>JANAVB010017999.1:15207199-15542199 GCA_029216955.1 Iris pallida | reverse complement strand
CTTGTGAGACTATTTTTTATAGCTGTTTGGAGTGAGTATATTCACCCGGCTATCTTTTGATACTCTTATTTATTTATTTGGACTTCATTATCTTCTGTGTTGAGCTGTGATGAGATTAGATATGTTATTCTGGCCTGTGATTATTTATTTACAGCTTATGTACATATATGAGGATTCCATATATTAGAGCGTTCTTTGTATTTGTGCAGCTGGCATGTTCACGTACTTGGTCATACGTATTTTAGGACTGGGGCGTTACACCTCGTACTCCGTGCCCCATGATTTTGTGTCGTCTCGGGTTGCGCGTACCTTGGTGTGCGTGCTGTCCCAATTTATGTGTACCCCGATCCACCTGCTGCCTTGGACAGCGGGATGCCTCGAGCCTCGCGTTGCCTCGGGCACCGTGCCATCTCAATTTGTGCACCGCCTCGATTTTTGTATCTCGGCCTTTGTGCCTACCTCGTGACCCGTGCCGTCTTAATTTATGTGTACGTACCGATTTGTGTGCTCACTCCGATTTGTGTGCCATCTTGGACTTTGTGCCATCTCGGTTTGCATGCACGTACGAATTTATGTGCCGTCTTGGTTTGTGTATCACCTTGGACTCTGTACCGCATCGATTTGCATTCATACGTCGACTTGTATGTCGCATTGATTTGCGTGCTTCCTTGAATCTCGCTCCGTCTCAATTTGCGTACATACCTCGATTTGCGTGTCACAATAATTCGTGTGCCATCTCGATATTTGTGATTTCCTCGATCTACGTGCACGTCTTTATTTACGTGCACGTTGTCTTCTGTTCATCTCGATTCTCATGCGCATCTCGATATACGTGCATATCTCGGTTTACGTGCCCGTATCAATCCGCGTGTCTCGGTTTCCGTGCCAGATCCTTGCACTACTTGCGGGACCCATACGGTATACCTCCTGCCATCCTCCGTACTTCCTGTTATTATTTTATTATTTAATTCTAATGATTGTTTATTGTGTGTTCTAAGGATCTCGATGGACGTGCTACCCTGGATCCCGATCGCCGAAGACTTGCTTACCTAGCCGAGCCCCCTAGACAAGTATCCCTTGTTCATCGACGGCTCTTGCCCTCTCTTCTGTATTTTATTGCATTTTAATTTGTTGTAATTGTAAATGTATAACCATGAGTAGTGTAGCTATTAGTAGAACTACCATGATGATAACTTAGGATAGCTTGGTTCGATACCGATTTACGACCGTATCGGACAACTCGGATGGGTCATCCACACCTCCGAGGACACGAGCACGACTCACTTGTACGGATTGTCCCCGTATGCCCCGTGTCCGACTCGCGGTCGGGTAACGGCTTGGCTAACTATTTCTATGACTGTGTTTGTGGCTTGGACATGACTGTGGGTCTTGGTGCGCCCTGCGAGGCGATTTCTTGTTATATATGTTGGCTTGGCGCCCAGTACGCATTGTAGTGCTGCTGGAGACCGGGACTTAGTAGTCTCGGGTTCGATTGGTTTCCCGTACGCATCGTAGTGCTGCTGGTAGCTGAGACTTAGTGTTCTTAGCCTGCGATTCTGCGATTCTACGGCGGGTTGTGTCGAGTGGTTTTAGCTCCAATTCGTAGGGTACTCCCATCCATATTACAAAGGAGACTCTGCCGGATTTTTTGAGAATTCTCGATCGGGAATTTGGTTCGAAGGATTGGGCAGAACCATTCCTTTGGTTTGCTGGACTGGGCTCATGCATGTTCACCTTGGCATAGTTTACCTGATCCTATTGCCTGCTAGGTAGACTCCCGACTAGATTAGTCGCCTAGCGTCTTGACCTGTCTTATCCGTCGGATAGCGTAAGGAGGGCGGTTCTACTCGGGAGACGGTCTGCAACCCTGGTCCTTGTTTGGTTTAAGGGTTGTGGATCTGCTCCAGAGTGGTTCACGCAATCCTTGCCACTTTTTTGACGGCATTTAATTATATTCTTGTCCCCTGATTATTCATCCTAGGAGTTATCCTAGTCCAGCTAGATAGGGCTGACAGTTGTCCTATGTATCGGGATTGTGACCTTGGATATGTATGAGGATTGAGTAATATATGAAGTATGATCTCGGGATGTTCAGTTGGTAGACTCACGTGGATACTTGGATAGTGCTGTCGATTCCTTTAGATGATGTTCGATTTTGATCAGATATGCGGGTTCCTGGATTTTGATTAATTGTTCGAGTGCTTCACGAAACGAGGAGAATATCGAGGGTATTATTATATGATTTTTACTCGACTTCCCAAGCGCCTAAAACCTGGTTTGTTTGCTATATCTTGGTGGTGGTGAGACTTATTTTTTGATAGCTTGTGATCATCGATTCAGAGGATTCTTGTGAGCGAAAGGGCCTAGCATTGTTATGGTGATGAGCTTGGTATTTGGTGGTTGTCTTTATTGACGTGATATTCACTCCATCATAGATGGGAGACTCTTGCTAGATTGATCTGGTGGATGGACCGACTTGATGATTAGAGCTGTAGGCTCCCATATATGTTTGAGATGATATTGTAGTAGAGGTTCTGATCTTGTACTTGGCCTGATATCCATGCTATAATATGGGCAGATGACTTCTTGTGACTGACATATTTGTCCTTGTCCCAGACCTGACTACTTGTATCCGTGTTATAAGTCCAGTTACACTTTGAGGTACTGGCCCTGACCTTGCACTGCGGTGCCCCTTGTCTACTGGCACTTTGAGGCGCTACTTCCATGATTATATGGCATTGCGATGCCATCTTGATACTCTAGCTATATTATATGATTACCTGCACGGGTATCTGGTAGTTGGCCTATAGTCTTAGCATGGTTAGGATTGCTTGCTTGCTTGCTTGCTTGTTGCATAATACTAAGGATGGATCACAACTGGGACTATAGGTGCCGAGGTTGATTCTTACTTAGCGTTCTCGTACTGAGGTACGACATCTAGGAGGATGATCATGTGACCACGGCATGTGATTTCGGATAAATGTATGGATAATCTAGGTAACTTAAACTGGTAGAAGCATTGGGAGGAGAATGGAATCCCGAGATCGTGCATTACCAGCCTTGTCCCATACATTAGTCATGACCTGCAGGCTGGCCGCCACGGATATTGCTACCATTCATACTAGTGGATGGCAATATCCGGCTACTTTATGTACTATACATTATATACATGGCATGCTCGGCACGGTGGCCTTACGAGGGACCGGTGGTGACATGCAGAGCCCAGTGGTCTTGTAAGGGATCGGCGCTTATCTAGTCTTGATATACTTGGCCCCGCTAGCCCTGCTGGGACGGCACGATCTGAGGATTCCTATATCGTATTGTTGGGGTAACCCAACCTCCACATAGACAGCTTTAGGCATTTGAGTGGCCGCTTATTTATATAATTGTTTGGCTTGTTGCTTGCTAAGCTGGCTGGCACGTAACGCTGTCCCGGCACGATAATTCATTCCCTTATTCTTGTTTGATGTAGGGATGGGTTACTGTTCCGATGACAGATTACGAGTTCCATTTGGCGATGCAAGCATTAGTGGATGTTAGGATGACTGTGATGATTGTTGGTTGCTTACGTATTAGTAGTTGGATTGCTGCCTTATATTCTGTAATCGTGCGTTGGTACCGCACGATCCTTTACCCTCATTAATGTTGTTCATACGTGTTATTTCTGTTATATATCATATCATGCTGGTTTTCTTCGCCCGTCCTTGAGCCTTCCTTTCTGGTACTTGCTACGGTTGGCATGACCAACCCTGGATTGTTCCCAGATTGCCTGTGACCGACCCTGTGGATCTTCCAGACTTGACTTGGAGGACGTGCTTCAGTTCCTGATCATGAGGGAACTGTGTGGGAAGGTATTCTTGTCTATATTCTTTCTTATTATAGACTCTCTGATTATCATATGAGTATTTCATGCTTTTTATATGATTATCTCTCTTATAGTTATTTCATTGATTATTGCTTGTGGACATGAGATCGGATTTAGGCCATAGATTGATTGCATGCTAGGATACCCAGCAAGACTTGACAGCCGTAATCGCTGTATAGCATATTCGTACCTTATACGGTGTAGCTGGCCGACGTTCGTCCCCGTATTTCGGTACTGGAGCGTGACAACCTTTATGCACAATGTGCCCCCCTATGGGGTACACTTGTACAACGGTCACCATCAACTGCTGTTGTTACAAGATAGTGGTTACACCAACAAAACAGTATGTATTTCATCGACTACAATCAGCTGCACCCATCGAACATCGTATCGAAAAGAGGGTGCCAATTGATGATGAGACAAAACCCCTGGTCACCTCGTGCCATGTCGTCTCCAACTCCTATGCATCCAGGAGAAAAATAAACACCACTAACTCCACGACCTCGGTTGGCCCATCGAAGAGCCGACCAAAGAAAAGCAAGACGATAGTCCCGTCAACCGGAGTATTCCAGAATACTTGGTTAAAAAAGAAGATTCCAACAATGACACAAGCTAGGGGTGATCAAACCCTGACTGTCTACGACAACCCCTCGTTCGAGGATGAGGGTATCCATCAAGGAACTGACACCAATGGAGCTTGGGGTAGCAAGTTTGAGACGTCAAAAAAAGAAGCTCATATGCCGACCTTTCCACAAGAAAGCGAGGCTAAGAGTGAGGCATCCACCGATCCCTTCACTTTGCCCCATGTCATGCCTGTGTATATGGCAGGGGGTGACGACGAAGAAGAAGTAGACATTTTAGCTCCGGATCTCGTACGACGCATGAACAACTTGGAAGATGGCCTCAAAACCCTTTCCGCCACTATGCAATCCTTAACTCAGGTCGTATTCGAGATCCGGAGTACCCTGACAGCCCAGCCGTCGACATGTGCCCATATATCTGCCAGTCCCGATCTAGGGGCTAATGGAAAATCGAACGAACCCCCTCAGCGGGTATCTTCAGGGACGGTCCATCACACTCTATCCCGAGTATCAGCCCCCTTAATAGCTGAACATCGTACCTTATTCGAGATGGTGAGGGACTTGCGCGATCATTTTGAGGCAAGAAACAAACAGAAGGAACACCAGAAGCTCGGGATCCGACAAACCTATCCTCCCGAATGGAGCAATATGGTTTATCCTCCCAAGTACAAACCACAATCACTGATACCATTCGATGGGAAGGAGTCCCCCGTCAATACCTGACATACTTCCACTCCATGACGGGGCACCTACCAAAAGAGGACGCCCTACTCACAAGCCTATTTATCGGGGCGCTAAAAGGGGTAGCCTACGACTGGTACTGTAGCCTCCCCGATAACTCCATCTCTTCCTTCGAGGATCTGAAGTGTCTCTTCCTCTCCCAGTTTTATGATAGTAGA
The DNA here is from genome assembly GCA_029216955.1 of Iris pallida. Lineage (NCBI taxonomy): Eukaryota > Viridiplantae > Streptophyta > Magnoliopsida > Asparagales > Iridaceae > Iris > Iris pallida. The sequence continues at coordinate 15,536,854 of JANAVB010017999.1, read as the reverse complement.
AAGGACATGACCATGTCTTCCCTCATAGAGATAACCCAGAAGGACAAGGAGACAGTTTGAGCCTTCATCGAGCGCTTCTGTCACGCCCAGAACCAGAATACTAGATAGCAGGGGCAGACACAGCCAGCTACGTATATAGAAGTGTAAATCACCTCGATATACGGTCATGGCTGTCTAGATGTATGAGGGTTTATCTACAAGCTATCAGTCTCTTATGGTCAAGAACAAGCCTAGTGTCTCAATCTTAAGCAAACAATAATAGTTATAAGATGTTAGACCATCAGATATTCAATAGTAAGGCGTCCCATACATTTTATATACAGATAATCACGAAGCTAGTCGTACAAAATGCAAGGACTAGCAAGAGTTTCAGTCATACATGATCAACCCTAGGATTTGTCAATCATGTTACAGTCCTTAGGCAGACAGGAATCATAAGTATTCAATACGAGCTAACACTTTCTCGGTGGATAAACGCCTCAAAAGAATAATTTACAATGGAATGGAAGAGCAAAATAAAACCCACTCATTGCCAGGGTTGCGTCTAGTGTTCACCATCTGGCTGGAAGGCTGGAAGATCCTCGGGCGCTACTCCAAAATCTGGCCATACAAAACCAGCTGGGTCAGACCCCAGAAAGAGCAAGTGCCACAAGGGAGGCTTCACTTAAGAACTAAAACTAGAATATTAGCACATAAGGACATAAATGAAATAACAAAAGACATGAGTTAGAGAAAATAGGATGATAAACGATAAGATAACTAAAGGACTATTCCGGTAACCAAGTTACAATCCGTAAACCAAACAAGGACCGGAGTTGTAACCCTTCACCTGAACAGAACTTAGTTTCTAACCAATTATCGATAAAGTAAAGCATACACAAGCATGTCCTAAGATAGCCATGTACTGGATCTAGGCAAGACTAGACAAGATAGGACTCCATCCAACATTCACGGCCAAGCAAAGAGTACGGCTTGATACTTTAACTAACTAGGGTTATCACAAGCCTAGTTACTAGCAAGATGCAATGAGATGTTCCGGCAGTCACAAGCCCTGCAACTATCCAGGTTATCCAGGCGAGTTTCATGTAAGAGTTATCAAGAATTATTAGGTGATTTAGAGTGCAACACATGATAGTGTGCATATTACTTATTTCAAGAAGTACCCCATATGACAGTGGGCTGGAAATGTGCCCTACTCGACGGCAGGCTACAAGTCCATTCAAGGCGCCCAAATAACGGGATTGCTTGTAACTGGAAACATCTCTCTATATGAGCTACTTTTATCAATCTAGTAATTAATCTAGTCAGATTCAGCATGAATCCCTGACCGTGGTAACCAAGGATACAAGTCCTAGACATGATGCGAGACGAGACTGGTAGCTTATACAAGCACATTCAAGAACAATCACCCACGGTGTCAAGACGAGTTAATATTCAACATGTCAAGATAACCGTCGCAATAGCATCTTGATTATACATGTCATATTAGGTTTACTTGTCATGTCAAGAGTGCACCACAACGGACCACTATCAAGAGTTATCATGTTAAGGTTGCTTGTTAAGAGTGCGCCACGACGGGCCACTATCATGTTATCATGTAAAGACATGTTCAAGAGTGCACCACGACGGGTCACCATCATGCAAGCAAAGAAGTGACATATAACGTAAGTGCATACAAAGCAAAGAAAAGACATAAACCATGAGTTCACCCCAACGGGCCACTATCTAAGAAAGAAAACATGCGACAAGGATCGCATGTAAGAAAGAATTAGATAAAACACGTATCATGGCATGGGAGAAGAAATAAATAAAAGTACTACTTGAAAAAAACAATAATTTAAACTGTGCTAGTGTCAAGAATATAAGGGGGTATAATTATTCTCCAACTGTACAAAATTATCTAATCATGATAAGAGTTTATTACAGTCGAAGGAAACCTCAAAACGTTAAGTACAAAAAATATGCCAAAAAGATCAAAACTATGATTGAAGTTATCAATCGCATATGAACTCCAGTTAAAGTAAAACAAGAAGATTCTTGAAGCCAAGACAAAGATCTACAACTTTAATGTTGGGAGTTGGGAGAAATTCTAGCTACAAATCAGCCAAATAGAGCATAAAACCGCCAAAAACAGCCAAAATATGCACTATGCAAGCCATGCGGCATTATGCAAGCCTGCGACACTATTCATTGATGCAAGCCTGCGACACTATTCATTGATGCATTACTATTCAAGCCTGCGATACTATGCAAGCCATGGGCACTATTCATCCATGCAGTACTATGCAAGCCTGCGGCACTATATAAGCCACACAATACTATTCATCCATGCGGCACTATGCAAGCCATACGACACTATTCATCCATACGGCACTATGCAAGCCATGCAGCACTATTCATCTATGAGGCACTATTCATCATGCGGCACTATTCATCGTCCCTGTCAGAACTAGGACAGATGAACATAGAAGATGTCCAAAATTTGCTTTGGCCATAACTTCCTCAAAACAAGACGAAATCTAACTTTTCAAAGGTCCATTTTGGGTAAAATTGAATTCTCTACAACATATAACAATCAAAACTTGAAAATAATAAAGTTTGGTATATCAAAACCCAAAAAACCGAAAAGACTACAAACTTAGATCTACAAAAATCTATCCGTCCAAACCGGAAACTCCAAGTCCTAAAGATGTTTAGAATCATGTAGAGAAGAAGAAAGAACAATAAAATGGAAGATCCATCATGAAGCAAGTTGCACTTTCTTAAGCTCTCTAGGTTGGTGGGAGAGTAATGGAGGAAGAAGAAGAAGTTATGAGAAATAATGAAGGAGAGAGAGTGGAGTTGACTTATATAGTAAGCCTCAACATCTGAAACCAAACCAAAATAAACCAAACAAGCTAATCCAAGTCAAATTGAACCAAACCAAATCAAATAAACCAAGTCAAGATTAAACCAAGACTAGGTTAAGCAAGATAAGTCTAACTACGGTCCACCTGATAAATGTCAGAAATTCGTATATGTATACTGAAGATACGTATAACAGGAAACGGGAGTGACAGCTTCCGACAAGCATGTCTGAGGTTACCTTCTGGCATCCCTGAGTCCGTATTAATGGGCTCCTGCCAGAATAATATGACGTTGGCTATCAAACTCTGGGTCGACTCCACCCAATATGCGGAGTGGACCGCGTTCATTATCGGCGCCGAAGCCGCTGAGATAAAAGCTCGATGCCCGCCATCTAGGTGTTAGCTTCCCTTCCTTTGAAGATAAGGGGAAGCGCACCGCCAACAACAACAACAACAATAGGCGTGAGCCGAAAGAGAAGCAGGTACTGACAGTGAATGCCTCAAAAGGTGCGCCAGACACTACTCAGAATCCACCGGCCGCACCAAGGCAGAAGGAGGTCTACTCCTTCAATGACAACGACACCTTATAGCTCTTCGAGATACTGAATCAAGGTGACAAGATCAAGTTGCCTGATCCAAAGCGCCCCAACAAGGTAGATAGGATAAGTGATCCGAGGTACTGTCACTACCATCGGTTCGTCGGACACCCGACCCGAGACTGTTACGTCTTAAAAAATTACATACAATGCATGATCAATGTGAATGTCCTCTTGCTTGACTATGAGGAAAAGACAGTCTCGACGAATATGGTATCTCTCCAGTTTGGCACCCTGCCACCGACCGAAGCTCAAGATGGCGTCGTCCCCATCTCCAGGGCGATAATGGAAGTAATCAGCCTTCCACCAACTCATAACAATATGAGTGGGCTGGTACCACTCACGACATCCCGGGGAGAGATCGTGTAGGTTCACCCAGATCTAGCTATGGAATTGACTCAACCGGGGGTATGTCCTACCTCCAAAACCAAAGACAAGAAAATCAAGTCTTGCCGAATGGTTACTTCCTCTTTCGATGAAGCCCTTCTTGTACAGACGTGTTCATAGCAGAACGTTCAGCAAAAGGAGGCTCCGGCCGAAGTGACGCCTCCTGTCACCACTACGGCCGCCCAAGAGGAAGATTTATCCCAACCTCTAGCAACCGACAAGCAAAAGCAGAAAGAGACTCGTTTTGACAAACCTCTACGAAAAGAGGGTGCTTTGGGGTTGATTAAACCCCACAACTTCGACATAATGCGCAGATCGCTAGTACCCCAGCTCGGCTATCGATCCCTATTTAAGCTCCTTCGACTATCCAAAGATACTCGGGAGGCTCTATGTAAAGTACTGAAGAATGCTGAGTCTTTCATCAGTCAAGTCAAGCAGCCTGAAGAAAATCCAACAGCATGTCAGTATTGCCATAGTATGGAGGAAATTATACCCAACATCACATTCACTCAACATGACCTGTTGCTCGAGAATCATCGGCATAACAGACCACTGTATTACACAGGGTACGTTGGTGCCATCAAGGTGGATCGGATCCAGATCGACCCTCGATCCTCTCTTAGCATTATCCCTTGGACTGCTCCAGACGCTGGGGATACCGATGCATCGCCTGACTGCATCCAACACTACGATCCCTTGCTTCAACGCTAGCAAGAGTGATCCTCTGGGGAAAATTCGAGTAAAATGTCATATCGGTGATCTCTAGACAGAGGTGACCTGTTACGTCATTGAGGCGGACATCAATTATAACATCCAGTTGGGACGACCATGGATACATGAGTACATGGTGGTATCGTCTACCCTCCACCAATGTATGAAATATGTGTCCACCAACGACATAGTCAGGACCAAGTTCGCTGATGTTGATCCCTTTAGAGGGATCGAGGCTTTTTTCACTGATGCTGATCTATACAAGCCAATCCACTTAGAGGAGAGGCTAACGACGCCGATGATGAAGCAGAGGCCGAAACAGAGGCCGAAGTCGAAGCTGAGATGGCGACTGAAGCTCCTCTGAAAGTGTGGCTCAAGGGAAAACCTCTCCAAGTGTCGACTCCTTTCGTAGCCAAGTTACGCCGGAAGGCACCTACTTCCCTGATTGAAACAGCCGTTGAAGCTCCTTTGAAGGTAAGACTTAAGGGGAAACCTCCCTAAGTGTCGGCTCCTCTCATGGTTAGGCTGTACGGGAAAGCGCCAGTCTCTGAAATGCCAACTGAAGCACCTCTGAAAGTGCGGCTCAATGGGAAACCTTCCCAATCTTTGGCTTCCCTCGTAGTCAAGCTACAGAGGAAGGCCCAACTCTCTTCCAATGCAGGCTCACGAGCCAATACGGGTTAGACTCCCGGGGAGCTCTCCAGAAACACCGCCTGCCAAGACGTTAATTCTTCTAGTGGCCAAAATTCGGCTTAAAGTCCCAGAATCTCCCAAAGCTACTCCGATGCTCACCGATAAGGAGTTAGTTGATTACATATTTACAAATGTTGACGCCCCATCTCTTGACGATGTAATTCTTCGGGACAAGATCCTGTATTTTATCAATAAAAGTTTGTCTTTGAACTACTCTGATCTTCTACATTGGAATGCCATGTATACTTTAGATAATGCCTTACAGTCGTTGCAAACACAAATAATGACTGTTAATCATGTAAACCAAGTTGTCCCCTACCGAGGGGTCTGTTATATAGTTCCGCCCCGAAACCAGGACAAGAAACCTATCATCTTCGGCAAAGTCGAACGTCATCAAGACCTCCTGTCAGTCGAACCAGAACTAGATACAGGTAGATTGCAAATATACCGGTACACCAATCAAGTAAAGTATCTCATACAAAAAATGGGCTACGACTTGAAAAGCGGTAAAGGCTTAAACTATGGAAAATGATTATGTATTCCCCTACGACTTCCAGATCCAAAAGAAAAGCCTCAAGACTACTACCACCGCACTCAACGGGGAGTAGGCTACATCACGTCTCTAACAACCCCAGAGAGTTCAGAAACTGGACAGGTCATGCACTCTCACTCATCTTAAGCTTCAACTTGGGACCCCGACACTAGCATCAACCCGATCTTCAAAGAAGTATTGTCAGTCAACATGACATCCGCACATCCTTCAGAAGAAGAAGATGTGGAGTTTTTCGAAGAGGAACCCTGGGCTCAATACCTAGGAGAGCAATGGGAATCTTGCTTTGAACTACAAGAGCCTCATACTAAAGATGAAGTCGAGCAAATCAACTTAGGGGATGAATCCTCGTCCAAACCCATCTTCATCAGCAAAAGCTTGACATGAGAAGATAGAGAGTCCTTAGTCCAACTTGTTATAGAATATATTGACATTTTCGTTTGGAGCTATGAAGATATGCCAGGTTTAGATCCACAAGTCGCAATGCACAAGCTTAACATCTTACCTAATGCTAATCCTGTTAAGCAGTAACAACGACGCTTTCGTCCTAACATCATTGACGCCATCGACAAAGAAGTGGATAAACTCATAGAAAGTGGGTTCGTTCCATAAAAATCTGTCAAAGGTCAAGCGTTGGGTGATTTCTTAGCTGCACATCCAATCCCAGAGTCATCCAAACTCTATGAAGATATTCTAGATAAAGTGTTGGAATCCAATATTGCCGAAGGAAACTCCATCTGGCGAATGTTCTTCGATGGTGCCTCAAGAACATGCCCTAATGGTCAAATCATCGTAGGGGTGGGGGTAGTCTTGATCTCTCCAGACAAGCTAGTCATCCAACCTGCCTATTCCCTCACAGAGCCGTGCTCTAACAATGTGGCAGAGTACAATGCCCTCATTATGGGACTCCAATTAGTAAGACAACTGGGGGGTAGATTGCCTCGAGTCCTATGGCGATTCGAAGCTCATTGTCTACCAAGTACGGGGATAATATAAGGTTCGCCATGAGGACCCGATTCCTTATCATAAAGCGGCTTTGCATATCGTTTCAACCTTCACCGAGTTCTTCATAGAATATGTACCTCGGTTACAAAATCTGGAGGCAGATGCTCTGGCAGGCCTTGCTGCCTCATTGGCAGCACCTCTCGAAACTCAATACTTTGTTATGGTGATTGGCCAAGATCTGGTGTATCCCAAAAATAATTTGTGCATGTGTCTAAGCCATGTCTTGTCTACAGACACCAGTGTCAACACCAAAGACTGGCAATTTTTGTTCGCATCCTATGGAATCCTCCTAGATGACCCAAAGGAAGTTGTATCTGTCAAAAGACGCTCTCTCCGATTCTACTACGATATGGCCACCAAGATGATATATCGTCGTTCTTATGACGGGCTTCTCCTCCAATGCTTGTCAAACGAGAAAGCAGCCGAAGCTCTTCGGGAGGCTCATGACAGTACCTATGGAGCTCATCAATCTGATCCTAAACTACATGACCGACTCTGACGTATGGGCTATTATTGTTCTACTATGATGGCAGATGTTATTGAATATGCTAAAAGGTATTGTGTCGGCCAGCTGCATGCTGACTTCATTCATCGACTCTCGGAGTTCCTATACCCAACGGTCGCCTCCTGGCCCTTTCAAGCCTAAGGTATGGATATGTTGAACCAATTACCCGTCCGTCATCCAAAGGACATCGTTTTATTTTAGCAATCACCGATTACTTCTCTAAGTGGGTGGAGGCTATACCTCTATCAGAAGTGAAAAGCTCGAAGATGATCAGCTTCATCAAGCATCACGTCATCTGTCGTTTTAGGGTACCCCAAAGGATCATCCACGACAACGATCCATAATTTATAAACCATGCGTTCAGCAGGTTCTGTGACAAAAATTGTATCCAAAACGTAGCATCGATCGCATACAATCCGACAGCAAAGGGTTGCACTACTAAAATCTGCTAGAATAGCGACGTATATTAGCGACGGCAGAAAAAGTAGTCGCTGATAATTGCCTATAGCGACTCCTAGTGTTACACGTCGCTGAGTAGCGACGTTCAGCGACGGAGTATTTATTACGTCGCTGCCTGGCGACATTTTGTGACGTACATACTTTTTACGTCGCTGTATTGCGACGTTTTGTGACGTATATTTTATACGTCGCTGACTTATTTCATATAGGGCAGCTGGTCCGATCGAAATCACAAATTTTTACCCAAATTTCTTTCTTCCCGCTCGATCCCCCTCTCCTCTCTCCCTCCGGTGAACCCTCCCCTCCGGCGACCCCTCCCTCCGGCGATACCCTCCCCTTCTCCCCCCGGCGACCCCGCTCGCCCGCTGACCCCTCCCTCCGGCGACCAACCTCCCTCCTCCGACGAAGTCTCCTTCCTCGCCGCCTTCCTCCTCCGACGAAGCCACCCTCCTCGCCGCCTCCATCCTCCGACGAAGCCACCCTCCTCAGGTAAACCCTAGCCCTAGCTATCTAGACACAGACACAGATACGAGAACCCTAACCCTAGCTGGGGTGGTCTTGCTGTCGAGGGGGGGAGGGAGGGGTGGGGGAGGGTACAGGGGGGTGGGGGGGTCTTACTGTCGAGGGATGGAGGGAGGGGTGGGGGTACCCGGGAGTGGGGGGGTCTTGCTGTCGATGGGGGCAGGGTTAGGGTGGGTACAGGGGTAGGGGGAGGGGGCAGGGGAGGTGGGGCAAGGGAGGGGGGTCTTGCTGTCTAGGGGGACAGGGGAGGGGGGGTCTTGCTGTCTAGGGGGCAGGGGAGGGGGGGTCTTGCTGTCGAGGGGGGTATGGGGGAAGGAGGCAGGGGTGGGTGGGTGCAGGGGTAAGGAGGAGGGGGGCAGGGGTAGGTGGGTGCAGGGGTAGGGGGGAGGGGGACAGGGGACAGGACCCTAACCCTATTTCGGACACAACTTTGTGACACAGGACACAGGACACAGGACACACACACACACAATACATACATATATACCTATATATATAAATACACATATCTACATATATACATGTATATATATACTCACACACTTACATACACACACAAATACATATATAAATATATATGTATACAATGTATATACACACAAATACACATATATATACAATCAAAAATCCATTTGAAATTCATTTTAAGAATCTGAAATATTGACGATATATACCGTTAGGGCTGCAAACGAGCCAAGCCGAGCCAAGCTCTTGTAAGCTTGAGCTTGGCTTGACTAGAATTAATCAAACTCGAGCCCGAGCTCGAGCTTGGTAAGTTTTTTATTTTAGAGCTTGAGCTTGGCTCGAGCTTGTTTATATTAAGCTTGAGCTTGGCTTGGTTTGAGCTCGGCCTTGGTTTGATAAGCAAGCTTGATTCAAGCAAGCTTGATTCAAGCTTGATAAGCTCAAAATCAAGCATGTTAAGTTAGATTTCAAGCTCGCTCAACTTTATTTCAAGATCATTAGGCTTGATTTCAAGCTTAACGAGCTCGATTTCAAGCTAGTACGAGCTCGATTTCAAGCTAGTTAGGTTTGAATTCAAGTACTTATAATGTTAACAATTTATTTATAAAAATTTAATTAAAAAAGTTTCTTAAGAACAATTATTAAGGATATATAAATATATAATGCCCACAACCATATTGTTATGCAAACATATATAAAATTAGAATTCAACAAAGAACAAACGAGCTTCTAAACAAGCTCATAAACGAGCTCCTAAATGAGCTTCTAAATGAGCCAGCTCGTAAGCTCATAAACGAGCCAGCTTGCGAGCTCAAACGAGCTGAGTACTTCTAAGCTTGAGCTTGGCTCGTTTATTAAACGAGCTAAAAAATAAAGCTTGAGCTCAGCTTGTTTACTAAAAGAACCGAGCTCAAACAAGCTTTTATCGAGCCAAGCTTCGAGCAGCTCACGAACCGTGATATGTTAAATGCCTGCAGCTGCATCGTAGCTCAGGGATATGACTGAGAGGGTGACATGGTTGTCACGTTAAGGGTCTTTGAGGAGGTGACATGTTGTGAACAGATATATCCTTATAGTTCTCCTACGTAATATTAAAGAAAATCCGTATGAGAACTATATATAAGGATATATCTTTTCGCAACATGTCATCTTGTCAAAGACCCTTAATATACCAACCATGTTACTGCGGTATTGGTATTGGGATACCAATAGCGATAAGGTAAAGGGTACCAATAACGATAAGGTAAAGGGTACCTCGGTAGGTAATTACTAGAAATAGGATATTTGACTTAGATTTGACCTTGTTTGACCAAGGCTGACTATTTTGACTGAAAGTCAAAGTAGAGTCAATATCTGACCTAGATTGGACTAAGAGTTGACAAAGTCAACTATAGGTCAACCCTTGACCTACTTTGACCTTGTTTGACTTTGTTTGACTTAGCTTGACCTTGTTTGACTTTGTTTGATTTAGTACAACCTAGTTTGACCTAGATTGCATATCATTGTTATTAGTAACTGTCCGCTACTAATGTGTGTCCCATAATAAGACATAATATACGAATTTGTGCCTATTGGATAATGTGTGTCCATCTTTGCAGAATTATTTCCAAATAGATATGAATTACTACTTGCGGAATCGTTCATGGATGTACAATCATCGTCCTGATGATATGTGTGGTGTGCGAGATGAATACATAGCGGGAGTAGAGCAGTTCTTACAGTTTGCTAAGGTGTTCCCTTAGTACATGGACGGCACCAAAATTAAGTGTCCGTGTGTGAAATGTCATAACGTGAAATATTATCCAGAAGTGTAAGTGACATATCATTTGTACTCGAGGGGTTTCACGCCTAATTACTATCAGTGGACCGTACACGGAGAACTTGTGTCTTTAGCATCAGAGCCGGAGCCTTATGTTGAGCCGTATATGCATGCGGGACCTAATTTTGTTTCAGATAATCATGCATACGACGACGGATGCGTGAACATGGTTTTCGATGCTACGGGGCCTAGTTTCGTTCATGATGCACCTGAGGAGGCACCGAACGCCGATGTTGTACAGTTTATGGAGTTGCTGGAGAATGCAAGGACTCTATTGTATCCTGGTTGTGAGGATCATTCACCGTTGGAGGTGGTTACAAGACTGTTGAGCATTAAATCAGATTTTAACATGTCGTAAGAATGCTACAACCGAGTGTTGGAGTTGATTATAGAGATCTTGCCGGCGGGTGCTAAGTTGCCTAAAGACTTCTACCGGTCTAAGAGGATGGTGAGATCGCTCTGGATGGGATACGAGAAAATTGATTCTTGTCGTAATGGGTGCATGCTGTACTACAAAGATGATAAGGACGCGAATGTGTGCAGATTTTGTGGTGCTGATCGCTATATGACAACTAGTACAGGAAGGTCTACCGGTGTAAGAAGACCGACCGATTCAATGCACTACTTGCCTTTAACGTCGCGGTTGCAAAGATTATTTATGATGAAAGAGACGGCCGAAAATATGAGTTGGCACATGCGAGAACAGATTGAAGGAGTGTTAGATCACCCATCCGATGGAGAAGCGTGGAAGCACTTTGATCGAGTGTATCCTGATTTTGCTTCAGACCTGCGTAATGTCAGGTTGGGGCTATCTTCTAACAGTTTTACTCCTTTTGGTCTTTCGGGATCCCAGTATTCGTGCTGGCCTGTGATTGTCACTCCGTATAACCTACCGCCTTGGATGTGCATGAAGACTCAGTACATGTTTCTAACCGTTATAATTCCTGGTCCGAACAATCCCAAGAGGAACATTGATGTGTACTTACAGCCTTTGATAGATTAGTTGAATCAGTTATGGGAAGTAGGCGCTAACACGTACGATGTTTCCAGGAAGCAGAATTTTTAGATGAAGGCAACCCTTATGTGGACCATCAACGACTTTTCGGCCTATGGAATGTTATCTGGATGGAGCACTCATGGCCGTCTCTCATGTCCGTATTGCATGGACCGTAGTAAGGCTTTCCGTTTGAAACACGGAGAAAAACCGTGCTTCTTTGATTGTCATCGACAATTTCTGCCAAAAGATCATCCGTTCAGAAGGAACAGGAATGTATTCTGTGCCGGCGTTGTAGAGAAGGGTTATCCACCGCCAAGGTGGTGCGGAGCCACGATATGGGAGGAGGTTAGAGATTTTCCAAGTGCTATCGAAGATCCTACAACTGGGTACAAGTGCGATGGATTTGGTAGAGATCATAACTGGACAAAAAGGAGCATATTCTGGGATCTGCCATACTGGAGTACCAATCTGATCAGACATAATCTTGATGTCATGCTTATTGAGAAGAATGTGTTTGATAACATAATTAATACTGTGATGGACGTAAAGGAAAAAAAGAAAGACAATCCCAAGGTCAGGTTGGACTTAGAAGAAATATGCAAACGCCCTGCGTTGTATTTGATAGAGCAGAATGGAAAACAGTTCATGTCGAAGTCAATTTTCTCGCTGTACAAGAAGGATAAAGTGAGACTTTATCGGTGGATCCAGGGCCTAAAATTTCCAGATGGATATGTGTCAAATCTGAGAAGATGTGTCGATCCGAAGGAAAACAAATTGACGGGTATGAAGAGCCACGACTGTCACGTATTCATGGAGAGGTTAATTCCGATTGTATTTCGGAAATTCATACCGCAGGCAGTTTGGGATCTATTGACGGAGCTTAGCATATTCTTCAGGGATCTTTGTTCTAAGAAATTGCTCGTTGATCGTCTAGAAAAGCAAGAGAAGGACATTGCGGTAACACTGTGCAAGCTAGAGAGGGTGTTTCCTCCTGGATTCTTCGACTCTATGGAGTATTTGTCGATTCATCTATCCTATGAGGCACGTGTTGGTGGACCCGTCGAATATCGATGGATATACCCGTTTGAGCGACATTTGAATCACCTAAAAAGAAAGGTAAAAAATAAGGCACGGGTCGAGGGTTCTATTTGTGAAGCCTATGTTCTCGAGGAGATTACAAACTTTTGTTCGATGTATTTCAAGCCTCATGTTGCAACTAATAGAACGAGAGCTTCCAGAAACGACGACGGAGAACATGAAAGTAATGATACAATACTGAAGGTATTCAATGCTCCAGGAAAGCCATCGGGTAAAATGAAGAAGAGATATCTGAACGATGATGAGCTAAGGGCTGCTCAGGTGTATGTATTACTCAACTGCGACGAGGAGGAAGTAGAGAAACTGGAGGGGTAAGTAATTAATACGTCTACATTATTTTAATAGTGTTGATTATTATACTATTATATTAATTGAATGATGTTGTTTTCAGCATATTTAATGATGATGTAAGGTCAGGTAGGCCACACATAACAGAAGAAGAACTAGAACAAGAAATGAGGCGTTATTTTCCATCATAGTTGAGTGCATATGTAAGACTTGAGAACTCTGTAATTACCTTTCTGTATATGCACTTGATTGAGAATGAGCTTAATTGCTTCTTTCGTGGTATTTAGGTCGATCGTCCATATGCAAGACTTGAGAATGAGTCTATTAGAACGCTAGCCAAAGGACCAATTTATGCTGCAAAAATATGGCCAAGCTACTATGTTAATGGGTTTAGGTTCAAGTCAACAACTTGCTCGATCAGAGACAACTTTGTGGATCTCGACTCCACCAAAAACAGCTGTTTGTGTATCAGATCTTCGAACTACAAAGATGTTGATGCGGGCAACGATTTCTATGGTGTGCTACGGGAGATCGTGGAGCTGACATATAGTTATGGAATAGAGCCTACTAAGATTGTGTTATTCAGGTGTGATTGGTTCGATCCGATTGAAGGTCAAGGTTGGAAAGTAGACAAGCACGGTCTTGTTGATATAAACTATCGGCGTCGATATCAAGCCTATGAACCATTTGTCCTATCAAGTCAGGCTCAGCTCGTGTACTTCACAAGTTATCCTAAACGGGGAACAATAAGGTCGGACTGGTGGGCAGTATGCAAGACCAAAGCTAGAAATACCTTTGAGGTTGACGATATAGCTTATCAAGAGGATGAACTACCTCTTGTAACAAATATTATAGAAGTGGACACGACGAAAGTTCCTTATTACACATCTAATTGTGTAGAAGAAGTAGAATTATCTGAAGAGGAAGATGCAGATGAAAGTGAAGATGTAGAGGAAGAAGAAGAAGAAGAAGAAGAAGAAGAAGAAGAAGAAGAAGAAGAAGAAGAAGAAGAAGAAAAAGAAGAAGTAGATGAGCTAAATGAACTAGATGAATTTTCAGAAGAGGATTAAATCTGTACGTTTGTTTTATCATCATATTTGACACTTTAGTGACACTTCTATCATATAAATCTGTGACACTTTATTGACACTTTTATCTGTGACTATGATATTTTTCAAAAATCTGTGATGTCTATCATATAAATATGTTTTTTTTGTTTTATTGTCATATGTTATTATCAGGTATGACTAGACCATCTGGACGACGCGGAGGATTTTATTTTAGGCAGTCCCGTCAGCCTCGGGCTGGGGATGGAGATTCCGTACCCTCATCCTCATCTCCGAATACGCCATTGTAGCGTTCTGTTCCCGGTTCATTATCGGGACAGGGCAGTTCCAGCAGGTTGGCGACTCCTCCCTCGTCGTCTAGCCTTCCTGATCCCGCGTCCAGCATCCCTGATCCCCCGTCCAGAATTCCTCCTACCGACGGCTCCATGGGGGAAGCCGACGCCGAGCATATGGAGGACGGCGATCAGACTGATCCTGCCCAGGCAGGAGTGAGAGCGACCCTCCATGCGCTCCCCCGGATGAGACGCGTATGGAGATTTGGACGGACGGACCTATGAAGTAAGTTAATTAATTAATATATATTTCTCAAATGATTATATGTACATATATATTCATGAAAATTATTATTGTATAGATATCGGCCTTCTGCAGTACAGAGACAGCTGGAGGTATTTCTGAGGCAGAACTATGGTGGGCCTTGGATTAACTACTCAGATGCTCCCGCAGATAGGAAGGACTTTTGGTTCGCCCACTTCAAGGTAAAAAATTTGTTTATTTTTAAATTTTAATAATCATTTGTGTATATTATACAACTTTTCTATTTTACTTCTTGTAGAGGACCTATTTCTATCCACCATACCGGGCGGCGAAGATCGAGGGCCAATTTTCTGCCGTCGCAGCCAAGCTCATCCGTGATGCGATCCACGACCAGAAGTCTCGTGATCGCTCCGGACAGCCGATCCATGGTTGGATCACGCCAGAGCAGTGGACTGCAATGATGGCTAGATTCAGCGAGCCCAAGTATCATGAGCGGTCTGACAAGGCCAAGGTGGCGCGGTCGAGCGCCGGTAAGTGGTATGGTGGCTCCATTCCGATGACGGAGTATTTTCGTCGTCTGGTACGTTTTCTATGACGGACATTAATTTATATATAGTTCGATAGAATGTTTAATACTAATAATAGATAATATATTTTAACAGGTAAAAAAGGGTGAGGACCCGAACATGGTGACCGTCTTCCTGGTCATCCATCGGAGGGCTGGGGAGTTCATTGACGAGAGGGCGACGCAGGCATATGTACGTTCTATTCTTTATATTAATTTACTATAATTTAGAAAACAGGAAAATAGATATCAATATAGACTTTAGCAAATACTTACACGTTAGCAAACATGTTCTAGGCCGAGTTTGTTCGGCTACAGGAGGAGGCGGCTGCTGCTGCTAGTGCGCCAGCAGAGGGAGAGGCTGGTACTTCCTCCCAGTCGCCTACAGCTCCATCGCCGGACGAGCTCTGGATGACCGCCGTTGGCGGTCTTCAGAAGGGTACGTACTACGGTACGGGATCCTACGGTGCATATTTGGCTTCGGAGTCATCCCGGGCCCCCTCTGTCAGTATGCAGTCTCCGGCTTCGCAGGCGTCGTCACGAGCTCAGGATATTCGTCGTCAGATCGAGGAGCTGCGTCGCGAGTTGCAGCAGCAGATTTTTGATGCGGTCGAGCGACGATCTGA
The DNA here is from genome assembly GCA_029216955.1 of Iris pallida. NCBI lineage: Eukaryota > Viridiplantae > Streptophyta > Magnoliopsida > Asparagales > Iridaceae > Iris > Iris pallida. Next base: position 15,521,118 of record JANAVB010017999.1, on the reverse strand, counting down.
CCCTCCGATCGTCACCGGACGATTTGATGCGATCGAGCGCAGTATACAGGAGCTGATGAGTCTGCAGAAGGCTACAGCTATCAGCTTGCACACGCTCACCGAGTCTACGCAGCACACAGAGCGTAGACAGGTCAAGCTGGAGGGATCACAGAGGAGCATGTCTGCCTCACTCACTCAGGTATCGGCTTCACTTGAGGCGAGTACTGAGAAGGTGGTGAGTACCCTTGCTGTTTATGGTGAGCGATTGTGAGAGCTGGAGCAGATACGTCCTCCCGATCCATCGACGGCATCGACTCCAGACATTGCACTGCCCTACTGTGCAGCTCACACAGGAGCAGTATGAGTACATGTTATCCCAGATGCACGGCAGGGGTCCTCAGCGATCCAGTAGATTTTTTTTATCATCTTCGTATTTATTGGCCCTATGGGCCCATTCACCGTTCTGTACACTGATTTTGAATATTATTTGACTCTGTTGGACATGTATGTTTATTGGACATGTATGTTGGTGATATTTAATTTGTTGGTATTTTTATTGAGTACATGTATGATATTTAGTTGTAGACTGTTATGATGGGAGACTGTTATTCATCTATTAGTTATAGACTGTTATGATGGGAGACTGTTAATTGTGATGATATCTGCGACGGGGATGACAAATATACCTACGCTAGGTTATAAGCGATGATCTGATATACAAAGGAGGTGCTGCCCAAATTTTTAAAAAAATATAATGTGTATTTTTGTGATGATGTGTGTCTGTGTTTACAGTGAATGTGAACACAGACACACAGCATAACAAAAATATCAAATTTTTTTAATTTTTTTATAACATCTGCGACGTATAGCGACGTTCTGCGACATTTTGCGACGTAGAGAACACGTCGCTATACGTCGCCAAATAGTGACGTAACGTCGCTATACGTCGCTATACTGCTGACGTTGCATATGACCACCTGAGAGCTGACGTCACTAAAGTTGCCGCTAGGCATCGCTAAAATGCTGACGTGGCTGCCATGCCATGTCAGCATATATAAAGTTGACGGCGTCACTAAGTGGTCACCCTACGTCGCTATAGTGGCGACTTATGATGACGTCGCTATCTGTCGCTAATGTTGCGACGTCTAGCGACACTAAACGTGACGTCACAAATAGCGACGAAATTGTAATCTACGACAAGCCTATACGCGACATCCAATTTTCGTCTCTAAATACGTCGCTAATAGAAATTAGCGACGGATTTTCCTTTTTTAGCGACGTATTCGGACGTCGCTAAAAGGGGTTATTTTAGTAGTGTTGGCTGAAGCGTTCAACAAAATAATCGTCAAATTCCTCAAGAAAGTCATGCCAACCAATAAACGCAACTGGAACGAAAAGCTAGGCGAATGCCTTTGGGCCTACCGTACAACGGTACGGACTCCGACGGGCAACACATCGTTCTCTCTGGTCTACGGCAGCGAAGCAATACTGCCTCTTGAAATCCAAATCCCCTCACTACGATTAGCCATTATGAATCAGTTGACAGAGGAGGACAATCAACGTTGTCGGTTACAAGAGTTGGAGGCGCTAGACGAAAATTACCTTTTGGCTCAACAGTGCATCGAGCTATATCAGTCTCGTATTTTATAGACTTTCAACAAGAAGTTCAAACAAAGGACTTTCTAGGTGGGGGATGTAATGCCCCGTCCCTATATCGTGTCCCGTTCTCCGTCCACGGGGTATACGAGAAAGGAACATTGCCGCCATCGATTCAGTCGGAACCGATAGGTCGGGATCGAGCGAATCGGTCGAATGGAAACGGTTGAATTAAGATCCATTCTCCGTTATGGAATGGCTTCTTCGAAACTAAGTCCCATATTCAGCGGGTAGCGCCTCAAGGATTGGCTCTGCGGCTGAGTCGATAGAGACCTCCCGTTGCTCTGGTTTTTCATGCCACACTTGCTTTGGCTTTAGTTTTCGTGAATGCATTTTCGTGAATGTTTTGATAGTTTTCATGGCTTGCGTTTTTGGACTTCGCTTTCATATCAAAATCTCCTGAATAATACAGTGTTCTAATCAGTTGCTTGTGCGATTTCAGGTAATCACGTAGGCGACGACTAGTGCAACCAATAAAGTCTATCGTCGCAAATAACAATCAAGGTGAGTGGCTGACCTCCTTCGTCTCGACCCTCTACTTCAAAATGAGAACTCGGGTAACTGTTTCAAATTTGAATGATTTACTTAAAAAATACAAGTTCTATGTTCAAGATGAGAAAAGATAAGATTCTAGAAAATAGATAGAATTATTTCAGGGTCTGAAAAACCAAGTAAATGAATCGATTACATAACAGCCCCAACGATACCATAAATTTTACCTTATTAACATAACACGGTTATGGATAACTTGTCGATACTGGCGAACGTTTTCCTTGAACGGTAACCCAGGGCCACGGGACTGCTTCGGCCTAGGAGGAAATACGGGATAGCCGAACTGGGTAGAAGCAACCAATAATTTGGAGACTTGTATCGGAGCTCGCTACTTGCGTTACAAGGACCCCGTTTACCAGGCTATGTCCAGGATGGCTAGTTAATGCCAGTGACCTGTGGGTTATACACCTGATATAAATTGTTATCAACTAACATGGAAGGTGATAGTGAGTTTTATGTTGCACGGCGTGCTCTGCCGAGGGAAATTCTAGCGTAATTCACCTGGTTTATGTTTCGTCAAACTGTTTGCATGAAAATAACAAGGATGACTAGAAAGATCACAAACAAACAAGTTATATGTTTTATTTAAATTCTTGAACCAAATAAGAGCCTGGAAACTAATTAGTCACTCGCTAATACACGTTGATTGTACTGATCCTCGCTCTCTCTAAAGGTGTGATAAATCGGAAGGAGTGTGCTACGTGAAGGAAGGCAACGCTCGTGTGTTTTGAAGCTTCGTCCGTGCGGCCAAAGCCTAGATCCAATCTTTTGAAGACTCCGCTGTCGAAGACCGGAAGATAGATGAAGCGACTCCCCACCATCCCAGGTGGTTTTGTAATGATGGTTGTACCAACTAATAGATGAAATGCATGGAACGGCTATCTCATCGACGCTTTATTTTGTAATGGAGTCAGTTTGTAAAAAGCCCGTACGGTACCTTTGAATCGAGTCTGTAAAATAATGTTCATTATCAATAAAGCTCAAGTTTTCTTCTTTATAATGTGTATTTCAATTTACTCTGCGCATTCTCTAGTTGTTATATTTTGGATAACCTTATGACTATGCCTTGTGCGATCGCAAATTAGGTTTGCACGGCATCAAGCCCGGGGGACGACTATCGATTCTACGGAATTGGGGCATGACATAATGGTATCATAGCACGGCTTTACGTCCTTTGGCCTTCCATCTAAGTCTCGAACCTTTGACCTCGTGTCGATGAGATGAGTTATTCCATACAGCGAGTTCGTAATATTTTCTGAGACTAATACGAGTTGCCTTTTAAATCCCAGAGGTCCGAGAAACCGCGGGCGGGAACGGAGATAGTGCTTCGAGCGACTCGAGCAGCTCAGGGGCGCAACCCTCAAACGTCCCTATGTATCCCATGGAGCGGATGATGCACATATTGGAAGCGCAACAGCGACAGGCCGAGGTAAATCAGCGTCTGAACGAACAGCATCGACAGCACGTTGAAGAGCAGCATAGACAAGCTGCGGTACGGTAGACTCGGTTCGAGGCCCGATTTGATGTGCAGTTCAAGTTGCAGCAGAAGTAGCTTGATACTCTTTAGCAAATCGTCAAGACGGTTGTGGCCAACAGTAATACTGTGACGACTCATGCTGCAACCGAGCTTACGGTCCGACCGATTGAAATCGAGCCGGAGGCACCCGAGAATTCACCTGTGACACCAAGAAGCTCCAACTTTGAGGAGTTAAAATTCACAAAAAATTGCCGCACTTCCTTCTATGGTACTCAAGACCCTTCTTTGGTGATCGATTAGTTAGAGGAGTTGGAAGACCAGTTCGAGCTTCTGGGCGTCAATGAGTCCAAGAAAGTCGCATGCGCTCAGCTTCTACTCCGATTGAACGTGCACGACTGGTGGGCCGTACAAAAACGAGCGATCAGACGCGACGATGAGATAGCGACAATCTCTTGGGCCACCTTCCGAAAGGCGTTAGAGATCGAGTACCTCCCTGCAACCGTTCGACAAGACAAAGAAAATAAATTTATGCAGTTGAAGCAAGGAAACAAGACGGTGAGGCAGTACGCATAAGAATTCAATAAGTTAGCCAAATTTGCTGGAGCATCCTTGCTTATAATGGAGAGTCGCGCTCGACGGTTCGAAGTGGGACTATGGCCCTCTATCTCTGCTCATGTGTCAGTTCCCGAATACAAGACAATGGATGAGTCCCTGAATCATGCTCTCCGCCTTGAACGCCAATATCCCCCAGATGCTGTCGGCGTTGTGCATACATTCAATCACAAATGACCTAGCCATACGGGAGGAAACAACGTGACCAAGCATCCAAATAATAGACAATAAGGCACCCTAACCCTAATCCAGGAATTCAATGCACCCGATGTCGCCGATTCGGTCACACTATCAACAATTGCTGGATACCATAGGGTAGATGCTGGATCTGTGGAAAAATGGACCATGTTCGTGTTGATTGTTCGACCAGAAGGCCGAATCCAATGGTGCCCCAACAGCAGCAATATCGTCAAGGAACCAGGGTCCAGCGCCTCGAACCCATCAACCTGCACCGCAAAATGGCCAAGACCGTCGCCCCAATGTCAGGGCCGCATCTACGCCATGACTCGAGATGAAGTGCTTACCTCAGATATGGTAGTCATAGGTATATTAAATTTTAATAATGTGCCTGCTCGTATACTATTTGATTCAGGCACTTCGTATAGTTTTATATCGGCGGACTTTGCCGTCGAGCACAAATTTTCTATAATATCATTAGATCTCGATATTAGCGTAAGTACCCCTTCGGGGGTACCACTACTCACGAATTTAGCCTACGGTGACTAAATCATCTGTATTAGGGGTCAGAAGATCAGTCTTGATATGATAGTTCTAGATATGAAAGACTTCGACATCATACTGGGAATAGATTGGCTCGGTCCTTGTAACGCCACCATCGATTGTGCAGGAATAAAGGTCACCTTTTGCATACCTGGAGTGCCCGATTTCTGCTATACGTGTGGTGAAGCATCGTCGACCTGCATGGTGATCTCGGCAATTTCTGCATGGAAGCTGCTTTATTTCGGGTGCGAAGGCTACTTGGCGTCCGTTCGTGACATGAGACGGGTAGGTGCAAACGCGGGTCAGACCGACGTTGTGGCAGAATTCTCAGACGTGTTCCCAGACGAGCTACCCGGCATGCCGCCCGATCGAGAAATCAAGTTCACTATCGACACCTTCTCCGACACCCGACCGATCTCGAAAGCTCCGTACAGAATGGCCCCGGCAGAATTGAAAGAACTGAAGGCACAACTACAGGAATTACTTGAAAAATGGTTTATTTGTCCGAGTGTCTCGCCGTGGGGTGCGCCCGTGCTATTTGTGAAAAATAAGGATAGATCGATGCGGCTCTACATTGACTATCGGAAATCAAATAAGGCTACCGTCCGGAAAAAATACCCCTAGCCCCGCATCGATGACTTGTTTGACCAGCTCTAAGGTACAACGGTGTTTTCGAAGATTGACCTTCGATCAGGTTATCATCTACTCAAGGTCAAGCCAGATGACGTGCTAAAGTCTGCTTTTCATACTCGTTACGGCTACTACAAGTTCATGGTGATGCCATTCGGCCTAACAAATGCCCCTGCCACTTTCATGGATTTAATGAATCGATTATTTCGTCCGTTCCTTGACAAATTCATAGTAGTCTTTATTGACGACATTCTCGTCTACTTGAAAGATCGAGCGCAACATGCAGAACACATGCGGATGGTACTCCAAACCCTTTAAGAGAACCAGTTGTATGCGAAGAGAAGTAAGTGTGAATTCTGGCTGAACAGCATCTCATTTCTCGGGCACATTATCTCCGCCGCGAGCATCTCAGTCGATCTGAAAAAAGTCGAGGCAGTTGCTGATTGAAAACGGCTCATATTAGTTAGCAAAATTCGAAGCTTCCTAGGCTTGGCGGGATACTACAGACGCTTCGTGAAGGACTTCGCGAAGATTGCATCACCATTGACTCGCCTCACCCAAAAAGGAGTCGTATTCGAATGGTCAGACGACTGTGAAGCTTCCTTCCAGGAGATTAAATAACGGCTCATTTCAGCCCCGATACTTGCTCTTCCTCAAGGGACGGAGGGATTTTAAATCTTCAGCGATGCTTCTAGTCAGGGCTTGGGTTGTGTGCTCATGCAGCAGGACAAAGTGATATCTTTTACTTCCCGGCAGTTGAAGCCGTACGAGAAGAACTACCACACGTACGACCTAGAACTAGCGACGATTGTGTTCGCATTGAAGCTGTGATATCACTATATTTATGGCGTGTCGTGCAGGATTTATACGAACCACAAAAGCCTCAAGTATCTCTTCACCCAGAAGGAACTGAATTTGTGACAGAGACGATGGCTTGAACTGATCAAAGACTATGACTTATCAATCGATTATACGCCAGGCAAAGGAAATGTTGTAGCTGATGCGTTGAGCCGGAAGTACTTAGCTTCATTATGTATCAACAGTCGACTACTGCGTGACTTGGAAGGAATGGGCATTAAACTCCGAGTTCATTTTAGAGACATAAAACTGGCACAACTGCGGCTAGAATCGAGCCTATTAGAGAAAATCAAGTCTGTTCAGAAGGACGACCCATACCTGTAGAAGATACGGAAGCTGATATCGACAGGAAAAACGTTCGACTTTGCAGAAGACGACTCAGAAGTTTTGCGAGTGAAGGGTCGGCTATGCGTTCAGGATGACGTAGAACTTAGAAAGGAGATAATGTCGGAGACGCATTATACAAAATATTTCTTGCACCCTGGTAGCACCAAGATGTATAAGGACCTCCGCGTTATCTTTTGGTGGCACGACATGAAGAGGGACGTAGCGCTCTTTGTGTCGAAGTGTATGGCCTATCAGTAAGTTAAAGCCGAGCACCAGCGACCGGGCAGGAAGATACAGAACCTTGCCATTCCAGAGTGGAAGTGGGATCATATCACTCTGGACTTTGTTGTTGGCTTGCTGAGGATGCCGCAAGAAAATGACGCCATCTGGGTCATCATCAATCGATTAACCAAGTCAGCGCACTTTATTGCCATTAAAGTTACTTAGAGCGTCGACCGCCTCGCTCAGATATACCTTGATGACATAGTTCGGTTGTACGGGGTCCCAGTATCTATCGTCTCGGATCGGAATGGACGGTTCATGTCACACTTCGAGGGTAGTTTTCATTCAACGTTGGGGACCAAGTTAAAGTTTAGCTCAGCTTATCATCCTCAGACTGATGGCCAAACAGAGCGGGTGAACCAGATTCTCGAAGATGTTACGACTCTGTGCGATCGACTTGAAGTCAAGCTGGGACGTTCATCTACCGTTGGCCAAATTTGTATATAATAATATCTATCAGTCCAGCATCCAAATGGTGCCGTATGAAGCTTTGTACGGCCGAAAGTACAGATCGCCCATTTGCTGGAATAAAGTCGGAGAGCGGCAGATACTTGGCCCAAAACTGGTGGAGCAGAATGTGCAGAAGGTCAAGTTGATACAAGAGAGATTAAAGATAGCACAGAGTCGACAAAAGAGCTATGCCGACACGCATCGATGCCTACTTCAAGTTTTTGGAAGGCGATCATGTATTCCTGAAAGTGATGCCCATGCGTGGAGTTACCAGATTCGGTACGAAAGGGAAGTTGAGCCCAAGATTTGTTGGTTCATTCGAAATATTAAAGCGATTCGCCCCAGTAGCTTACCAAATAGCTTTGCTGCCTACATTGTTGGAGGTACACAACGTCTTCCACGTCTCACGGTTGTGAAAGTACATGTACGATCTAAGCTAAATGGTACATTTGGGTCAGCTAGATCTGAAGGCCGACTTGTCATATGTCGAAGAGCATGTGCAAATCTTAGAGCACAAAGATAAACTTTTCTGCAACCGTGTTATTCCTCTCATCTGCGTCCTCTAGAGGAACCATTCAGTCGAGGAGTCAACATGGGAGCTTGAACCAGAAATGAAGGAAAAATTTCCTTTATTGTTCTCGTAGAGGTAGGTTATATCCTTAAGTTTCAAAGACAACATTTTCTTAGTTGGTTATGGTGTAGTGCCTCGTCCATACATTATGCCCCGTTCTCCGTCTATGGGGTGCACGAGAAAGGAACACTGTCGCCATCGATTCGGTCGGAACCGATAGGTCAGGATCGAGTGAATCGGTTGAACGGGAACAGTTGAATTAAGATCCATTCCCCGTTATGGAATGGCTTATTCGGAACCAAGTCCCATATTCAGCGGTAGCGCCTCAAGGATTGGCTCTGCGGCTGAGTCGGAAGAGACCTCCCGTTGCTCTGTTTTTTTATGCCGCACTTGCTTTGGCTTTAGTTTCGTGAATGCGTTTTCGTGAATGTTTTCGATAGTTTTCATGGCTTGCATTTTCGGACTTCGCATTCATATCGAAATCTCTTGAATAACACAGTATTCTAATCAGTTACTTGTGCGATTTCAGGTAATCGCATAGGCGACGACTAGCGCAACCAACAAAGTCTCTCGCCGCGAACAACAATTAAGGTGAGTGGCTGACCTCCTTCGCCTCGATCCTCTATTTTAAAATGAGAACTCGGATAACTGTATCAAATTTGAATGATTCACTTAGAAAATACAAGTTCTATGTTCAAGATGAGAAAATATAATATTCTAGAAAAGAGATAGAGTTATTTCAGGGTCTGAAAAACCAAGTAAATGAATCGATTACATAACAGCCCCAACGATACCCTAAATTATACCTTATTAACATAACACGATCATGGATAACTTGTCGACAAGGGCGAACGTTTTCCTCGAACGGTAACCCGGGACCACGGGACCGCTTCGACCTAGGAGGAAATACGGGATAGCCGAGCTGGAAAGAAGCAACCGGTAATTCGGGGACTTGCATCGGAGCTTGCTACTTGCGTTGCAAGGATCCCGTTTACCAGGCTATGTCCAGGATGGCTAGTTAATGCCAGTAACCTGTGGGTTATACACCTGATATAAATTGTTATCAACTAACAGGGAAGGTGATAGTGAGTTTTATATTGTACGGCACGCTCTGACGAGGGAAATTCTAGCATAATTTACCTGGTTTATGTTTCGTCAAACTGTTTGCATGAAAATAACTAGGATGACTAGAAAGATCATAAACAAACAAGTTATATGTTTTATTTAAATTCTTGAACCAAATAAGAGCCTGGAAACTAATTAGCCACTTGCCAGTACACGTTCATTGTACTGATCCTCGCTCTCTCTACAAGTACGATAAATCGGGAGGAACATGCTACGTGAAGGAAGGCAACGCTCGTGTGTTTTGAAGCTTCGTCTGTGCGGCCGAAGCCTAGATCCAATCTTTTGAAGACTCCGCTGTCGAAGACCAGAAGACAGATGGAGCGACTCCCCACCATCCTAGGTGGTTTTGTAATACTGGTTGTACCAACTAATGGATGAAATATATGGAACGACTATCTCATCGACGCCTCATTTTGTAATGGAGTCAATTTGTAAAAATTTCGTACGGCACCTTTGTATCGAGTCTGTAAAATGATGTTCATTATCAATAAAGCTCAAGTTTTCTTCTTTATAATGTGTGTTTCAATTTACTCTGTGCATTCTCTAGTTGTTGTGTTTCGGATAACCTTATGACTATGTCTAGTGCGATCGCAAATTAGGTTTGGACGACATCACGTCCGAAGGACGACTATCGATTCTACGGAATCGGGGCGTGACAGGGATCTCGTCCTATCAGTCAGAAGACCAATGGTGATGACTCACAAGTCACCAGGAAAGTTTGAACCCAAGTGGTTTCACAACCCGCATCCGCTTTTCGAATACGCGACGTGTACAAGCTAGCCTACGCCGTAGAGTCGGCGGTAGAACGCTGTCAAGCCCGCAATAAATAAATGCTCAAAATAAACTTTATTGCTCATTCACGGTTCTAATAGATTACAACATTTACAAGAATTATATTCAAAATAAATACAATGTTCTTATATATTTGAAATGACTACAACATAGCTATCTAATCTCTAGGTTTGGCCTACAAATACACCCGAATCTTCCAATGCTAAAGAAGCCACGGCTAACCTGAAAAATATTGGTTTCCAGTCAGGAATGGAACAAGCACACAAACCGACGATAAATCAAAAACACAATAGAATTCATAAGACATAAAAATAACACATGTGAAATGAAACTAGAAAGTAACTGATATCTTGACAAGCGGTGAAAAAAACAAGGAAAGCAAGTAAAAGATAACTATCTATGTGTTTCGAAATATCTTGTTCGACATGTGAACGGCTAAGGGGTAAATTCGGCACCCTGCACGTGTCGTGTGCAGCTGCTATCAGTCGAGAATAGACGTTTTGGGAATGTTTCTGGGTAGTCCACATGTCTACTAGGATATTTTCCTAGTCCATCTAGTACTCATGGAATCAAGTCGCAAGCATGGTAATCATGTAAATGACAGTCAAGAGATACAATAAATCCATGATACTAATCTTCGTGTGATGAGCGTGTCAACAAGCAGCAAGACATATGTATAAACATGAAATAGAAAACTACTATGAATCGAAAGCAATCAGAAAGTGTAATTGTCTGAGGTCCTTAGCTGGTGAAACCGATATTCCCATTGGGTCCAGGATGGTCTGTCACGGCTAGGGTCAATGTGAAGTAGTCAGAACTCGCACGAATCACGATCGTACGTTTAGCACGATCAAGACAAAAATCAAAGAAAAATTCGTCTATATATATATATATATATATATATATATATATATATATATATATATATATATATATATATATATATATATATATATAACTATTTTAGAAAATATGCTTTGATATTTGTAAACTATTAGTCAAAATATTCTAACTAACCATTTTGAAAACTATGTCAAATTATGCTTAGGTTAAACCATAATTTAAATATAAGAAAAATATCATAATAATATTATATTTAAAACAAATGAGCAATAAGGTTTAAAGCCCATTAATCCAAGATAATATATAAAATAGTAAAACATTATAAAGCCCAAAATGAAATATACCCTTAAGCCCTTTTTAAATATACATGTAAATTTACATGAAACTCCATTTAAAAAAAAACCAAGGTCTATTAGTTCAATGTTTTGAAAACATTGGAATATAGGTTTAGGTCAAAATATATTTTCGGAATATCTTGGATGGAAATAATAATAACAATAATATACTAAATATTGATATACATGCATATTTACTGATTCATATATATATAATGTAGAAGACTGATACCAATTGATTTACACTACTATCAGCCCAAACCTCAACCCATAGGTGGCTGAGAGAACTATAGCTCAAACTAATATAATAAAACACTAAAAGAAGAATCATTTGGCCCATAATAAACCCAATGGATACCCAACAAAGCCCACAAAAATAAAACCAAACCATATTTAATACCAGCACAGCCTGGCTCCATCCTCAAATTACCATTTTCCCAAACCTCTCTCTAATTTATAAATTGAAGAGGAAGCAGAAGAAGGAGATGGGAACTCACAGGGGGGTTTACTCCGTTCGACGAGGCGGTGCGCGAGCGAGGGAGGAGGAGCGGAAGGCGGTAGGTGCAGCGCCGGCTGGCTGGGTCGAAACTGGTGGCGGTGGCGTTCGCGGATTACAGCAGGGAGATCACTCCGCGCGTGGGATGTCCGGAGCCAGCGGTTCCCAGAGGCTCACCGCCGGCTATGACGGCAAGATGTGGCGGAGGGCGCTGGTTGCATCTCAGGCGAGATCGAAGCGGAGCGGTTGCATCTCAGGCGAAGGTTTGCGCCGTATTCGGCACGCGGAGGAGTGGAGGTGCATCTCCGGGCTGGGGACGGGGATCGACCATCCGGGCGACGCTCCGGGAAGGATCTGCTGCGAGAGACGTGGCCACGACGGACGGAGAGATGGTCCATGGAGCACGGCCCAAGGAGCGGATCGTCGGTTGGTGGACGCTGCCAGAGGGGAGTTGACTGGAAGACGACACGGAGGCTGGGCGTAGTTCGCCCGCGGAGCGCCGATGAACGGGTGGTTCCGGTCCGGCTCACGATTCAGAGATGACCGGAGGAGTCTCGGTCACACAGTGCTGCTCAGTGTTGGGCTGTCTGTGCTAGGAGGCGGCTGATATGGCGGCATGGCCAGGAAGTGCAGCATCGCATAGGCGAAGCCGGAGATGGCTCTGTTTTGGTGGACGGAGGACTCGTCAGCGGCTGGGTTCGGTGATGGAATTTGGCTTGTATCTTATAACTCTGTAGAATAAGATGGGTTGGACACAGACGCACGGGTCCGGACACGGCTGACACGATAATTTCTGTGGTGGACACAGACACTTGGGCACGGAATTTGTGTTGGCTTCTGATGGTTGTGTCGTGGTGGTGATGGTTTGTTCTGTGTGATGGGGGCATAGATGGTGACAGGGGCTTGGTTGCTGGTGGTGGTGTTGTTTGATGGTGGTGACGACAATGGTGACCGATGGGGTACAATGGTGATGGTCGCGGCTTGATATCGGAAGGTCGGGACAGGGCTCTCGTCGGGGAGAAGTAGAGACGGAGAGGGATTTATTTTGTATTGGTTGTACTAGCGATGGCTTCGGGAGAGGAGAGATGAGATGGAAGCGACATATGCACATATAGGCAGCCATACATATAGAGAGGGAATAACTACTAGGATCTGATCTAATTGACAATCCGATTAAAGATAGTAATGAAAAGAGCTTAAATTAAACTAATCAAATCTAGTTAACTGTCATGATTATTAAAAGTATTGTTTGATATAGTTTAAGCAATATTTTCATAAATATAATAATATTTTTTTGGTCAAAACTATAATTGATACAACTAAATAATCGAATTCTAATACTTCGATCACGACAATAATAATTAAAATACCCAATATTATCACCTAATATTTGAAAAGTAAATTTCAAATAATAAAAGATAATTAATCAAATAGTATATACATATAAATTTATTTAAAGGATTTAGACAAATTCTTTTGTCGTTCAAAATAGGATTTTAAATAAACAATTATTTTCTATCCTGATATAAAATAAAAATATTTGATAATATCTATTACTTTAAATCATGTACATGACAATCTTGATCCCATAATGTGTTATACTAATAATTTAAAATATATCTAAATTTATCCAAGTAAAGATGTAATAGTATTTGATACTAGAATTATTCAAAATATATCGAGAAAATAGTTTAACGAAATTCTTTTTATTGATCAAAATAAATATGCTTTTCAAATCACTTTCGAGTCCCTAGTTTTGTGAGTCCAAAATATAACAACACCTTTATGACGCCGATAATAATAATTCAGGACAAAATATTTTTATTACAAGAATTAATACTTAAAAACCATTTTGTTTTAAAACTAGTTTTTGGTAGCCGAAATAATCTTAAATTATCGTTCACAAGGTATCGACGAAAGTTACCTTAGAAAAACAAAATAAAAACTTTAAAAAATTTGGGAAGAGGAGTTACAAGTGGGAATGTCCTTTCATCATTGAGACGGTGTACTCTAATGGCGCCTACCGACTCGCTAAACCTAACGGGGACGCGTTCATGATACCATCAATGGCAAGTTCCTAAAGAAGTATTATGCTTGAAGCTCCTCAACATGTACTTCCATCTCTCCAGTAAGAAGAATCTATGTATTTGACCACTACATTCATACCCCTTATCATGATATGTCCCTGGGACCCAGTTATTCCAGGACATTCTTTTATCAATCTCCAATAGAAAACATCCATGTCCACATCACCTTTGAGTTGTTTTCCTATGTCCCCACAAAGTTTAAACTTCACTCTCAGTAAGATTAAACTAAAATCAGTGTTTACCATAAAGACTAAGATTAAACGGATTGGTAGATACAGCTCCAGGAAGCAATGATTCTTATTTCGATATACCAAGTGTGCGGGCCGAATGCTTTGCAACCAGCGGAAATCCCGCACTGGCAGAGAAACGGCATCCACGCCTGAATCCTCTAACTCTTCATCAGCTTCAAAGCCCAGAAAGACTGGGCCAACTTTAGAGATGTCCCACCCTTGAGGATAGGACAAGATTTTCCTACAAACAGGGACACCGGTATGCAGCCACCTCCTCCTATAGTAGCGACGGATAAAAGCATCACTGGCAACATGCCCCTCCTCCGTGCCAGGGCTCATTACATTAGGATGATGCAATATCAACCATCCCATTAGATAGTGATAAGGCAGCTCTGCTCGAGAAAAATTTCCATTCCTTCCCTTCGAGGCGATAACATCCACTGTAAATTCTCTTAAACCCCGCAGCAGGTTGCACACCATCACGGGAAGTAAAGCCAAAGAACGGTTAAAAACCAGCTTCACGGCAGGCATGATAAGATTTTTGGTCACCCTCTCTACAGAACCAGATCCACCAGAAAATACGTAGTCTCGGAGCTATATCATCAGATAGGCAACCAGCACCGCCTTCAGTGATATTTTATGGATGCAGTGCCAAAAGCAGCTATAGATGTTGTCGGTCGGCTCTTTGTTTTTGTAACTCCACCTTTTTATATACTGAAATTTTAGATTTTTATATTAATGATTTGGGAATTTTTATTATATTTAATATAGGTACAGTTATATATAGCTTAGTTATCATTTAAATTTTAGTGCTTGGGCTTAATTCATTGTTAAACATATCCTTAGGAATTGGGCCCATCATTAGAAGCCCAAACTAAATGACTTTTAATCTGAGAATGGAATTCTTCTCATTACCACTGTACATCCCAAAACAAATTCTCCAATTTCAAATTCTTCTAACGGCCATGGCATGGCAGGCCATGTGCTCCAAACCGATTTTGACAGCTGCGCCATGTGCCAGCAATTCCATTCCATTCCATTCCCTCTAAATTCTTCCCACAACTGCCTATTTAAGAACCCACATATCTCTTTTCCTTCTTCACTCTGCAAGAAATTCTGGAGAGGACCCCTTCCTTCTTCCCTAATCCAAACCTAGAAGTTCAGCCATGACATTGAAGGAGTCTCAACAATTTCCAAGTGCTGGTATTAAATCTTTCATTTCTCCTTGCTCTTCTAATTCAGTCGACTAATCAAATTGATTTTGAACATTTCAATTCTGTTTCAGAAACTCCTCGTGTCCTGATCTAAGCATCTCGTGTCCTGGTCTCCTTCCGATGAAATCTTCATTTGATTAGGAGGTGAGATTATCGATCATAAGAATAACTCTGTTTTTCCTCTGTTTTAAGTGTTGATCGAACAATATGGATGTGTCAGATTTTGATCCCTTTTAATTCAAGTTCCTTAAATTTCTTCTGACCTGGAATGCTTGGAGATCTATAGTTGGACACCACAGTGAGTATCCAACCCCTGTGTTGTAGAATTTGGTTTTACTCTGGTTATAAGAGTTAGTTTGTGATACCAATTGTTTTTGTGGTTTCGATTAGAGTTTTCTTCTAAATCGGGATCTGGTGATACTATCAGCCAAGCTCTCTTGGCCATCTCGATCAGGTAAAGCCTAAACTATTAAGATTTTGTCATTTCACTAATGAGGGATGTGTTACAAATCAAGTTTTATAATTAGAAGTTCTGATCTCTACAAATCTCCAAATCTGTTATGGACTGGATCAATTGGAGATAGAAATAGTTAATTGAATCTTTTAAATCAGTTTTCATTCTCAGATCTGAGGGGTGTGGACTCATGATGGTATTATCAACTGGATTATTATTCTAAATAGTATATTTTGTTACTTGATTATATGATAGCAAATTGAACTGTGAAATGGGATTTACCAATTTTGTGTAAATGAGTAAACTCAGGGATTAGATAGAAGTCAGAATTTCTGAGACTGTTGGAATCAGTTTAAACAACTAGATTGTTGTTCCAAGTACCTTTTTAAACTGAATGGCCTGTGCAATCTATATCAGGTTTTAGACATTGTGTTTCCAAATTCTGTTTACTGCTGTTAAGGACGATTAGGAGAATGATATTTTAACAAATGACTTGATAGCCTTAGTGTAAAGAGTTGGCCATGTATCAATGTCTCTCATGGTTATCCACTAACCTGGGATTAAGTCTAATTCCTTATCCTACTTTTTTTCATTGGAAAACCTGATATTGACACCTTTTCAAATTGCTGTTGGTTAAATAATGAATGGGTACTACATGGTGTCTTCTTGCAAATCGTACACTAAACCAGTTAGTATTCCTGAGAGAGGACACTAGACTGTAGGTTTAGATATTAGCATTTTGTTCTAAGGACTGAGTTTAAATGAGAAGGAAATGGTGTCTGAATTGTTTGGGATGAATATTTAGGATGGATGGTGCTATAACCAATATAGGACTAAGTGTTATCTAAGTTGTAGAGTCCACTTCAGGATTCGAAATTGAGACTAACCTATACAACAGTTAGATTATAGGATATCAGTGATTCCAGGAGATTGAGCTATCAGTGATAAAATGAACCATGCCTGTGTATTATTTGTGTTCTGATTTAAGATGAGTGATCAGCTGTGTTGTATGGACTTGAACAGATATTGGAATGTATTGAACTGTCATATTCAGGATTGATTTGGATATTAGAATGTGTTAAATGAGTATTAGATTGTGTGGGACTGTTAGCACTGTTTTAGAACTGAATTAGAAGATTTGGCTGGTCGACCATGAGCCATTCAGGAACCTACAGTAGCAGTAACAGGTTAGTTCTAGGGGATTGGTTATTTTGCCTTGAGGCAGTGCATTAGAAGTAGGTTCCTCTTATTAGTTATTAGTTTAATGGTGGTTCCTATATATATTACTCTAGCCATGTCAGGTATTCAATATGTGTGTTTCACTGTATCAATAATAGAGGATATTGGCAAATTATGAATGTCCTGCCCTTGGACTGTTAGTCAAGGAATTAATTTGTATGTAATACTCTAGCAGTACAAGGTGAATAGATGGAAGTAGGTGTGTCCTGATTTGGGTTAGTATCAGCCCACATTAAGACTGAAAAGGTTGTAGATGGTTCCCTAAATGATAAAGAGGAATGTTAACTGTTTAGTTTTAGACTGTGTTAAGTTGTTCTAAAAATTTAGTTATTCTACAATGGAAATCTAGATTTAAGTTTGACCTAGGATTATGACACCTAGGACTGTCCTTCAAATCTCTGAAGGATATAGCCTGGACCAGGATATCAATCCTTCTCTAGAACTTGACTGAAATGTGTCAGTCCTACCTTGGGTTTTAAGATAGATTGTAAATTTCCTATCCTAACTTAATTAGAGATTGACCCACACCTTCATATATCAAGAGGAGTTCCAAATTAAATTAAGATTAGCTAAGGGAGGGTCATACTACTTTAAATACTATATTGTAACTAGAGTAATATCCTAAAAGAAGATGGGTTTAATTTTATCATGTAGTAGTAATAGAGAATTAATTTATACAGATATTCTAAAGTAGAGGGCTAAATAATGTCTCTTGATTAGTCATGATTAGAGTTGTTAGATAAACCAAATTTAGATTAGTCAGTTTATTAATCAACTTGTATCAAATCATTTAATACAGGAGGATATCTGACTCTATTGCCTACTTGTACTTTCCTGGAGCAAGGCAAGTACACTCTACGGTTTTGTACTTTTCATTATATATCCTGTGTTTCCTTGAGTGACACAATTGCAACACGTCATGTACTTTCTGGTGCTCTTGTTCTCTTGTGCTTATTACTTGTATCCGGGGAGGGAAAATATACTATCTATGTGACCAATCCCAAGTAACAACTCAGGTGTGTTTTAGCTTAGACCCCGCATCGTGCACGCGGGTCCTAAGTCACCATTCATGTGCTTTCAGGTGCTTACCCTAGCCGGTCACATATTTAGTTATATTTCAAATGTAGTACACACATGTTTAGGAGATTACCTTGTACTTATTTCCTGTAGTTCCATGATATCATGTTCTTTCAGGTGCTTACATATCATGTTCTTACATTCATGTTCTTCCATGTACTTTACACTGTTCTTCATGTACTTATTTACCTGTTCTTCATGTACTTTCCATGTTCCCTTGTACTTTCATATCATGATGTCTTGTTCATTACCTAGAATTGTACTTGCTCCGCTCCTGAATAGGATATGTTGCAGGTGAGATGGAGGCTTTGTGTGACACCTACTATGGACAGGATACTGCTTTTCCTACTGAGCCAGCTGGAGCTGCTTCTGACCTAGAGGCTGCAGAAGCCTAGTATTTCATTAGTTTTCCATTATCTTTCCATGTATTGAGACTAGCAGACTCTTTATAATTGAATTGTAATAATTCAGATATTGTATCTTTACTCTGGTTGGGACACATTATATAGATGCTGTGATTTCATTTCATGTTCATATTATCTGGTTAGTTTCCCTAGATTGGTACAGCTTACTTTGTTGTGTCTAACAACAAAGGCTGGGCGTGTCCGACTCGTATCCGGTTATCCGGAAGCGGGTCGTGACAGTTTTCTTCCTCGCGTGGATTCTGCTCACTAAGCCTTTTTATCTCGGCATACACCTCCGCATGTGTGAGACCCTTTGGAGTAGTGAAGCGAACCTTCGACGGATCGCTCTCGTCTTGAGTGAAGATATAATCTCTCAAAGCAGTCACGTGAGGTTGCACCTTAGCCCTATCCCTCCGCTGATTCAGATAATGGTGGCTCGCAACTTCTTTAAATATCGCTATCATTTTCGGATCATTCTTTTCCAAGGCGGAGAGCTCCTCATTCGTCGAAAAGTATTCTTAATACGGCTCAGTCCCCCAAGGAAGCTTCGAGACCTCAAACATCTCATAAAGTGCCAAACCTAACTCCCCTACAGGCGTATAGAAAGTCCCAGTATGGGAATTGTACAGCTCCATAAGGGCCAAAAATACGGGCCAGTTTATTTCTATGCCAGCCTGGGTAGCGCGGATAGCGGAAGTCATGCCGATCTCCTTGAGTTCATTCTTGTACTTTGCCAAGATCCAAAGCGTTAGGTCATCCCACTTTGGCACATAGTGACACCAACCTTCGACCTGAAACTTCCCTTACGGGTACGAAATCTTGGCCGCCAACATGCGGTTGACGAAGGTCGAAGCACTGAAGGAAAAAGTTTGTGGGGAACATTATTGTATATGCTCACAGGGCGCAAAGCTCGCAAGTGGTAAGAAGTCTTATCTTGCGTAAAGGTAAAGATATCCTTCTGATTAGACGCAGAGTCAATCTGAATGGATTCTGCCACTGCCCCTTCTTGAGTCGGGGTAAGCTCCCAATCCATCCTCCTCTTCGAGGCAAGGCTAATAAAAGTGGCCAAAGCAGCTGACACTCCATCTTCGGCGCATACATATTGAGGTCCTTCGCCCTGAAGAATCAATCTTCTTTGATCTTCAACACCTTAGCTTTATAGGAAGCCATACGATCCCTAAACAGAAACAAGGGCTTCAAATAAGCTTCTGTAGCAGCTTCTGCAGCACTGATCCTACCACTCTCCAGCATGGCTTGGAGGAAAGAAAATGGCTGATCCCGAATCAGCATCATTCTCTCCGGTGGATGATCCAACATGATCGCTATCACGTCCCGACCCGGAATCACCCGAATCATCGTCCTCGCAGGGGGCATGATACTGCACGAGCCTGGAGTTACGCTCGTGCAAGACAAGATGACAAGTTCTCAAATGGTTAACTTTGATTTGATATTAACAACGAAAGAAAAACAGAGCATACGAAACAATTCTCTTTATTGATATTCGAACTGAGATTACAAAGGCTTTCAATAGCCCAACTGAATTTGCCAGATTGGCTACAACACTCAAGTTCTCTCTTGCCCACAAAGGATTTCACCGTTCCATACATCATGTCTTCTATATCTCGGCCGCATCAATCATATGCATGTCCGAGCGTCAATGCGGTCGCACGTCTCAATACGTTTTGGCATTCCAAGCCTCAACGCATTCAAGCGAAGCACCGCTGCGAGCAGACCCTTTCCTGAACCTGCTAGCAAACTAGTGGAGGATTAGTACTTTCATCCTCGCTGTACTGATCAAAGACCCACTTAACAAACCGATATTTAGTATTGTATTGATTCATGCAAACATACAATTTAGTACTCTTTCTATGTTCTCCTTAGGATGAGTTCATGGCATATTCGAAGACTGTAAACATGTTTCATGGCAAGCATGTTATTCGATTCGCATAAGGAAACAGGCAACCAATAGCAATCCCATATTATTTCGTGACTTCTTACCAATATCGACGCACTCGCCCATGCACTGACGCAAGGTGAATACGCCTATCAGCTTTCCCTGTCATGTTATAAGTTTCCTCTATTCAGGATCTATATGTGCACGATATATGTGTATCTTACACTTTCGACCCAGGATCTATCTGTGCAGGATATATATATATATATATATATATATATATATATATATATATATATATATATATATACATATACCTTGCACTTTCAACCCATCGCCCTTAACTATATGAAGGTCACTAGCTTTCCGGGCTAGAATGGACTTATATTTCTCAATCGAATATGTAAGACGATGATCACTCCGTTGCGGTTGCTAACCCAAACAATCAGAGGACCCCTGAAATACTTGGTAAGTGGCTTATCACATTCAATAGTAGATAGCTAACCGTCTATATGAAGTGCACCAACAATACCAACTTTATCCAATATCCCTTCTCGGCCGAACGGTCCCAGTGCCCTGGCGTACCACGTTCGAGGGATGCCCGTGCACAGACTTCTTCATATCTTTAAGTCCATTTGACCATGCTATGCATCTTATCTTTCATACAACCAAGCAAGTTTGTCTATCTCTATTTCAATTGGCACAATGCTCCAATGTTCTCAACGAACACCCCGAAGGCCATGAACATTTCAAAGGCACCATGTCCCATCGACAGTTATGTCACATCTGCGCCACAACTGTTCTATTTTCAATGAAGCCATCTTTTGTAGTCTCGCTCAACTGCGCACCCGTTGATATAGTTATTCATCCCTTTACTTGCATCGTACGTTCGAGCACGCCTCAAAGCCGTATTTCAATGTTCTATGCCTTAGTGTTCAATACATTATACTTATGTTTTATCCTCCGAATCGTGCAACTGAGGCACACCTCGATAGGGATTTCAATGTTCTATCGCTCGTGCACTGAGGCACTCGCACCGATATAGTCTTTCAATATTCTAGCTTGCTAACTCGTGCGTGGGGGCACGGAATGACTTATGCACAGAGGCACTCGTCGATACAGTTATCCCATGTTCTTATGGCTTACGCTCCGAGGCACTCGCCTTTGCGATATTCAATGTCCCATAGTGACTCATAAGTTTGATGTACGATTCATTTCAATTGTTCTATCGAGTGTTCAACACGTGCTATGTTCATCTCTCTATCGAGCCACGCCCGTGGTCTCGATAGGTTAACTCAGCATACAATAATATATATTTTACTTAGGCATGAAGGAGTAGGAAAGAGAAGTCAATGTCCCACCACCTTGAGTCGATACGCCTTGTCATTTCGCCAAGCCGATGCGGCTCGATTTCATAACTTCGTTGTATGGCCAACTCTCCTGACTAAGCCATTCGAACACTTCGTGCCTCATTGAATTATACGACCGAATTGATTTACCGTGCCATCGCCTCAGTCCGTCGCAAGGCGACGATTGGTTTCGCGGACCCTTTTCTGAATAAGGCGAAATGTCGACCTCTAATATTTCAGCGTAAATGTATAGCCTACACATGAAATCAACTAAAATCAATACTTATTCGAATCGATCAATTGCCTTGCGTCGATTCGATTTCTTAGAATCTTCGAACTGACTCACTGCTTTCCCTCGGGCCAACTTAATACTTGCATCGATCTTACTCGATACGTTCCTCGAGTAAATGTAACTATCTGACTCGTGCATCCACTCGGAACAACGTAACTCTTTGTATCGATTCGCATCGATACGTAA
The DNA here is from genome assembly GCA_029216955.1 of Iris pallida. NCBI lineage: Eukaryota > Viridiplantae > Streptophyta > Magnoliopsida > Asparagales > Iridaceae > Iris > Iris pallida. The sequence goes on along the minus strand of JANAVB010017999.1, from coordinate 15,498,987 downwards.
TCGGGTCAACACAACTCTTCGAGTCAACGACTCAGCATAATGCACCGTACGGAGCGGGGCATTACATAATATACTACTCAAAATAAGGTTCGTCCTCGAACCGAAACCAATACTAAATTTCCAAATATTTCACTAGATCGTTTCCTGATCTTGTCTCATTATCGTTAGTATCATACAACTTAGTTTGGAATTATATACATATTTTAGGCATCCCACCAATATATGTATTTCAGCCACACTCAGTTGTAGGATATCGGAACACAGCTAACATGTAACTTCTCATTCTCAATTACTCCCCATCTCGTACTCTCGATCGGAGTTGGGCTCTAGTACTTGTTCTTGTAATTCTATTGCATATTCATATTGATACACACGCGATCATCCAACAAAAGTTAAGGCACACGATGCGATTCAAAAATTGTATTTCTCACTTCATAAGTTTCATCGGGACTATAAATTCTATGCGTCGCGTCAAGCCATTGCGCATCCGATCACAACGAGTCTCTGTAACGCCTTGCGTTCGACGTTGCTACCCAACTTATTTCTGAAGTTTCACTTCGTATCTTATCTCGACATGATTCTCTTTTGTTGACTTTGCAAAAGCATCAACATTCAAGACTACGTCTGTTAAGTGATTTACCTAGACACCGTGCTCAAATTCTTCCGACGCAACTTTAAATTGACATTGCACAAAGGCCACAATCTATCCGACAAAAGGTTTAATTCAAGTCGACGATGCTCAAGGCAACGATCGTCTTGACACAAAGGTCTTTACGATGCATCCTACGTTCGAAACCCATCGAGTAGGAAATTTCTAACCAAATTTTATACTTGTCCGTCTCGCAACATCCAATATAAGTCCGATTCATGCAAGCTCAATTGCAAGATGAATCTGAATCTAACGACATAACTCGTAAGTCATTCCCTTATCGTCCTCTCTCATGTATAGTATATTTCTCGCAATCGCCTATTCGAATCACCAAGTTCGTTGGTGAATTTCTAGTTCGATCGCCGACCAACATAATCATTTAAGCACTCATCCGACGAATACTTAAAATTTAGCTACATCATATTCTCAATTGAAAGTTTTTCTAACAATTTTTGATCGCCTAGACTTATCGTTAACATGCACCGTATTATATTTGTTATCGATGCAATTTCATATACGACATCGCATGGGTCATCTTACGGTCTGCAACATTCAATTTTATTTGGCGGTCAAGTCTTCTAGGGTCAGCTGCCCCGAAGCTACGCTCGATAATTGTGGATCATTAATGAAGGATAGTTTACTACGGACCATGCTATGTCTTATTTCAGAGCCAAATCACGTTCCGACGATTTCTATACGACTACCCAATTTTGGGCAAAACCATTTCTATCGGCGCAACTGATGCACAATTATCCTTCGAGTAAAGTCATGCACTACCGTCGATGATTTCGCAATTTACGAAACATCTATCATATCGAGTTTGAGTCTATCTTATTTGCGGTCGACACACGAGATGCTATGCATCGAACAATCGTCGATAACTTATAGTCTCGTCTTGATCAATCACAAAGTTCATGATCAACCAGTTCGTTCATTCTCGTATTGTTATTTCCGAAAATCTCGATATCGTAGGCCTATCCCATTGTGTGTTCTCATATCGTACTTATGTTTCTTGGCGTATCGATTTTGATAGTTCATCTCAATTTCGATAGCGTAAGAGTCAACTTTGATTCTGTTTCAACGACGATAACTTGCATTACATACGTCCAAGTTCTCCACAAACATTTTCGTACGTTTCGAATCATTTCTCGATTCATTGCATTCTGTTATGCTTTGATCGTGTAACTGAGTTACCGATTATCCAACATCGAACCCTCATGTTATACAAACGTGCCTTCTAAGTTTCATATAACTTCGTCGTGCTCACAATGAGTCTCATCTCAACATAACCAACTATCTCTTGGGCACTATTTATCTGCATCAACCAACTTCTTCATCATTGTCGCACATCGTGCGATCCGATTATATTTTGTCTCGTCCAATATTTCTATCGAGATCACAAGTCGTACGATTCGATTTCACTTTGCATCGACTAATATTTCTATCGAGATCGTAAGTTGTGCGACTCGAATACCATTCGCGTATTCTAACATTTTTGTCGAGATTGCAAGTCGTGCGATTCGATTATAATTTGTATCGCCCAACATTTTTATTGAGCTCGCAAGTCGGGCGGTTAGATTACAACATTTCAAGTTTCCTATCTCGCCGATCCGTTTGTTGCCTTAAGGCATAATCATTTCGCTAGTTTCCGTCGTTCGACCGACACATAAATTTTTAATCGACGTATCATTCAATGATTCAAGTCCCGCCTTACCGTTCTAACCGATCATCGAAGAACACTTGCATCAACATGCTGTCATACAAATTCTCAATCGAGTCTCGGTGCTATCTCGTCTGTTGCAGACAAATTTTTCGTAATTTTTACGACGCGTCGATGCAACCCATCGCACAAGTGGTATTGCATATACCACTCGAAATCGAGCCATTTATCGTACCGGTGGTATGCCATATACCTCTCGAAAATCAAGTCACTCCCATCGCAACATACTCCATATAAACCAACATTCTATTCTGACTCACGATTTATGCAGTGATCATACCGATCACAACCGTAACTCTAGATTAATCAAAATCCGACACAACTCGGCCAATGCATTCATTTGCCAACACAAGCTCGGTGTGCAACCGAACCGATTTCGTTTCTCGATTTATAACTTTTGTTTCCTTACGTTGCATCTCGTACAACTATTCATTCCCGACATTCATTGCACTCGTGTAACGATTTATTACGATTTATTTCTGACATTTATTGCACTCGTGCAACGATTTATTTTCGACATTCATTGCACTCGTATAACGATTTATTTTCGACATATATTGTACTCGTGCAATGATTTATTTCTGACATTCATTGCACTCGTGCAACGATTTATTTCCGACATCTATTGCACTCGTGCAACGATTTATTTCCGATATTCAAAGTCAATATGTGAATCCGTTCAACACATTCGATATCAACTTTTATTTTCTTTCAATACATCATTTACAATCAATGCGTGGCAATTGCTGCAGCAACATTCCACGACTTTTATTGTATCGATGCAACCAATATTTTTCATATTGATCGTTGCAAACAACGAACATCTCAAATTACAATACATGATGTGTTGCATACGCAGCAACAAATCCTTGAATTCACATCTCGCAACTTGTTGCACTTGCAGCAACAAATCTTTCACGACTTTTCCAGCAAACACCATGTAATTTCCAAAACAACATGCGACAAAATTACATGATTTGTATTAGACTTATTGTATGGAACATCCAGTGCGGCATCGAGTAGAGTCAAGAGTGATTTGATTGGTGGTGGGCAACTCTTTGGAATTAAAACGAAGCAAGCGTCCTGAGGAAATTAAGCCTAGAGCTCTGATACCAATTTATCACGCCCCGACCCGAAATCACCCGAATCATCGTCCTCGCAGGGGACGTGATGCCGCACGAGCCTGGAGTTGCGCTCGTACAAGGCAAGATGACAAGTTCTCAAATGGTTAACTTTGATTTGATATTAACAACGAAAGAAAAACAGAGTATACGAAACAATTCTCTTTATTAATATTCGAACTGAGATTACAAAGGCTTTCAATAGCCCAACTGAATTTGCCAGATTGGCTACAACACTCAAGTTCTCTCTTGCCCACAAAGGATTTCACCGTTCCATACATCATGTCTTCTATATCTCGGCCGCATCAATCACATGCATGTCCGAGCGTCAATGCGGTCGCACGCCTCAATACGCTTTAGCATTCCAAGCCTCAACGCGTTCAAGCGAAGCGCCGCTGCGAGCAGACCCTTTCCTGAACCTGTTAGCAAACTAGTGGAGGATTAGTACTTTCGTCCTCGCTGTACTGATCAAAGACCCACTTAACAAACCGACATTTAGTATTGTATTGATTCATGCAAACATACAATTTAGTACTCTTTCTATGTTCTCCTTAGGATGAGTTCATGGCATATTCGAAGACTGTAAACATGTTTCATGGCAAGCATGTTATTCGATTCGCATAAGGAAACATACAACCAATAGCAATCCTGTGTTGTTTTGTGACTTCTTACCAATATCGACGCACTCGTCCTAGCACCGACGCAAGGTGAATTTGCCTATCAGCTTTTCCTGTCGTGTTATAAATGCCCTCTATTCAGGATCTATATGTGCACGATATGTGTGTACCTTGCACTTTCGACCCATGATCTATCTGTACAGGATATATGTATACCTTGCACTTTCAACCCATCGTCCTTAAGTATATGAAGGTCACAAGCTTTCCGGACTAGAATGTACTTATATTTCTCAATCAAATATGTAAGACGATGATCATTCCGTTGCGGTTGCTAATCCAAACAATCAGAGGACCCCCGAAATACTTGGTAAGTGGCTTATTACATTCAATAGCAGGTCGCTAACCGTCTATATGAAGTGCACCAATAATACCAACTTTATCCAATATCCCTCCTCGGCCGAACGGTCCCAGCGCCCTGATGTACCACGTTCGAGGGATACCCGTGCACAGGGTTCTTCATATCTTTAAGTCCATTTGACCATGCCACGCATCTTATCTTTCATACAACCAAGCAAGTTTGTCTATCTCTATTTCAATTGGCACAACCTCCCAATGTTCTCAACGAACGCCTCGAAGGCCATGAACATTTCAAAGGTACTACGCCGCATCGACAGTTATGTCACATCCATAACGAGGAGATGCATAATCAAAGTTATGTCACTCTCGACGCATCTCAGTCTTCTGAAATAATTCGTCGTCAAAATCAAAGCTTCTTCGAACGAGGAGATCCATAATCCACAGCCAAGAAGGAGGATCGGTCGAGTTCATCTCAAATAAGAAGTTTGGATGAAATGAACGAGCAAACTCTCTATACTGCTATTTATAGGCTAGGGCAAATCAAATCCATGCGCCAAGTGGCAACTTCTCCAAAGTTAGTGTAATAAACTTGCATTAATGGTAATGAATCTGCCATCGTAAAATCAGCTAAGTCAAAGTCATCATCGAAAGACTCAACAAAGCTGACCAAAGAAGATACGTCATACAGCTTATGCGCTCGTCAGTCCCATACGCTGTACGACTGATGCGCCCACCTAAAGCTCTCCACCCAACAAAGAATTTAATGCTAAATGATCGAAATGACAGCAGCACACGTCTCGAAGTCTAAGCAGTCAGCTTTTACAAAAGACGAAGAGACGCAATCATCACTCATTTGTCAGTTACGACTGTGTTCTGTCATGTGGCCGACTGATCACTCATATGTGCCTCAGCAGCCATGCGCTCAAACTCTGTATGCGCCTCAAAAGACTGCCTAGACTTGCTCTTGACCCTTAAAAGTCAGATAAACATGTCTTTCCATGTGCCAGATCCTAGGCACATCCAAGCAGATCAACCTGCAACAGATCCAATATCTTTGAAAAATAGACACACGCCACATGTCATTGACTCAGTTCTGCCTACGAACGGGTGCTAACTACCCAAGATCTCAGCAACAACCAAATCTCAACAACTGCCACGTGTCAACTTCTCTGCAGCTCAACAGTGCAGTTCAAACAGATTTAGCTCCAACTTTCCAGCACATCATCTATGCGTCCAACAAAGTCGGACACGTGGTGTCCCTACGTGCAAAATCTCCATACGCACATCGCATATGCGCAGAGAAACAGATCATTTCGTTGCCTATAAATAGAAGGAGCATTCCTTCATTCAAGAGCTTCGGATCTTTAACTTTTCAACCACTTTAGCATCCAGAACACTTGCAAGAGCTTCAATCCTCTTCAAGTCACTGCTCGTTCCAGAGCAACTCAGACCTTCAGAGAATCCGAGATCGTCGTCAGATTGTCAACAGAGTAAAGAATCACCTCACCATTGCCACGGTTCCCAGATAAAAATAAAAGTATACACCTAGGATCCCAACGAGATCCTACATTGTACTCTGTTCTGTTTGTGATTATATATAAAGTTCATCCGAAACTTTTTAATGGCAAACAATAGCTAATTGGCGCATCCCTACGAAAGGCAACCATGCGCGTACAATCAAATTGGCACATCCAGACATCAGAATCATCGTACCTTAATTATTCAAGGCATGCATAGGACTCTCCTATACCATGTGGATGACTGGTTCAATCCAAACCATGTAATCAACATCTTGGCTGCACCAATGGCAGTCGACATCGTCTCGAGATAGAATGAAACTAGTACGACGCACAAACAAGGGCTGCTCTTCCGATTATCAGTCAAGCCCATCTTGGTTTTATGGCAAGTTCTCGCATTAAGGTGACCATTTCTTTGAACGAAGAGATCTACAATCCTAGCCCATGGCAGATACAACTCTCACTAGACTCGCTAAGGAGGAGTCTTGTGGCAATTTGGAGACATATTTGTCTCAAGCATGAAGTAGGGGAAGAAAGAGAATGAACAAGTTTTTCTCCCAAAATACCCCTATTTATAGTCCATGAGCGGGCAAAATCATGTACGAAGTGGCCAACGGTCAAAGCTCCAAAATTAATATAATGAACCTCACATTAATGATAATGAATATGCCACTACAATTTTCGACCAAGTCCATAGTCAAAGCCATCATTTCGATCCCCACGTCGCGACAGCGCTTCGGGAAGTTGACCCAATCCATGCGCCTTAATGGCCATGCACATGACAAACCATGCGCGTCAAGAACCATGTGATCATAGGACTCTACAAAACTTGCACAACTAAATCTTACTGCACAAGTTTCCATGCACTTAGATCGCTCTCCAACAATTAATGCAATACTAACAAACATGTCAGATGTCAGCTGTCACTAGGAACATGGTGCAGCATGTGCCTCAAAATATGTACAGTCGACGGCTACACAGCAAATGAATCGCCATCATTTATGACTATATGTGCCTACGTCAGCACATACGTCACTGTAATCATCACCTATTTGTTGGTTACAGCTGTGCCATGCCACGTGGCTTAGCCTTACTATCTTCCGCATGCGCCCCTAAAGCTATGCGCCTATACTTGCTATGCGTCCCAAAAGCCATGTGCCAAGTCCCTTCATGTGCTGACTCCTTCATGCACATCAAAAATTTTTTGTTCCAACAGAACGAGATCTTTGAGCAATGTATACGTGCCATGTGTCAAAGACTCAGTTATGCCTATGACGGGTGCCAACAACCTAAGATCTCAGCAACAACCGCATCCAAACTACTATCACGTGGCGGTTAGATGCACTCTGTACGTACAGTGGCAGCCGTATTATGTTCAGAAGTGCCACGTGGCGACGAATCTCATGCGTGCAACGCACTTGCGTGCCAAAATCTATGGTCGCATATGTGCGCATGAATGAATCATTCCATCCATCTATAAACAGAAGGAGTCTTCCTTCATTTCACACATAGACATTCAGATAATTTGAGCAAACTTCATAGAGTCGAATTGCCGTCCGCCTTGCCACTGAACAGAAGATTTGTAATTTTCTCTCGTCTCATCGTCAGATCGTTAACGGGGTAGGAACTACTACAATGTTCGATCTCCATCATCACACTTCTCCATAATCAATTTGTACTTAGATCTTCTATTTAGGAGTTCTTTTGTACTCTTTTTGTTTGATTAACCCAAAAAGTTCACATAACTTTTTTCCATGGCGAATAATATGGCTTTGCAAAGGGTCGCGGACAGCAGCTATGTACATTGTGATTCAGCATGGATACCCTGTCGTAAAACTTTTGCGATCCACAAGCCGCAACTTTGAGGGAAGGTAGAGATACGTAAAGGAACGTATTAGAGTTGGTTTCACAGAAGATTGATCAATAAAATAGATAAAACCCATGTGTAAAGTCAACCAACCTACTGGTTTAAATTTTTCGTTAAGGCTGAAAAAAATGTCCAAGTTTGACCCTCAAACGACCAAACAAGTAGACGAGACTTCTCCGGGGGTTGATAGGGTTGAAGAAGGGTCTCTTAGGGTCGTCGTGGAGGTAGTGGTGGCCTAAAAAGTGGTTGGGATGGAGGTTTTGATGGGTTTGGCCGAGAGGTGTGCACAACGTGAACGAGAAGAAGAGGGATCGGGATTATATGGCTTGGTCTCGGTTTCTGCAGAAATATATACGAGTATGTTCGGGAATCTGAGAGGGATGTGAGGTTTACGTAGAGGCGAGGGTTTGAGATAGTTTAGGATTTGATTAAATTTGTTTTGAATTTAAAAAGAAAAGATAAATATTTAATAGGATTTGGTATTTGCAAATAGCCCCTCCTAAATCTTTATAATGCATGTTGCATTTTCTAATAGATGACTGCAATTAATTAATAAAAGTCAATTAAGAAAGGTCAGTACTAAGCTTAGGCAACCTAGGTTTGGCTCTACCTTTACTAGTTCGTTGGGTTTTGGGTCGGTGCGGCTTGTTGGAGTCAATCGGGTCCCGAGAGTCTATTAATTGGATCTTTTGTGTCATTTGAATATAAGTAGCACATGGGAACTCAATTGAGTGAGACACTGGTGACATGCATATAGTATGCTCAAAATATGTCAAAATCATATATTGGATCAAAAAAATTGAGTCGAGATTGGGTCTCAAATTCTAATTGAAAAATACATCGATATTACGGTAAAGATAGAATTGGATTTTTTTTTTTGACCCAAAAGTTGTACAGATAAGATAGAGTACAAAATATATATTTGAGTAGGACATGATATGCCTAAACGAAGGTGGACTTGTGTAAACACAAATATAAAATTGGTTTCAAAGAATTGGCAAATGTTGTGCTTCAAAAGTTAAAGCTACGTAAAGTGTATTTATATTCAAAATTAAATTTAAAATATTATTTAATTATAAATAATAATATTAAATAAATAAATAAATAAATAAATAGAAAATAATTCCAAAAATTCGAGGGCTTACAATGACCAAGTGATAAGAATTAGGAGATGCTCATTCATAATTAGGATATTGCTTGGGTAATTAAGAATGAGAGACATGATAAATTTGAAGTTTAAGGTTAAACTGAATATAAATTGGTTAGATTGAAGGTGGTTAGAAGCACTAAAGGATTTGTAGAATAGGATAATAGTAAAATTTTATTTATTTATTTATTTTATATATTTTGATTTAAATTATAAATTTTTGATGAGTTTAAATTTGAGGATGCAATTTAACTTTCTAAATTAAAGGATTTTAAATTTTGAGTACAAAATTTTCTGAGGTGGGTAGATTTAAGCCCCTTGTTATGTAATTTAATTTTTGTATTTTTTTAAATATGAGTTGTTAAAAAAATATTAACTAGTAAATTTAACAGTAATGCTAAGTTTACTATCAAAACTTTATGACCTTCTTACAACCTACTCTACCCCCTGCTAATATGGTCCCAACAGGCCCCAACGTGGACTCTATATATTCATTTTTTAACTACCCAATTTATTGCGAGATTTTGAACGAATGTGTAGTTTCCAAAAAGATAGATCCCACATGATGTTTTGTAGCGTGGATCTCGTCTCTCTCTCTCTCTCTCTCTATATATATATATATATATATATATATATATATATATATATATATATATATATATATATATATATATATATATAAACAAGATTGATACGTTTGACCATGTTGTATCGCGTTTCTTCATATATATTCAACCCTAGCTCAAGTGGTAGGAGTAGAGACTAATTTAATAAATCCTTGGTATTATCCAGATATGGGCCTACGCGTCGAGTTGTAGTAGCATACTTAGTATGACATCCTAAAGATATTATCTAACTAAACATATATCCAAAGTCATGAAAACATATCTTGTATTTATAACATATCATGATTAAAATATGTTCAAATCATATTTAAACTATTTTAATATTATCTAAGTAAACATATACCATAAATTATATATATTTTAAATATGAGCTTAATAAATTTTAATTCTAATATATATATATATATATATATATATATATATATATATATATATATAAAAATATATATATATATATATATATATATATATATATATATATATATATATATATATATATATATATATATATATATATATATAGAAAAACTTGGTGGAAAAATTTTGAATTCCTAAAATACCCTCGAGTTTTTATAAACATGATGTTATTATGTCAACTTGCATTCATTTATGTTTAAGAGTCAAAGCAATAAAATTTGCATGCTATGAAGTGTTCTCTTTCCATACAACTCTTCATGTTCCAATGGAAATAAATTTTTATGTCCTTACTGTTTTCTAAAGGTTATTATTCTCAATAGAAAATATTAAAAAAAACAAAATTCTTATTTCGAATATCTTTATATTGTAAAAAGAAAGCACACACATGAATAGTTACCTAGGAAGATGGTAGCTGACTTTATGATATTCTAATTGAAATACGCGCAAAACACGTATAATATATATATATATATATATATATATATATATATATATATATATATATATATATATATATATATATATATATATATAATATAAAATATATATATATATATATATATATATATATATATATATATATATATATAATATAAAAAATATATATATATATATATATATATATATATATATATATATATATATATATATATATATATATATATATATATATATATGGGCTCGATCCCTGACCTCATCACCAAGTGCCAATGGTCTTAGCCACTAGGTGTCGGTGGACATGGGCCCCCGAGCCAAAGTCAGCTGGGTGTATATACATATATATGTATATGGGATCGATCCCTTGACCTCATCACTAAGTGCTAATGGTCTTAGCCACTAGGTGTTGGTGGACACGGGCCCCCAGGCCAAAGTCGGCTGGGTGTCTTCGATACGGGATTTGGTTTTCTTTAATATATATATATATATATATATATATATATAGTACTTGTATTTCCAATGGAAAAAAAAATCGGTTTGCCTCTTACATCCTGCCTGCTTAGATAGGCTTAGCCTTGTCTAACAGTACTTCTACATCATAATCAACATTATGAATAATGCCCACAACAGTAGTCTATAACCTCTCAAATATTCTGTTGTTTTATTCTTTCCAGACGTGCCAGACGGCAGCCGCTAGCCGAATACGTGCTTTCTTGAACCACTTCAATCTACGACTCTGCGCTCGCCTGAGGCATTCCATTATATCTTTCCAATCTTAATTATTGCTGAAATAAATCGTAAAAGCCTCATGCTATCTACGCCAGACCTCCCATGCAGTCCTCCACCTGAAAAACAGGTGCTCCATAGATTTCGCCTACTAGTGTCATAGAACACAGCCCACACCTCCTATATATATGCCAAATCTCTGCAGTCTATCTATCGTCATAAGACGTCCCATGCAAAGTTTGTACATACAATATTGCATCTTTATAGCACTATCTTTCATCCATACCATGTCTTGCCAAGCCACTTTTAACTCTGCCTCCCTAAGGCTATCCACCACTTCTCGGTGAACAAATAGACTTGCCTCCATTTTTGTCCCACACCCATGTGTCTGCTGTCAGAGAAGTGTCAATCCTGGCCTCCTGGACAAGTCCATCCATCTACCTTGTATACCCATGTAGCTAAGGCCTCATTTTCGTATTTCGTATGATGACGCTGATCATCTCGCAACGGGGGGCTCTGGTGTACTCATGCCAGCCTATCCGATCTGTTAGACTCTGATGGTCTATCCATGGGTCACACCACAAGTCCGTAGACCTCCCGTATTTAAATGCCCTCAAGATAAATTGTTTCAATTTAGTTCTATAGTGTACGATATTTTTGAAGACAACAGAGTCATTATTATTTATCTGTCTCTCCCAGAAGTTGCTCCCACGGAGGTATTTATTCGCCATCCACGTAGCCCAGAGCGATCCTCCTGAAACAAGCTTCCAGGCCAGTTTGGCGCCTGCTATATCTCGTAGTAATCGCAACGACCTCAATCTGACTCCTCCTTCCTCCTTTGGCCGACAGAGTGCCTCCCAACCTATAGCATGAATCCCCCCTCTCCATACACATTAGCGCAAATACGCTCAATACGTACCATGGTCGCCGTCGGGAGTAAGATAACATGTAACCTGTAACCCCTCTTTCCAAAAATTAAAAAATATTTATTATTATTATTATTATTATTATTATTATTATTATTATTTATTTTGAATTAAATGACAATTTTTGGAATTTTATAAATATCTAGTTAAATAGTTATTACGATAGATGGCCTTAGTCATAGTTGAGATTTGGAGTACAAGGTGACTAGAAATCATGGCACGGATAGTGAAGTGGCGTGCCTTGATTAGTTTTTTAGCCATGGTAGGGAAGGTCGAGCCATAATGGTGTCCTAACTAGAAAAACCAGGCTAAGTTGCGACTTGACTCCTAGAAATAATTTAATTAGTTATTTATTAATATTTTGACCTTTAGGAAATCTGGTTGTACCAATTTAGCCCGGACTCGATCCGAACCCAACCCAAGCCCATGTAGGCAATTAGTGCAGCCAAGGACCCATATAGCCATATTTTATGTGTGTACAAATATTTTGTATTTATTTCTAGGACTATCAAATACTTTCTAGATATTTGTTATATGTATAATATGGGTATTATTAATATCAAGTGGCATTTAGAATATTGGTACAATTTTTCTGGAACCAAGTAAGGGGGTGTGTACGATAGGTTCACCCAAACTACTATTGGTTTATTTTATTGTTATTAGGAGTATTATTATTATTATTAAAGTTTTTGTTATTAAATAAAATTAGTTATTATTATTGGTTATATATATATATATATATATATATATTATATATATATATATATATATATATATATATATATATATATATTAATATTAATATATATATATATATATATATATATATATATATATATATATATATATATATATATATGGTTATATATATATATATGGTTATATATATATGGTTCTTCTACAATACATGGGATGTATCAATACATCCCAAACAATTGCATTGAAAGTGCATTGGAAATTAGGAAAGGAGTTTACTTTGACTTTGACTTTACCTGTTACTTTGACTTCGGCTTTAATCTGAACCATTGGATCAACATCCAATGATTAAGATTTGGGATGTATCGATACAAATTTTTACATGAGATGTATTGAAGAATTTTCCACACACACACACACACACACAATATATATATATATATATATATATATATATATATATATATATATATATATATATATATATATATATATATATACATGGGACACATGTATATATATATATATGTATATGAAAGAAAAAAAAATCAAAAACAGAACAAAGCAAACAAAAACAAAAAAAGAACCCAAGCCCACATTGGACAAAGCAAGCCCAGCCGAGCCCCAAGTCTCAGCACCCGACCCCCCTTTACATATAGAGAGATCGAGAGAGTGGGAGAGATTCAAAAAACCCAAAAACCCTAAATCCATCGCTCTACCGGACGGCACGCCACCACCCTGACACCCTGTGCGCCACCCGCCGTCGGGGCCACCGCCATGCGCCACCGGAGACGGTCGGAATGCGCATGACAGTAGCAGCAAACGACAACAACAACATTGGCTACAGTAGCGTGCAATTTTGGAGCCGTCTTCGCCGCGATAATTTATCCTCCACGTTTGATCGTTTCCTGAACCAATCGCACAGGTATAAACCTAACCTATACCCTTAAACCGTAGGATTGCTTTGGAGTAAATCGATTTGAAATTGAGTTGAAAATCGAAGCCAAAATTGGCGAAAACTGTTTCAAAAACGAAACAGAATAATATTTCTCGACCCTGTTTTGGAAGACGAGTATCCGTCGATCCATCGATAATTTTAGAAAACTATCTGAACACCTCTGTAGACAACATATACGAGAATAAAACCTGTATGGTAGATTTGTTTTCGGCTAGTATGTATAAAGTTATTTTATTTCAAAAATCCAGAAAAAGTTGTTCTTAAAAACTGATAATTTTAGGAAAACCACCGATACGACGTGCGCCCCGACAAACCGGGCGACGTAATCGCAACCTATAAGCATCAAAAGGTGCGTACGGGTATTGTCAACGTGTGGGATTTGACGGAACTCGATTTCGTTGTACGAGCGCGACGAAATCGAGGCGTATCCGTCGAGATACCCCGTATCGGCCCTTTTACAATTTAGTCAATTACTTCGTGTACGTTTGTTGTCTCGAGACGAAGCTTGTGCCAACAGGACCGTATTATTTTTCTGGTCCTGTATGCCAAGTTTGGTCTGATTTTGAGAAGGTCGACCGGAACGCTATTTTGGCGGACCCACGATCCGATCCAACGGACGAATTTGGGCACGGCCCACCAAAATCCAACTTTAGATATATGGTTGGGTTCATATCATCAAACTAGACCTGTAGACATATAGTTTGACGACTTTAGAGATCGTAGATACTGGCACGCTTTTCGGTGCAAAACGGGTCCAACGACGAATATCGTTTTGACCCAAAATTACTGTTTTGTCCCTGTGTCCAGAATTGGACTTATGGGTAGGCTATTCTAGCTATTTTGACTATTCTGAATATGTTGGTAATATATATTTCAGCCTCCGAAGACTTTTGTTAGAATTTGACTTTTATGGCTCGTCGATTGACTGGATAGTGTTGGTTCTACGTACCACCAGGCAAGTATACGTTGTCGAACTTATACAGTATTTACATGTTTTTCTTTTTGTTGTATTTCTTTTCATATTGTCACATACTTCTCATAATCCACTTAGGTTATCATTTACTGTCTTTCTTGTTTTATAGATTTACGTGCACGTATAGGATATTAGTTGTTTTCATTGATTGTTTATTGGTCTTCCTAGTGTTTACCGTGTCATGTAATAGATTTGCCAGTTATGCCATGTTTCCTTGATTGACTTGACCTGGTCATAATTGATGGACTTGGACTTATCTTGAGTATAACTTGACCTGACTTAACCATTCTCGATTGAGAGTATCTTGCATTGTACTAAAATTGAGATACACTATAGATTGGGAGTATCTTGCATTGTACTACAGTCTATAGAATTTTACTTGACCTTGTATTCCTTTAGAAGAGGAGATTGACACTAGGATTGGATATTCTCGATTGAGAGTATCTTGTATTGTACTACAATCGAGACATACTATAGATTGGGAGTATCTTGCATTGTACTACAGTCTATAGGAGTTATTCGATTGAATGTTAGCCAAGTCTAGTATTACATTTCCATATGACATGTCGTTTCTTAGATGTTCTTTTGGTACTGTTCTTATCTTCCATATATGTATTTACTATCATATTAGTAGGCATGTTTTATGTATCTTGCTAGTCCCCTGAGGACCTGATTGTGGACACACAAAAAAAAGAAGAAGAAACGTTGTCTTTTCTTATTGGCGCAAGGCACCACAAATCGAGTACGCCTAAGAGATTCTGCACTGAGGATCCCCGAGTACAAAAAGAATTATAGGGAATGGGATGATAAAGATCGAGCGGCAGTTGCTCCTTTACTCCGTTGACACTCCGATTTATAAAGTGGAAGAAAATCTAAGAAAATTGCTAACTCTCGGCTCACTGGCAAGAAGGGCAGCAATCTGGCTCTTGAAATGCTCTCAATTTTGTCCTTTTGAAGAGGTATGAGACCCCTATTTATAGTCGTTTTGCATTAAAATGGCTATTATGCGCCCACAGGGGAAGACACACTGATTTTCTATGTGGGCGCATAGACTTCCTTTGGGCGCATAAGGTGTAGGCGCATAAAGGCTGCATGATCATGGGTTGATCGTAGGGTTGACGTGGCCGCATGCTTCGGTGCACGACTGCTCGTGGAGACTGACGTGGCCGCATGCTTCGGTGCACGACTGGTCGTAGATGTTGACCGAGTCGTGGAGCTCTCCTGACTTGGGCGCATAGGTTGGAATAGGGCTATGCGCCCCCCTCTGGAGGTGCCATATGGGCGCATAGGCTTTGCTGTGGGCGCATAGGGATGGGCGCATAGGCTTTTCTCTGTGAGTGTCAGCCACTCTCTAGCTTGGGCGCATAGCAATCTCTGACTTGGGCGCATAGCTCAGTTCTGGCTTAGGCGCATAGCTCATTTCTGGCTTGGGCGCATATATGCTACTTGATTTTGGTGCATAGATACTTCCTGACTTGAGATGCTGAAAGTTTTATGCTTCTACAAGACCCCCTTCAAAGTTTTTGATACTCAACGAGTTCAAAATACTTTGAAAGAAGCATGGGAGACTGTCTGGGCGCATAACAAACTCCTTCTTTAGGCACATAGAATTTTGCCAGGCTGTCAAAAAGATGGTTGTTGAGATCTTCCTCGAAAATCTGAACTGACATATTCATCGAATCGAAATTTGAAGAGGTCTAACCTTCGTGCGTTGTCCACATCAGTAAGTAGTAGCCGCATAATGTGTAAAAGACCAAGTCTCTATATGGGCGCATAGGCCAGAACTCCCCTATCATTTCTTAATGGGATGGCTGCTGTTGCACTGTCCCAAGTTGATGAATGCTGGGCTGGTGGCGGGCTCCTTGGCGGGAGACGCCTTTCTTCGCAGGTTCCATGACGCGGACTAGGCCGTCACTGGTGTAACCGCTTGCAGAAGGGCTTTAGGCTTTCTTCATAATTATGAGTTCTTCAGGGTATCCCCTCCGTCCGGCAGTGGTAATGCGGGAGATACTTTAGTGGACGAGGGAGCCCATACGACTAGCCTGACTGCTGGGGCGTTCTATTGGCTTCAGTATATTAGGCCTTCACATCTAGTGCTCAGGAATAGGAATCACACCTATCTGGAGCCTTATTTACCATGCCATTTTGTACGGCAATTTGGGTACAGTCAGCTTCTTTTGGGAAATCCCAGCCCACATCTGGAGTCGATAGGGAGCTTAATCGACGGGGCACGTGCATGGATTTATTATAATGTCGGATGCACGGGAGCAATTTTTACCCTGTCCGAAGATAAGCCCGAGACCCAACTGCTTTATGTTGCTGCCAAATTTTATACTCAGATTAATACCTTTCATTCCCGGTATGATCGTGAGCAAAGTTTGATATTGGAGACCAGGTTTGGCCCTACTCCTGCGAAGCGAGCCCGAAATACGCCAAAGGGCAGTGAAAAGGAGAGCGTCGCTCCAGCTGTTAAGTCGGCCGCAGCGCCACGACAGGGAGCTGCTCTTAAGGTGCCGACAGTGCATCCAAGGGATGGTATCGAAGACGATTCTGCTATCCCCGATCCTCCTCAGAAGAGGAAAGCTTCAATGGAACCAGTCCAGGAGCCAACTTTTAAGAGGAAGAAGAAGATCGTCGCCCCAAGGCGAGCCAAGGAAGCGGGTGTTGGCTCACCTCCTTTAAGAAGATCTTTCTAGCAGGCCGGGAGAGGTGGAATGGCGTCGCGGGCCATTACCATTCGGGAGGTAGATCCCTTCCTAGACTCTATACCCGTTTTGGTCAAACCGTTAGAAGCTTTCTCTGTCACGACCCGTACCCGCTTTTCGGGATACGAGTGCGTGTCCAAGCCAGCCTACGTCGCAGAGTTGGCGATAGAATGTTGTCAAGGCCATGATGCTCAAAATCACATAAATATAACATTTATTGCTCATTCACATTATTAAATCAAATCTACAAATTATTACAAGACTTACATTTAAAGAAAAGTACAAAGTTCTTACAAGTAATGAAAATGATATCACATCTATCTAATTTATAGGTTTTGGCCTACAAGTACACCCGTATCTCCCAATACTAAGAGAAGACACAGCTAACCTGAAAAATGTTGGTTTCCAGTCAGGAATGGAACAAGCACACAAACCGACGGTAATACAAAAATAGAATTCACAAGACATGAAAATAACATATATGAGATAAAAACTAGAAAGTAACTGATGTCATGGCAAGCGGTAAAGAAAACAAGGAAACGAATAAAAGACAACTATCTATGTGTTTTAAAATATCAGTTTCGACATGTGAACGGCTAAGGGATAAATTCGGCACCCCGTACGTGAATTGTGCGACTGCTATTACGAAAGAATAGACATTTGGGGATGTTTCTGGGTAGTCCAGATGTCTACTAAGATATTTCTCCGCCCAGCTAGTACTCATGGAATCAAGTCGCAAGCATGGTAATCATGTAAAAGACAGTCATGAAGTATAAACAAATCCATGATACTAATCTGTGTGATAATGTGTCATCAAACAAGAGAGCATATGTATAAACATGAAATGAAAAACTAATATGAATCGAAAGCAATTAGAAAGTGCACTTGCCTGAGGTCCTTAGCTGGTAAAACCGATAGTACA
Organism: Iris pallida; assembly: GCA_029216955.1. NCBI lineage: Eukaryota > Viridiplantae > Streptophyta > Magnoliopsida > Asparagales > Iridaceae > Iris > Iris pallida. The sequence continues at coordinate 15,480,605 of JANAVB010017999.1, read as the reverse complement.
ACCACTCAGATGAGTCACTAAAGTCAACACATGCAAAAGTCTCCGGATGCTGAAATAAACATTACCAACGTTTTTAGAATAGTCAAATTAGCTAGAATTATCTGTCCTTAAGTCCAATTCTGGACACATGGGTAAAACGGTCATTTCTGGCCAAAACGATGTCCGCCGTTGGACCCACTTTGCACCGAAAAGCGTGTCAGAATAAATGGTCTATAAAGTCATCAAATTATAAGTCTACAAATTCGTTTTGATGATACGAATCCAACGGTATGTCCAATTTTTGGATTCCGATGGGCCGTGCACGAAATCGCCCGTTGAGTCGGGTCGTGGGGCCCACAAAACGGCGATCCGATCAACTGTCTAAGAATCAGACCAAACTTGGCATACAGGACCAGAAAAATGATACGGTCCTGTTGGCACAAGTTTTGTCTCAATACGTCGAACATGCACAAAGTAATTGAAGAATTTACATGGAGGTCGATACGGTGAATTTCGACGGATACGAATCAAATACGTCGCGCACACGCAACTAATTTGAATTCCGTCAAAGTCCACACATCCACAAAGACGATATGCACCTTTCGATGCTTTCGGTTCGCAACCAAGTCGCCCGGTTTGGCGGGACGCACGTGGTATCAGAGGTTTTTAAAGTTTTTAAAATAGATTTTCGCCAATCTTTGGAATCCGATTTCTCGGCACGTAGTCGATCAAATCAACTTTATTAAATTGGGTTGTGGAGTCCTATATGTTGTCTAGGTCTGTCATTAGTTTGTTTTTGAAAACTCCTACTGGTTGGTTCAACAACAGCCTTCCAAGTTGGGTGTCTGGGCTGTTTTGGCTTTATTTAAAAACAGAGTTTTTCGTCGACTTTGAGTCAATTTCTAGTTTGACTATTAATCGGTTTCATTCGAGATTATCTACTGGAATTGAAGGGGTGTATGTTAGGTTCGTACAAGAAGAAACGTCTCGAAGAATGAACGATCATGTGCGAAGAATTCTCGCGGCGAAATCACCATGCTGCTGCTGTTGTGTTGTACTCGCTGCTGCGAATTCCGGCACGCGCGGTCGGCCTCTAGCTGTGCTCCGACGTCGTGGGGCCGCGCATGGCGGTTGGCAAGGCCGGGGTCATGCGGGATGGGTTAGCAGCGGTTTTAGATTAGGGTTTGTCGATAAGTTTCTCTCCTTCTCTCGCTCTATATATATATATATATATATATATATATATATATATATATATATATATATATATATATATATATATATATATATATATATATATATATATATATATATATCGACAAACCCTAATCTAAAACCGCTACTAACCCTAACCTAATATATATATATATATATATATATATATATATATATATATATATATATATATATATATATATATATATATATATATATATATATGTGCTGTGTATAGCTAAACAATTGGGTCGGTTACACTAAGGCTGTTATGGGCTTGGCTGGGCCTTGGGTTTATTTCTTTTGTTTTAGTGCTTGTATATACTTATATATACATTTATGTATACATACAATGTATATACTTGTATACATTTATGTATACAAGTATACATACAAGTATATATATACATATACATATATATGCATATATACAATACACTTGAGTATTAAACTCGAATATTTATGGCTTGTATGAAATTCCAAAAACAAACAAAATGATAAAATAAAAGTATTTATAATTTATTTCTTTCGTTTTATATAGATATATTATATATATAACTATTTACATTTTATTTACCTGTATATTTATACAGAAATGATAAATACCTATATACCACATAATATGCATATATTATATTTATATAAAACGAGACTATCAAATGAGCTACCAATATATATATATATATATATATATATATATATATATATATATATATATATATATATATATATATATATATATATATATATATATATATATATATATATATATATATAAACGCTTTAGTTAAATATAAGAAATATTTATGAAGTTTATATAAATAAGATATATTAATATACACGTAATACCTAATATTTGTATACTATAAATATACGTACCTATATATTCACCAGTATATATATATATATATATATATATATATATATATATATATATATATATATATATATATATATATAGCCTAGCAATTCTCACAATCTAAAAGACATTTTCTAAGACATGTCATCATACACTCAGAAACCAAATATCAATACACACATATCATATACAATGCCCATTTATATAAAATTACTTATTTAGCTACTAAAATAAATACACTAATTAAATCACCCCCATAATTATCTACATGGGCCTCTTTGGACGTACAATATGTCTACATGGGCTTGTGCTTGGTTTGGGTTCAGTCTGGGCCAACTTGGTACAACCGAGTCTCCTAAAAGTCAAAGACCTAATTAATAGATATTTAAATCATCTGTAGGGGTTAGGTCGCAACTTGGCCTAATTTTTCTAGTTAGGACACACTTATGGCTGGGTCTTCTCTGTGTTGGCTAATACACTAGTCAAGGCTCACGACCTTGCTATCCGTGCCATGATTCCTAGTCGTCTTGTACTTCAAAACTCAACCATGGCTAAAGTCATCTACCGTAATAATTAACTAAATAATTATTTATAAAAATCTAAAAATCTCCATTTAAATTAAATAAATAATAAATTTCAAAATTTTTGGAAAGAGAAGTTACATTCTCACCATTGCATTTATCCTTTGCACGGGACCCCGAAGTTGCGGTTGAGGCAGGTGCCTCCTCGTATGAGGAAGTGGACATAACAATAGTGTCCCCTCCTCGTCCTTGACCGACAGACGACGTTCAACTTTCCCAGTCAAGGAGGCTAAATCAAAGGATGATCAGGGCGAATGCCCGGATTATGGTGGCGACCAGAAAGCTAGACCCTCCTACGATATCTTTTTGGGGGTTATGTCTGAAATCGGGTCTATAATGAAAGAGTTGGTCGAGAATCAAGTCCAATCGGCTCACCCTCCTACGGGTATGTTATCTTTGTACCTCTCTTCGGATGAGATTTTTCGACTTTGATTTTGCATGCTCCTCGTGAGGCTGACTGCCATTGTGTATTCCCTTGTAGACAAGGAGAAGGAACCACGCATAGAGATAGCCCAAGACATTTGGGAAAAAAAAGGTTGTCCCTGGCTCCTCTGGGATTGCTGGTGCGGAAGACTCTGTCAGTAAGCTGACATTAGCTGCAGAATGAGAGGTTGAACAGCCTCCTGAGGTGGTCGTTGCTGAATCTGCTCCCGGTCCATCTGGGGCCGTAGAAGATATACAGCCTGATGCTGCTCGGGGCCTTGACATTGTTCTCCTTGAACAACCTGGGCTTGCCCTTGGTACCCTGGTAACCAAGGCTGATGACCTAGTCCAAGTTGGCGCTGAGCATGCCGAAGGTACAAAATTATAACTCTTTCGCACTCTTTCAGGTTCTTCCTTTCGTTGCTGATATATATATTATTTTCTTGTCAGGTTTGGCTTCTTGTCAAGCATCTCTTCCTGGAGCGGAAGATCCTCATCAAGCTTCCTCCCCGATGACCTCCTCCGAAGACGACGAGATGGCCCAGGAAGTCGTCAAAGCTTTCTATTCTATCCTGAAAGTAAAGCTTCCTGGAGTTCTGAACCGGAATGCCACTTTTGGCCCTGTGAAGGCCATTGTTGAATGTCAAGTGGCGGCCCTTGAGAGCGTCACCGGCTACGAGGAGCAGGCTAATGGTCTGAGGAAGGTTCTGAATGACTTGGAGGACTGCGTGGCCAAACTCAGGGAAGCCAAACAATGAAGCCCGACATCGCTGTTTCGTGAAGAAGACGAGGCTTCAGTCACGGCTCTTGCGGAGGAGGAGGCTACTTTCCAGGCCAGAAAGGATGCCCTTGCTTAAGAGATCAGCGAATTGGTTGATCAGTATGAGCAGTTCAACGCCGCGAGTGAGGCTCGTGTTGCTTCTAAGAATAAGCTGGCTGCCCAAATGACTGAGAAATATAATCACATCGCGCAGATCCAAAATGAGATTGCCTAACTAGAGGCCAGCTTGAGGACAGTTGTGCCTGAATAAGAGGATTATTCGGTTCAGGCTGCCGTGACTGCCACAACTTTATACCAATTAAAAGAACAGCTGGTGAAGTTGGAGGGAGAGCACGTGAAACTGATCTCCTTCCAGGATGAAGCTGCCCGACAGGAAGAAGTGCGCCGTCGTGCTACTGCCAAGTCCGAGATCGAGATTGCGGCTCTAAGGGATAGCATCAATCGGTTGTGTATCCCTTAGATCTTCTTTTGTAGTAGGCTCAATTAGCCGTCAAGACTCTTGTATCTTTTTTTTCTCTGTCTTTTGATAGACGTTTTTAATAAAGAATCTTTTGGCTTTCAATATTTATGAATGAAGTTTGTGAAATATCAGAACTAGAGGTAATGTGGACGTAGTAAGGATATTTCTGGTGGATATTCCTGCTGGAGAATTGGATGTTGACTTATTACCCATTTTATATTCAAGGTTCTTGAATATAGATAATAAGTTAAAAGAAGCTGCTAATAGAGGTAATATGGACGTAATAGCAGAGAATGTTTTATACCTCGACAAGTGATAATATGGACGTGGACGAGTATATAACATTTAAATAGGAGCCAGTAAATAATTCAAAGGTCATATGTACGTAATTATCTTTAACGAAGGGATATTTCCGGTAGGTATTCCTTTGGGAAATTTGATGTGGACTTATTATCCATATTATGTTCAAGATTCTCGAACATAGGTAATAAGTTGAAAGAAACTGCTAGCAGAGGTAATGAGGACGTTGTAGCAGAGGATGTTCTATATCTGATCAGAGGTAATATGGACGTGGACGGATATATAACATTAGGTAGCAGTAGATAATTCAGAGGTAATATGGACATGATTATCTTTGACGAATGTTTTTCTCAGAGGTTATATGGACGTGGCAAAACATTTCTTAATTATCCCACTAGAAAAATAATTATCGAAAAACAGTTCAGAGGTAATATGGACGTGACTGTTTTCGTAAGACCAAGTTTGGGTAGAGTCCAAAATAAAGATAATTCCACTGGAGAATCTTTTTTAGAGGACCTATTATCCATGGCGTATCTAAGACTCTTGAAATACGGATAATAGTTAGATGATTTTTCGAATCACATAAACATTGCACTGTACATTTACATAATTAAAACAAGGTATATGTGAACGCTGTACATGAAGGTTACACATAATATTTCTTCAGGAACTTGTCGTTAATCGATATCATGAGCAAGTCACCATCAGGCTTGGTTAGTCAATACGCATCGTTAGAATACACTAATTCTATAACGAAAGGACCTTCTTATTTAGGCTAGAATTTTTCTTTTGTCTTATGCATCATGACCATTGGTCTTCTCACTACTAAGACCAGATCACCAACTTGAAAGATTCTTTCCTTCACTTTTTTATTAAAGGCTCTAGAAAGGCGTGCTTGGTATAGCTCAATACGCTGTTGAGATAATAAGTATTTTTTATCTAGCGTTTCCAACTCTTGTAGTCATAGACGGTAACTTTCTTCGGCAGTCAACTCACTGGATAAGTCTACTCGAAGAGAGAGAATCTGGATTCCTAAGGGAAGAACTGCTTCACTCCAATAAACCAAAGAGAATGGCGTACTGTCTGTTGGAGTCCGGACCGTTGTACGATAGGCCCAGAGACATTCGCCGAGCTTCTCATTCCAATCGCACTTGTTTGAAGATACGAACTTCTTGAGAAGTATGATGATAGTCTTATTGAAGGCTTCTGCTAATCCATTAGCCGCTGGATTGTAAGCAGTAGAGGCTACATTCTGAATTCGATTCTTATCGTAAAATCGATAGAATGCATAGCTCGCAAATTGTTGACCATTATCATAGATGATCCTGCGAGGTAGGCCGAAGCGGTAGATAACGTAATGTTTGACGAAACTGATCATGTTTAACGTCTTTACTTCGATGAGTGGTATAGCTTCCGCCTATTTGGAGAAGTAATCGGTTATAGCTAGGATAAACTGATATCCTCTGGAGGATGGTGGGCTGATTGGGCCGATGACGTCCATACCCCAGGCTTCAAAAGGCTAAGATGCCACCGTCGGGTGTAGAAACTCTGAAGGTTGATGAATGAAATCGGCATGGAACTGACAAGCCCTACACTTCTTTGCATATTCAACAACATCTGCTATAATCGTGGGCCAATAATAATCCATTCGTCTGAGGCGATCTTGTAATTTGGGGCCTAGTTGATGTGCACCACAAATTCCGTCATGAGCCTCACAGAGTGCATGTTTGGCTTCTGTGTCTGATAAACATCGTAACAGTAGTCCGTCGTAAGAGTGTCGGTACAGTATTTTGGTAGCTGTATCATAGTAAAATCTGAGGGATCGCCTTTGGACAGATACTGCTTCCTTTGGGTCTTCAGGGAGGATTTCGTAGACAGCATAGTCTATGAAAGAAAATCTCTAGTCTTTAACGTCGATGTTTGTTTTTGTTAAGTAACTATGATGAATATGCAAGTCATCATTCACACAGAATAACTCTCGACCAGACACTGTGATCGAATGCTGAGTATTGGTAGGGACGGTCAATGAAGCAGCAAGACCGGCTAAAGCATCTGCTTATATATTCTGTAATCGAGGCACATGCTCGATGAAGAATCCAGCAAAGGTAGAAGCCAATTCGATTATTGCTTTGTGATATGGGATGAGATCTTCGTGACAAACTTCATAATCCCCTCGGACCTGACTAACTATTAGCTTAGAATCACCGTAAGCTTCTAGATAGTCAACTACCAGTTGTTTTGCCAATTGAAGGTCGATCAGTAGGGTGTTATATTCGGCCAAGTTATTGGTACAAGGTTCCACGAGAGAATATGCACGGTGTATAACCAGATGGTCGGGTGATACCAGCACGATGCCTACTCCGGCCATAATATTTCCTTTATGTCCTATTCTTGACGCACCGTCAAAGAACATTTACCAAATGGGGATTTCCTCAGTTGCAGTGTTAGACTCTACTACTTCATCCGGGATTTCATCGTAGAGTTTGGAAGATTCTGGTACCGGATGAGCTGCTAAGAAATCAGCTAATGCTTGGCCTTTTACTGCCTTCTGAGGGACGAACAACATATCGTATGGAGTCAACAGCATTGCCCATGTAGCTAAACGAAAATTAAGAGAACTCGGTTTAGTCATGAGTATTCTGAGAGGATTGACTTTAGATATGATGTGGATAGTCTGCCCAGACACATAGTGACGTGTCTTCTGGATAACAAATACCAGTGTAAGACATTCTTTTTTCACAGGTGTGTATTTGTGCTCAGCACCCACCAACGTACGGCTGAGGTAGTAGATTGCATGTTCATGGCCGCCTTCATTCTTCTGAGCTAATAGGGCACCAAGGGAATGATCTATAGCACGAAAATATAACAAAAAAGGCTTTCCAATTATCGGAGCCACCAATACTGGGGGGCTTGTGAGATACTTCTTGATGTCGTCAAATGCGCGTTGATATTGTTCAGTTCAGACGAAAGATACTCCTTTCTTCATGAGTTGAGTAAACGGTTAACACCTTCCAGAAAGATTTGAAATGAATCGTCTGATATAGGCTAGCCTTCCTTGAAGTTCGCCTAGCTCTTTAAGATTTCTTAGAGGACGCATATCGAGGATAGATTTCACTTTCTCCGGGTCAAGATGTATACCCTTTGAAGTGATAACAAAACCAAGGAACTTGCCGCTGGAGACTCTGTCACTCCCTGATTCCGAAATATGTATTTTTAGAACGTATACTGCTTATTTGTATTTACGTATATTTATACGATATTTATTTTGTTGTATTTTTTCATGTATATCCCAAATTATTTGACAAAATAATATTTCGTAATTTATTTTTTGTGATTTTAGTTTACAGTTTTGGCTCTAATTGGGTGACATGTTCTCGGTTCACTTGAACCCGTTGGGTCATCATGAACCAACTTGGTTTAGGCTTTTATATAAAACCCCATTCCTTTTCTCTTCCCTCATTCATTCCTCATAACTCCTCTCATTTACTTCCTTCACCCAACCAAAGGCAAGTATCAACTTGCACAAGGGAGAGATCCATCATTTTCGTTTTTCTTCAAAATTTTTACCAAAACTTGTTCTTCTCCTCATTCTCTACTAGATTAGAACTTGGAATTTTCTGATTGGAAGCTTTAATTTTTGTAGATCTAAGTTTTAAACATTTTTCGATTTTCTTTGGTTTTGATCTACTAAACTCCACCATTTTCAAGTTTTAATGGTTCCATGTTGTAGAGAATTGAATTTTACTCAAGATTGAACTTTGAAAATCGAAATTTGGTTAAGAATTGACTTAGTTATGATTTTTGGAGTTTTTAGGGTTCATGGTTCTTCCCTCTCGGTTGAGGGGAAGAAGATGAACAGTGTCCTGTGTCCGCGCCCTCCGCGCGTGCGCGTCCCGCGCCGCGCTGATGGGAGGTCCGCGCCCCTGTGTCCCGCGCCCTCCGCGCGCGCGCGTCCCGCGCCGCGCTGATGGGAGGACGCGCCCCCGCGCCGCGTGGTTCCAGCACCAGGCCGCCCCCGCGTGTTCGTGCCCCTGTGTGGACGTCACGCGCCCGGCCTTCCGCGCCCTCGCGTGTCCGCACCTTGCGTGGCCCGCGCCCTTGCGTGTCCGCACCTTGCGTGGCCCGCGCCCTCGCGTGTCCGCGCCTTGCGTGGCCCGTGCCCTCGCGTGTCCGCACCTTGCGTGGCCCGCGCCCTCGCGTGTCCGCGCCTTGCGTGGCCCGCGCCCTCGCGTGTCCGCGCCCCCGCGTGTTTGCGCCCCTGTGTGGACGTCACGCGCCCAGCCATTTTCCCCGCGCCTGCGTGGCCGCCCGCGCCCGGCGCTTCCCGCGCCCGTGTGGCCGTCCGCGCTCGTGACCGCGCCCTCGCCCGCCATGCGCCCGCGCCATGGATGTGACGCGCCTGCGTTGGTTGGCCGACCTTGCCTTAGTACCTAGTCAGCCTGTCCCTGGTTTTCCATTTTTTCATGCTATCTTGGCTTATATACGTGTATATGTATTGGTTTGTGTATGCGATATATCCTTACGCCTTTTGTCCTGAGCATGAATCTGACCCTGGAGAACAAAGTGTTCATACTCGCTACATGTACCTGAATGTCCCGGTTCTCGTTCATGCTTGACAAATGACTCGTAATCCCACGTGGCGCATTTGCAATATTGCATTACACTAAGGAGGGTAGAACGTGTCGACCTACTGATCGACATGGATCCTCACTTGGGGTACTCGTACTACGGTACGACATTTTAGGAGGATGATCATGCAGGCCACAGCATGAGGATCCAAGATTTCACATAGGGTTTAAATTAGGCAACTAAATCTATTAGATGCATGGAGAGGGCAGAATTCCGAGATCGTGTTACACCAGCCGCCTTGAGGGATTGCCTCGACGCGCCAGCTGGTTACCACGGATACTGTGCCATCTGCAATGAGTGGATGCCGGTATCCGATTATTTCCTGATATATTATAAGTTTTGGCAAGGTAGCCCTACGGGGACTTGTGCCTGCATGGTAGCCTTATGAGGGACCTGTGCTTAATAATACTTGACTACGCGGACCCCTGGGTTGGCTAGCCTTGCTGGAAAGATACGATCTGAGGACTCTGATAATTTAATGCGAGGATAACCTCGCCATACTAGAAACTCGTAGACTTGACTGGCCGTGAAAATGACTTGCTTGTATTTTTCTTTTACCTTCCGCGAGTAACTGAGGAAAGCGGACTGTTATGGTGCGTGATCCAACCCATGTTCTTGTTTGAATGTTGGGTTGGTTATCGTACTATGACAGGCTGCGGACCGAAGTTACGAACGGAAGCCTTAATTTGATTATGATGTGTTACTCCTGTGAATGACTAAGGAACATGGCCCACCGCGGTACGTGATCCAACCCATGTTCTTGTTTGATTGTTGGGTTGGTTATCGTGCTGCGATGGTCCGTCGACCGAAGTCACGACCAGGAGATCTTCTTACTTATATCTGTAAACTTATGTAAAGGTCATAGAGTGCGACGCGTCCCGGCTCCATGTGGCACCTTTTGTCCTTGTTTGGTTGTAAGGGTGCCAGATGGGTCCGACGATGTAGCGCTACCCTATAGCCGCAGCATAAGCTTTATTCTTATCATTATAACTGGGTTTTATCTTAACTCTTGTGCCCTTTGGCGGTACTTGCTATTCGGGGCTGACCCCGCTGGTTTTGTTTGGCCAGATCTCGTAGCAGAGCCAGAGGACGCGATCCTTCTTCCTGACATCCATGGTGCATACTAGGAGCATGGCTGGTCGGGGACTCGAGTGGGTTTCTTCTCCACCACTCTTGCTTATACTTTTGTGCGGCGTTCAGCCACCGGCACCTGTTAGCCGGATTACTTGATATTTTGTGTCAGTACATAATTGTAACTAAACAGACTGCAGCTATGTATAATTTTGTGCTCATGACTCTCTGAGATAGCTATGTTATAAAGCTAGTCTCTCATGACTATTTTGATGAAGCGTCGGGGACGCCTTACTGCTTTACCTTTAATGTTCATATTATTTGCTGATGTTGAGTTGATTGATTGAGACATAGAACTCTGTGGGACCATAGGAGACTTGATTGTAGCATGTACCCCCTAGTCTCTTGACAGCCACGATCGCCGTATGACGTCACGTACCTCATATGGTGTAGCTGGCCTCGTCCGTCTCTGTATTTCGGTACTGGGGCGTGACAGACTCCCATAAAAGACTTGGTTGGATTCATCTTGAGTTGGTGTGCACGCATTAGTTCGAACACCGTTCTCAAATCTTGGAGGTAGTTGCCCTTGAGACGACTTTTAACTACGATATCGTCTACGTAGCATTCCACTATTTTGTGCAAATGATCGCGAAAAATTGTGTTCATAGCTCGCTGGTATGTCGTCCCTGCATTTTTCAATCCGAAGGACATCACCATATAGCAGTATACCCCCAACGGTGTTCAAAAAGATGTGTGTTTCTCATCATCGAGGAACATCTTGATCTGGTTGTAGCCTGAGAACCCATCCATAAAGGACATCCGATCGAAGCCGCAAGTATTGTCGATTATTACGTCGGTGATCGGTAGAGGAAACTCATCTTTTGGGCATGTAGAGTTCAAATTATGGTAATCGATACAGACTCGAACTTTGCCGTTCTTTTTTATGACTGGAACAATGTTAGTGACCCAGTAAGGGTGTTGTTCTTCGCGAATGAACCCACTTGAAATAAGCTTCTTGACTTCACTCTCGATAGCCTCCATGACATCTGGTCGGAACTGCCGTTGCTGCTGTTTTACTAGCTTAGCTTTAGACGAGGTATTTAGGCGGTGTATGGCAATTTTAGGGTCCAAGCGTGGCATGTTTTCATAGATCCATGCAAAGACGTCAATATATTCTCTTATAAGTTGTATAAGAGATTGTCGTTCTTCATCAGACAGACTTTTGCTGATAAAGATTGGTTTAAGAGATGATTCATCGCCCAAATTAACTTGGACGACTTCGTCTTCAGTAGGTGGTTCACGTTGTTCGAAACGTAACTCCCACCTAGTGTCCATCTTTTGAGCCCATTGTTCGAGCTCAATTGATTGGACATCTTCTGGAATTTGGTCAACTGACACCATATTGACGGACAAAGTTGCTTTGAACATGTCTCCAATACTGGAGTCTGAATCCCAGAGGCAGCAATCAGAAGAATGAGAACAACGATCTACTTCGACGTCTGATCCTTCAGGAGTTGTTGGCGGAGTAACATAACCCAAACCAATACCGTTTTGTTGATAATAGTTCTCGGGTTTGCCGGGAGAAGTAAAGTGACGTATTGGCAATCGTCGCCCTTGATCGTAGTTTAGTCCCTGATCGCTTTTTATATCATATCCCATGTTCTGGATGATATTCTTGGCCTGCCAACTATATCGGTAAAGTTGCATTTTTCCAGAATCATAGTCAGCTTCAGTGTTGCGATTGGGAGTAGTAAAGTCCAGAACGAACTTTCTTTCGCTAATTATTCGACCGAAGATGATCAATTCTTCACCCTTCTTTATAGCTGGAATGATGAAGTAGTGGATATCTTCTGGCCAGGCTTTTTTTCGCAGACGAGGCATCGTGACCGACATGTAGAGTGTGGTCCTATGCCATGCTCTAGGGCGTATAACGTATCTATGTACTGGTTTACAGATTGGTAGACATCGGAGTAATTCAAAGATAAACCTTTACTTAGAAAATATGTAAGTTCTTCTTCAGGGATAACATCATCCACTGAAGGTACATTATTCGACCGAAGATGAACAGGAGCCACATACTTGGTCAAGTTCACCACGTACGGTAACTCATCAGGATTGGGAGGACAAACTTTAGCAGGTTCCACCCGAGTTATTTTGCGGAGAGTGATGGTCAATGGTTTGACAATATCAGGATTCTTCTTTTTGACCCAGATTATGAGAGGCTTTGGAGTACTTTTTTGGAGTAGTACGTCCTTTGACTCGGATAACCAGGGGACCGTCACTGGCTGATGAATTGATTTCAGCTTCATCGTCAGCTTCGTTGCTGTCATCCTTGGGAGGCTGAGATTGATAAAGTACCAAATCTCCATAGTAGGCTTCAATACCCTTAAAAGGATCGACATCGGCAAACTCTGTCTTCACGATGCCATTACCGTTGACGTACTTGAAGCACTGGTGAAGGATAGAAAAAAGATCATGTTCTCGTGTATCCACGGACGTTCCAACAAGACGTTATACGACACATTGATGTCGATTATATAGCAAGAAACCTCTGTTCGGAGATCATCAATCTGGCACTTGAGACGGATCTTGTCCAGCGGATGGCTTCTCTCAATATTGAAAGCCATGATAGTTGTATTGGTTGCAAATAGCTTATGCAAAGGGATCCCTAGAATTTTGAGTAAACTTCTAGGGATAATGCTAAAAGAGGAACCTGGATCGATATGCATCCGATCCACCTTAATTGCCCCGATATACCCTGTATAGTACAGAGGTCTATCATGACGATTGTTTTTGAGTAGCACGTCCTCTTGTGAAAAGGTGATGTTTAGCACCACTTCCATAGTGCTATGGCAGTGAGGATAATAGACTGGATCTTCAGCGAGGGCTTTGACTTCAGCGAGATAAGAATCGACATGTAGTAATGCCTTACTTAAAGCTTTCTTCGCCTCTTTGAAGAGTCGCAGTAGATCGAACAAAGACAACCTGGCAGGTATATTAGCTAGCTGTGCCAGTATGTCAAAGTTGTAAGGCCTATCCATGCCTTCGGGAGTTGGTGCCTTCAGAGACTTGTCAAATCGCGTCTCCTTCTGCTTAGCTTTGTCGGTAGTTGATGACTTAGATGGACCAGCTTCTGAACTTGTGGGGGTAGCAGAAGCTTGAGAAGGTACTGCGTCTTCTTGTGCGGGGTCATAAGTCCATAGGTAAGTCTTCCCATATCGCGTCTCGCCAGATAGAACTTCGTAAATGGGAGAAGACACCATATAGCATGATTTGTATTTCTTGCCCCTCTTTGCTTTGGAAGACACCACCTCCTGTGTCATTTCTTACATAAGGTCTGGATGGACCCACATGATCTCACCACATTCTGTCGTGAGTGGCACCAACGTTGATGTTGAGTCGTGAGCTGGCGGCAGGTTGTCGATTTTCATTACTGTCTTAGGGATTGGGACTACATCGTCTGGGACTTCTATGGGAGAAAAGTCACCAAATTGAAGAAAGATCATGTTAGAAGATACGACATTGTCTTCAGCTTCGAGGTGGATAACTTGGCTGTCGATAAACTGTTGTATCTTCTTTTTCAGGACGATGCAATCCTTGGTAGAATGGTGCACGTACTGATGATAAAGACAATACTTAGGATCGTTGAGTTGGTTCGCCTCCGCATGATACCGTGGTGGAGGCAATATCAGTTTATTACCCTTCATCAATATGTGAAAATGGTAATAACATCATCTTCGTCAAAGAAGAAAGTATTTTTGGGTTTTTTCAGAGCGCCCTGAGAATTGGAAGCTCCCTTGGAAGTGTCGACCTTCAAGACTTCTTTTCCTTTACCCTCCACGGATATGGATAGTTTGGGGGTGCTCGCTTTTGTCTTCAAATTTGGGTGTCTTCAACCCCAGTAATTCTAGATTAGGAACATCATTCTGAGCAGCATCAATAGCCCCGATGAAAGTGGCCATGTATCATACTTATGTATGCCCAGACAGAACTTCACTGTAGGAAGAAAGTTATGTCGACAAGTAAGGGCATCTTCAATGCTAGTCGCCTGAAGCGTTCGATGAAAGCAATAACAGACTCACTCCTCCTTTGCTTGGTTTCGATGAGGGTGGACATACTAACATGCATGCCACTCTCATAAAACCTGTTGAGGAATAACCTCTCCAAGTCTTTAAAGGAATTAATGCAACCGTCAGGCAGACTGTAGAACCATTCAAAAGCTACCCCCTGCAAGGTGCTGATAAATAGCTTTGATAAGAACGGATCGTCCCTTGGTAAGTACAGAATCTGCGTGTTGAAGTATGTCATGTGTTGGCGAGGAGAAGTCATCCCGTCAAATGAATTTAGCGTCAATATCTTGTAGTTAGGAGGGCAAGTAGCATTCTCCCATTCAGGAGGATAAGGTTGAGATATCCCCATCTTTTGAAGCTCATCATTGTGTGAGATGGTATCGAGACGGGCAATAAGAGAATCAATTGTATCCTGCTGATTGAGCAGATATTAAGAAATGACTACTATACGGTTGTCAAGCATCGTTCGCGAAGGACTACCCCCAGCATTTACGGGATTTGGAGGAGGTGAAACGGAATGATACTCCTTTTATAGTGAAGGAGGGTTGTTGCTATGAGCCGGACTAGCGTGTGCTGAGACGTTCGGTTGAGGTGGAGGAACAGCCCCAGCAGTTTGGACTGCCATGATGTTGGTAAGCATATCAGTGATCTTGGCAAATACCATTTCAAGACTCTCCAGTCGCTTGTTGGTCTGATCATTGGCTTCTTCAGGTCTCTCTCCATCCGCCATGTATGCAGATAACATGCGAGGATAAATAGAGGAGACAGTACAACTGGTGTTGATACTGTCTGTCTCTGAGTTGAAAAGACCCTCGTCTTTAGGCAGGGGAGGTAGATAGTCACCATCGGACTCGAAGAGATCATCATCATCTGGAAGGCTACCCTCGGTGTGAAGGTCGTCTGTTTCAGATTCTGAGGGAATACTACCTCCAGCTGAAGGATCATCACCCCCGGCTTGAAAGTTCTCGCCATCTATAAGGAATCTCGTCCTTGACCGAGTACCCATATAGACTCCTTCAGATGTAACAGCTCGTTGGCTGTTTGTTGGCATACTTTTTCTCTTTCTGTTCGCGGAACTAAGAGAAAATATTGGGTTAGTGGTCCACCTTCTTTGATTGGGGCTCCCGTAAGGAGGATCCCATGAAGCCATATTGGATGAAATACATAACGACTTTTCATCATCACAACGTTGCAGTCGTCGAAACACGGACTGCCTCGAAGACACCTTTGTTGCTTTGAAGCAGCAACAGTCGATGACAATACTGGTACACGGATGTACGCCATGAATTGCAGTATCCTCTCTCGCTTTACGCTTATGATTTATCATGTAATGTAAATCGGCGGAAGGAAGTTTTACCTTAAAACCCATGTCACATGCATCGTCGAGCTTTGCATATGGGTTTGTAAGGGAAGTTGACACATCTGGACTTAGTTTATGTGCAGGGGCAACCCCGACACCTAAGTTCCATGATGACCTTGAAGACAGCCCCGTGCTATACGCGGTGGGGTCTGTCTTTTTGCTGTGGGCATATAGACGCTGGAGCATGCCCTTGGGCGCATGCTTTCCTGAAGTCCTGACAGCATGCCTAGCCTTCCTGGATGTGGGCGCATAGAACGGGTCATCAGAGCTTGGGCGCATACCTCTAGGCGCATGGCCCTGGGCGTATGGATCTAGGTCATCAGAGCCTGGGAGCATAGCTCTAGGCGCATGGCCCTGGGCGCATAACCTGTCGAAGACAAAAGTCTTCTGGCCGGAGTTATGCGCCCACATACTGCCTTGATCGCATAACTCTGGGCGCAAGCTTTGGAAATTAGTGCTGTTTTTTCAAGTTTTGCCTTCTTCATTTGCGAGCCTCGCTGAGTTTGTCCAGAGCGTCGAATACTTCGATTCTTGGCATCGTAGTATTTTTCTTTGCCAAGTCTCGAGTGTTGAACACTCTGTTGTTGATTGCACAGAATGGAAGTCGCTGGGCTAGTAGAGCCCGGAACGGTATGCACCCACTTCGCGTTGGGAGCTGTTGTGGAAGGATTATGTGCCCCATGACGGAGTTCTCCTTCGGTTGCATATCTTCTACTATACTGGCAGGATATGCAGCACGAGCCTTCGGAAGCCAACTTGTGAGACTTGTTTTGCTTTACTGATTTTGAGGAAGTAGAGTCGTCCCTCGAGAGCATCTCTTCAAACGCCTGCTGATCAAACTTTACGATCAACATCTTCTGAGTGCTCTCCACTTTATTGGTATCGGATTACGTCACCACCTTCTCGTCAGAGAAAAATGTAGTTCCCAGCAGAGTCGCCATTTTTATGGACACACAAAAAAGAAAAAAAAATGCTATCTTTTCTTATTGGCACAAGGCACCACAAATCGAGTACGCCTGAGAGATCCTGCACTGAGGATCCCCGAGTACAAAAAGAATTCTAGGAAATGGGACGATGGAGATCGAGCGACAGTTGCTCCTTACTCCGCTGATACTCCAATTTACAAAGGTAGAAGAAAACCTAAGAAAATTGCTAACTCTCGGCTCACTGGCAAGAAGGGCAGCAATCTGGCTCTTGAAATGCTCTCCGTTCTGTCATTTTGAAGAGGTATGAGACCCCTATTTCTAGTCGTTTTGCACTCAAATGACTATTATGCGCCCACAGAAAAAGACACTGATTTTCCAAGTTGGCACATAGACTTCCTTTGGGCGCATAAGGTGTAGGCACATGAAGGTTACATGATCGTGGGGTTGACATGGCTGCATGCTTCGGTGCACGATTGCTCGTGGAGACTGACGTGGCCGCATGCTTCGGTGCACGACTGGTCGTAGATGTTGACCGAGTCGTGGAGCTCTCCTGACTTGGGCGCATAGGTTGGAATAGGGCTATGCGCCCCCCTCTGGAGGAGCCATATGGGCGTATAGGCTTTGCTGTGGGCGCATAGGGATGGGCGCATAGGCTTTGCTCTGTGAGTGTCAGCCACTCTCTAGCTTGGGCGCATAGCTCAGTTCTGGCTTAGGCGCATAGCTCAGTTCTGGCTTGGGCGCATAGATGCTTCTTGATTTGGGCGTATGGATACTTCCTGACTTGAGATGCTAAAATTTTCATGCTTCTACACTGATGATCTTTTCAGGTATTTGCTGAGCGGCTGCATAGAGTAGATGGGTAGTTGATAATTGTGTCTGCAGTAATCAGGTATCAATAGTGGTACTTATTCGTTCTTCCTTATTTATATTTATTTCCATGACTTTCTGGTGATATAGCCTAGTTTTGTAAGCTCTGTTATTATTCTTGAGCTTGATCGAACATGTGTGGTACAGGGCGGCCGAATGTATTGTCACGACCCGTACCCGTCTTTCGGATATGAGACGTGTCCAAGTCCAGCCTACGCCGCAGTGTCGACGGTAGAACGCTGTCTAGTACATAAACAAGTCACAGAGGCAATCTAGATCTCATCCACAAGATATGATACAAGTCACTAATGCAAATAAAACTGAACAATGAATGATAATAAAAATAGAGTATCCAATTTATCAAGAATTTCCAGTTACGTCCGGTGGACACAAATCCACTACAAATAGACGATAAAGACATAGAAATATGGAAATAAAATAACTGAGTCCAAACTGTCAAAGTACCCTCAGCTGTAGTGGCACCGTGGTCCAATGCTAGCTCCAACTGCTCGTGTGCACCTGGCTCAATACTCGACTAAACCTGAAGATATCATCAGGTCCTCAGAGGACTAGCAAGATACAGGAAGAACATGCCACGCTACAGTATAATATGCATAAAGAAAATGACAGAAATAGAACACTGTACTTCTACACGAAATACCTGACAATGCAACATCAAAGACAATGTTCGACATTTAGGCTAACAGACAGGGGTACCATGACAATCGTAGCTCATCCGAAACTAACGACCAACAGAATAATCACAATCGCATCTCCTCCGAGAATAACGACCAACAGAATATCACAACCGTAGCACGAAACTAACGGCCAACAGAATAATCAATACAACCGAAGCTCATCCGAACTACCGGCCAACAGAAACTATTATATAGCCCGCATGTCTAGTAATGTCCTCTATGTCACAAGGAACTATACATGTGTCCAGTCAAGTCGAATGAAGTCAAGTACAACTTAACAGGTCAAGACATATCAAGTGAATGTGACTCGCGACAAAGCAATACTATCAGGACCTATACATGAATTAGAGTGATATACAGAAAGAAAGAAATAACGTATGTGCACATAAAGTGAGAAAAATAGTAATGACACGAACAAGAGAAGCAAGAACCAAATATGACGGAAAAGAAACAACAATGTAGAAAATGCATAAAATACTGTATAGTGGGCAAGGTATACTTGTCCGTCGTCCTGAGCTGTGAGTGTGGTTGGAGTACTGAGTCAGAGTCCAAGTAACCTATATTGTGAATCAATTTCAAATCAACAGCTAAAATTGCTCAAGGAGCCTACTTTAACTATTACAACTACTCTTGTACATAATGGTTTAAGGTGAAATTATACTAATCCTATCCTAAATCCTCTTGTCTAGTATTAATGTGTGGAAGCACTTGTCCTACTGACAATCTTACCAAACTTGACTATATAAGAACACCCTGGTTACACAAATCTCTATTCCTTTGGTGATACCCACCCTCTGTTCTGCTATACTGTTATTGGTATAGTTGTTTTTCCTGTTCTCTAACACTCTTATTGCTACCCAACACAAATAACCTACCTATAGACTTATCTCTTGTATGAGCCTTTGATACTAAGTCCCCCTTGCTTTAGTGGTACTAGTGTGGTGCAATAGAATCCTCCTTGAATGGTCTAATGCTTAACCTAACAGTTTGTACTCCCTACTCAGGGAGTCTTCCTCTGCCTGTGCACATTAGTGCACAGGTTGCACTCAATCAGTATAGAACCTTACCTGTACTCGAATCCTCCTGCCCTGGTTTACCTATGACACTTTCATTAAGTTGGGTGTCAACTCCCTGGGTTTGATGCAATAAGACATTGGTACCTAGGTGCCTAAACTGGAAGTTCAGAAGTTTGTGCATCCTTCAAGCAGTAATATGCAATTTGGGATCAGGGAACCTTCAACCCAAGCACAACAATACTTCACTAACAGTCTTAACCATAGTATTGCTTACTGTGAGTCAACCAACAAGACAATAATCAGATGAAACCTTTCAGGTCATACTTGAGTAATGGTTTTCAAAGTTTAAAGCACCATGTAAGCAAATCAGCACCAAATCCTGACTGATACAGGCCTCCAAATCAGCACCCTAGAATCATTACCCAAGATACCAACCTGGTGTAACAACCTTGGTACAAGATGATACAGTGTAAAATGATACAGAATATTTCAATGTACAGGAGAAGGATGTCTAGTAAAAGATAGAAGATAATTCTGTATTTTACTAATGCTGGAATAGCCAAACTAAGCAACACCACTTCATTGAGAAAGGTAGGCAAACTGAGAAGGGTACCAACAATCTTGATGAAACAATATGACAGTGAATTCTCATAGGTCTGTAAGCAATTAAACGTAGGCTTTGATTGTAGTAGTCTAATTCTTCATCTGGTAGGCTTTAATCAGTCATCCTATCTAAAGTCTTACTGTTAACAGGCCTACAATCAAGAAACTAACTAGATTTGCAAGGTTAAAGTTCACCCTACCTGAAGCTATCTCCAGTGACATTCGAGGTACGAATATAACATGCTACTTATGTTGGACATACAAATTTAAGATAGGACGTAAGGAATCAACATATCTCTAAAGGTATTCATGTGCATACCTGATGTAGGTTCACAGGTCCCATTTAACAGGGTCTAGTTTCAAGATCATAAGCCTGTAAACTAAGATATTAGCAACCATGGCAGCACATGAATTTGTAACACAACTGAGAACTTGGTGTACCTCTGCTCCTAACATTACCTATTGTTCATACACTAAACTTGAGGGTTATCTTGCACTATAAATCAACATGTTAGGCCATGTCCTGTTACTGCCCTTATTTAGTAATTCATGTGTGTTTCTAAACTCTGAACCCAATCTGATACCAAATTCGAATCTGGTACCTAGTATACAAAAGTGAATTCGAATATCAAATCTGCTGCTTTGAGCCAGATGTGATACTAAGGGTCAAATCTGATGCCATTAATCAAATATGCTACCATGTATCAAGTGTTCTCATGTCTCACCTCTAGGCTTGTCCTGCACCCTATGTGTTAACCATTGCTTCTACCCAGCTTCCCTACGTTCTGATACTGCTCGATAGGCTAGGCCTGACATTAGAGACAACCCAACCCTTGTTTATGAAGTTAAGGTGTCAATAAATATGGACGAGTACTACCTGGCTCAACACTAATTAAGGTGAAGTAAAGGGCTCATTTGACATGTAGTTAAGGTCTTAATTCAAGGCTTCAAATTACGGCCTGCTTTCCATGGTAGTTGATATGGTAGGGAGTACCAGCACAAGCACTAGTTCCCTATTCTACAGATTATCATGTGTCCACACCTGATACCTTGACAAATTCTTTGTACTACCTAATGGAACGACATAGACCTATATTCCAAAACACTCTTATAGAGATCATAAGTTCTTAATACGATTTCTTTAGATTATGCTAATACTCATTAGTCAATTAAACCAATACTCCTCTCCTTTCTTAACCAGGTTTTCCCCTTACAAATTTCACTAATACTCATATTGCAAATGAATCATAAGGGAAAACGAACTATCTTAGATTCATATATTATGGTAGAGTAAAGGAGTACCTGTTTTGATTCTTCGAATGCTCTGCTCTGCTCTGGGTCCTCTTCTACAGCAGGCTTCATAAACGGAGGGGCAAGGTGAGATTAGGGTTTTAGGGAGGGGAGCTTTGGCCAATAACTAATATATATGGCAGAGTTAAGGATATGTCCCCTCTCCTGTTGGGATTAGGAGAATATGGTTTAAATCCTGCCTTCGTATCATCTCTAAAGATTTGAGAGTATTTCAAACTCTAGCTGAGGGTTTGAATTCGAGGGGGTCGACTCCTAACAGGGTTTTGAGTTTAAAACAATTGACAATTGCAGATAGCCCCCTCCTCTTTAATCAGTTTGCATAGAGACCCCTATTATTGGTCAAATTGTAGTGCAATTAACAAATCCCCTTTTAGGAATTTATTTTCATGAATAAATTGACAAGAACATTAATAATAATAATGATATTAATAAGGAGTGCTGGCTCAAGGGCTCACAAATCTGTCCACCTTAAAATAATTTCGTCCTCGAAATTAAGATCAGACGAGCGACAAGCAACATCGTTCTAAATGGACATTATCAAGGGAAGGTACCAACGATTTAAAAGAAAGATAATTCTAGATTTTCTAAAGAGCAAGGCTGATTAAATTAAGGCAAGGATAGTGAGTGGAAAATAAATACGAGTCTAAGGAAAAGGATTATTTGGTCGAGGATAACTGCAATTGTCTATTGCTCAAATAACAATGAAGCATGGGCAAACCATTTGATTGGATGAGGGCCTTCAATCTCTCGATTACTTTGTACGCTTTCCATCAGTGCAACAGCCTTCTAGATAATCCAAGTATATAGCTACCATATTCTAGATAGGTATCTAACAAGTATCACTAACAATTTTTATCATCATATCCATCCATAACTACTTATAATAATTTACCTGCTCACCTGCATTGTTGCTAATCAGTACGTAGCGGCACGTCTTTCTGGGCAATCTCGGACCTTGTGTTGGTTGGATCCACAAACTAAACATCTTCCAAACTTGAGGTAGCAATCTTTAACAATATGGCCTGCCTTGCCACAAAAGTGACAAGTAATACTCTTTTGATGATGGTATGGAGCTGCTCTTTGTTGTTGTTGTATAGGGTGTCTCTCTGGTCCCCCTTATGGTGCTCGAGCTGCTATTGTAGCTGGCTGAGGCTGCTGGTGATACTGGTGTGCTGCGGTCTTCTCTGGAATATTGGATCGCTTTGCCGCTCTCGGTTGGTTGCTGCTTCCTCCTTGTGCGTCTCTGTCTCTCTTTCGCTTACGCTTCAATTCTGTTTCTACTGCCTGTGCGACCTTCAAGATCTTTCCGTACGTTGTGGCCTGGCTGGTGGCGATGGCGATGTAGATTTCATATGAAAGTCCCTTCCTGAACTTCTTGGCTTTGGCTGCAGGGGTCAAGGCGTCTGCAAAGCGGCTGAGGCGAGAGAACTCTGCGGTGTATTCGTCGACGGAGAGGTTGCCCTGTTCCAGGCTCTCGAACTCGTTCTCCAACTCTTTACGGACTGCTTCAGGATAGAACTTCGTCTTGAACAGCTCCTTGAACTCCTCCCAAGTCACGTCTGGCGCAGTGAACCGAGGCTCGTCTCTATACCACGTGTGGGCGATGTCGTAGAGCTGCATGCCGGCATTCTCGACCTTCAGGTCTTCTGGAACTCGAGCCCTCCGAAGGTTGCGGTCTACGTTCTCTAACCACTCATCCGCGTAGAGAATCCCTTCCATTCCTTTGAATTCTCTGGGCCTAAGGTCCGTAAAATTCTTGGAAGTTCCAGGGCGCGGTCGTGGAGCATCTCTAGTCTGGATAGCCTCTCTCAAGGTATCGCAGAAGATGTCGGTCTGCCGCGTTTGGGAAGTCATGAGCTGCTGGATGACCCCAAGAAGCTGGCGTTGTCCAGCGCAGGTGCTGGAGGCAGGACAGGTGCTGGATGCTGAACAAGGTCTGGTGGAAGAAATGATGTTGGTGGCGGAGTCGGCGGAGGAAGCTGCGGGGGTGGTAGGATGTTGTCTCTGCGAAATCTCGAATTCTGCTGTTGTGACGGATCGGCTAGATAAGTAAACTGGCCTTCATGTGTCGGTGGGGTCCCGTTCGTGGAAGATCCGCCTGCAGTGGATGGGGCGTTCAGGGGAGTGATGTTCCTGTCTTCAGAATCCATTTAATTGCAACAAAAGAAAACATTTAGCCGCTGAAGAATTTCAAGCAGGATGCAAGTCAATGGTTCAATGAAAATCAAGGATAGGGATCAATAACGTGTCAAGATATGTGGATGAGATCCTAAGAATTCTAATCCTATTTGCAGGCTCACGTCGGTACAGTAATGTAACCGAAGTGATTAACGTAGACCTGCATGGGCCACCAAAAAAACTTGTCACGACCCGTACCCGCCTTTCGGATACGAGACGTGTCCAAGTCCAGCCTACACCGTAGTGTCGGCGGTAGAACGTTGTCTAGTACATAAATAAGTCACAGAGGCAATCTAGATCTCATCCACAAGATATGATACAAGTCACTAATACAAATGAAACTAAACAATGAATGATAATATAAATAGAGTATTCAGTTTATCAAGAATTTCCAGTTACGTCCGGTGGACACAAATCCACTACAAATAGACGATAAAGACATAGAAATATGGAAATGAAATAACTGAGTCCAAACTGTCAAAGTACCCTCAGCTGTAGTGGCACCGTGGTCCAATGCTAGCTCCAACTGCTCGTGTGCACCTGGCTCAATACTCGGCTAAACCTGAAGAGATCATCAGGTCCTCAGAGGACTAGCAAGATACATGAAGAACATGCCACGCTACAGTATAATATGCATAAAGAAAATGACAGAAATAGAACACCGTACTTCTACACGAAATACCTGACAATGCAACATCAAAGACAATGTTCGACATTTGGGCTAATAGACAGGGGTACCATGACAATCGTAGCTCATCCGAAACTAACGACCAACAAAATAATCACAATCGCATCTCCTCCGAGAATAACGACCAACAGAATATCACAACCGTAGCACGAAACTAACGGCCAACAGAATAATCAATACAACCGAAGCTCATCCGAACTACCGGCCAACAGAAACTATCATATAGCCCGCATGTCTAGTAATGTCCTCTATGTCACAAGGAACTATACAGGTGTCCAATCAAGTCGAATGAAGTAAAGTACAACTTAACAGGTCAAGACATATCAAGTGAATGTGACTCGCGACAAAGCAATACTATCAGGACCTATACATAAATTAGAGTGATATACAGAAAGAAAGAAATAACGTATATGCACATAAAGTGAGAAAAATAGTAATGACACGAACAAGAGAAGCAAGAACCAAATATGACGGAAAAGAAACAACAATGTAGAAAATGCATAAAATACTATACAGTGGGCAAGGTATACTTGTCTGTCGTCCTGAGCTGTGAGTGTGGTTGGAGTACTGAGTCAGAGTCCAAGTAACCTATATTGTGAATCAATTTCAAATCAACAGCTGAAATTGCTCAAGGAGCCTACTTTAACTATTACAACTACTCTTGTACATAATGGTTTAAGGTGAAATTACACTAATCCTATCCCAAATCCTCTTATCTAGTATTAATGTGTGGAAGCACTTGTCCTACTGACAATCTTACCAAACTTGACTATATAAGAACACCCTGGTTACATAAATCTCTATTCCTTTGGTGATACCCACCCTCTGTTCTGCTATACTGTTATTGGTATAGTTGTTTTTCCTGTTCTCTAACACTCTTATTGTTACCCAACACAAATAACCTACCTATAGACTTATCTCTTGTATGAGCCTTTGATACTAAGTCCCCCTTGCTTTAGTGGTACTAGTGTGGTGCAATAGAATCCTCCTTGAATGGTCTAATGCTTAACCTAACAGTTTGTACTCCCTACTCAGGGAGTCTTCCTCTGCCTGTGCACATTAGTGCACAGGTTGCACTCAATCAGTATAGAACCTTACCTGTACTCGAATCCTCCTACCCTGGTTTACCTATGACACTGTCATTAAGTTGGGTGTCAACTCCCTGGGTTTGATGCAATAAGCCATTGGTACCTAGGTGCCTAAACTGGAAGTTCAGAAGTTTGTGCATTTTTCAAGCAGTAATATGCAATTTGGGATCAGGGAACCTTCAACCCAAGCACAACAATACTTCACTAACAGTCTTAACCATAGTGTTGCTTACTGTGAGTCAACCAACAAGACAATAATCAGATGAAACCTTTCATGTCATACTTGAGTAACCTTACCTTGGTTTTCAAAGTTTAAAGCACCATGTAAGCAAATCAGCACCAAATCCTGACTGATACAGGCCTCCAAATCAGCACCCTAGAATCATTATCCAAGATACCAACCTGGTGTAACAACCTTGGTACAAGTTGATACAGTGTAAAATGATACAGAATATTTCAATGTACAGGAGAAGGATGTCTAGTAAAAGATAGAAGACGATTCTGTATTTTACTAATGCTGGAATAGCCAAACTAAGCAACACCACTTCATTGAGAAAGGTAGGCAAACTGAGAAGGGTACCAACAATCTTGATGAAACAATATGACAGTGAATTCTCATAGGTCTGTAAGCAATTAAACGTAGGCTTTGATTGTAGTAGTCTAATTCTTCATCTGGTAGGCTTTAATCAGTCATCCTATCTAAAGTCTTACTGTTAACAGGCCTACAATCAAGAAACTAACTAGATTTGCAAGGTTAAAGTTCACCCTACCTGAAGCTATCTCCAGTGACATTCGAGGTACGAATATAACATGCTACTTATGTTGGACATACAAATTTAAGATAGGATGTAAGGAATCAACATATCTCTATAGGTATTCATGTGCATACCTGATGTAGGTTCACAGGTCCCATTTAACAGGGTCTAGTTTCAAGATCATAAGCCTGTAAACTAAGATATTAGCAACTATGGCAGCACATGAATTTGTAACACAACTGAGAACTTGGTGTACCTCTGCTCCTAACATTACCTATTGTTCATACACTAAACTTGAGGGTTATCTTGCACTATAAATCAACATGTTAGGCCATGTCCTGTTACTGCCCTTATTTAGTAATTCATGTGTGTTTCTAAACTCTGAACCCAATCTGATACCAAATTCGAATCTGGTACCTAGTATACAAAAGTGAATTCGAATATCAAATCTGCTGCTTTGAGCCAGATGTGATACTAAGGGTCAAATCTGATGCCATTAATCAAATATGCTACCATGTATCAAGTGTTCTCATGTCTCACCTCTAGGCTTGTCCTGCACCCTATGTGTTAACCATTGCTTCTACCCAGCTTCCCTACGTTCTGATACTGCTCGATAGGCTAGGCCTGACATTAGAGACAACCCAACCCTTGTTTATGAAGTTAAGGTGTCAATAAATATGGACGAGTACTACCTGGCTCAACACTAATTAAGGTGAAGTAAAGGGCTCATTTGACATGTAGTTAAGGTCTTAATTCAAGGCTTCAGATTACGGCCTGCTTTCTATGGTAGTTGATATGGTAGGGAGTACCAGCACAAGCACTAGTTCCCTATTCTACAGATTATCATGTGTCCACACCTGATACCTTGACAAATTCTTTGTACCACCTAATGGAACGACATAGACCTATATTCCAAAACACTCTTACAGAGATCATAAGTTCTTAATACGATTTCTTTAGATTATGCTAATACTCATTAGTCAATTAAACCAATACTCTCCTTTCTTAACCAGGTTTTCCCCTTACAAATTTTACTAATACTCATATTGCAAATGAATCATGAGGGAAAACGAACTATCTTAGATTCATATATTATGGTAGAGTAAAGGAGTACCTGTTTTGATTCTTCGAATGCTCTGCTCTGGGTCCTCTTCTACAGCAGGCTTCACAAACGGAGGGGGCAAGGTGAGATTAGGGTTTTGGGGAGGGGAGCTTTGGCCAATAACTAATATATATGGTAGAGTTAAGGATATGTCCCCTCTCCTGTTGGGATTAGGAGAATATGGTTTAAATCCTGCCTTCGTATCATCTCTAAAGATTTGAGAGTATTTCAAACTCTAGCTGAGGGTTTGAATTCGAGGGGGTCGACTCCTAACAGGGTTTTGAGTTTAAAACAATTGACAATTGCAGATAGCCCCCTCCTCTTTAATCAGTTAGCATAGAGACCCCTATTATTGGTCAAATTGTAGTGCAATTAACAAATCTCCTTTTAGGAATTTATTTTCATGAATAAATTGAAAAGAACATTAATAATAATAATGATATTAATAAGGAGTGCTGGCTCAAGGGCTCACATGTATTGCATATTGTTCATTCTTATTATGTTACTCTCTTAGTGGATTGAGATATAGTTTTGACTGACCATGATTATATCTATTATCGTAGTCTAGACAGCTTATACGTATTCGAGTTGGGCTAGAGTTCGCTTGATACGTAGCTAGCTTGCGCACGCGCTCGCATCCCCAAAGCGGGTGCGGGTCGTGACATAACCTCTAGTGAGCTATGGAAGTAATGATAGCTCTTACTAGCTCAATACGTCCTCCAAAGGACAAATTCTGGGCATGCCACCGCTCTACACTCTTTTGAGTATATTCTACCAACCCTTGGCAATCCTGATCTCTTGTATAATTCACCGAAAAGTGGAATGCCTAAATATTTGACTTGGAGCTCCCCCTGATCCACGCCAAGCACGTCGGCAAGCTCTTCTTTACCAGGGAAGTGTGCATTAAAGTAGACCTTGCTCTTACTCTGATTCAGGATGAGGCCCGAGTGGAGTCCAAATATCCACGATCTCTACCAATCTCGCCATACCTTCTCCTGACGACTTCAAAAAACCCAGTAGGTCATCCGCATAAATTAGATGTGATATGTGAGGCTTTACCAATATATGAAGCGGTACAACGTGCTTCCGGATAACTGCTAACTCCATGAGGCATGAGAAGTACTCCATCATAATAGTGATTATGTATGGTGACAAAGGGTCCCCCTGTCATATACCCCTATTGCTTCTGATGAATCCGTGCAGTTGACCTCCAATCAGTACCGAGAAGGATGGTGTAGTGATGCACTCGCGAACCGATCCATCCACATATGGTGAAATCCTATAGCAAACATAATATGGCAAACAAAATCCCGGTTGACAGTGTCATACGCCTTTCGAATATCCAGTTTAATACATGCCCGGTCCCCTCCTGGATTATTAAAATCCCGTACCATCTGGTGTGCTAACAAGTTATTATCTGCAATATCTCGTCCAGCTGTGAAGGCAACCTGGTAAGAAGATATTAATTCCTGCATGATCACTTTCATGCTTTGGCACATTAAATGAGTAATTATTCTTTACAAATAATTACATCATGCTATAGGCCGAAAATCATTCAGCGACATAGCCCTCTCCTTTTTTGGAATAAGCATGAGAAATGTATGATTTAATTCACGTATCAGCCTGCCTGTCTGAAAGAAGTTTGAAACGACTGCAACCACGTCAGATTTGCGGATGTCCCAATGCTTTTTATAAAACTGGCTTCCGAACCTACCTGGATCTGGCACTTTATTTGGGTCCGAGTTCTTGATGATACTTTCTACCTCCGCAAGTGACACCGGTGCGAGGAGCACTCGATTGCATGCGGCAGTAACAACCTGCTTGCATACTATATCTGGAAACACCTGTAGATAATTATCCTGGTTGTAGAGATCAGTATAATTCATGACGGCCACCTCACGGATAGCCTCCGGAGCTGCTGTTTCTGGACCCTTTTCATCTATTAGCTTGCTGATGTGATTCCTGTGATGCCGCGCTTTCACTACATCATAGAAGAACAGTGTACAATGATCTTCGTCTCGAAGCCACGAGCATTTGGCTCGCTGCGCCATCTCAATTTGTTCCCACAACCTCATAAGCCCCACCTTTCGTCCCAGAGCCCGTTCCTCCTCGGCTATTACGAGATTGAGCACATCTTGTTGTAACCGATTTTGGAGGTCCCGAAGTCGAGCTTATTCTGCTTGGAGAGCTCCAGGATCTGTTCGTGTAGCCCAAGAGCCAACCGGTAAAAACTTTGATCATTGCAGTAGTCTAAGTATATCGTCCAAGTCTTTTGACAAGCTTTGTAGATCAAAACTTTGACGATCGATCTTTTTCTTGGTTACAAGATTGATAACAAGTTAAAAATAAGAGAGTTTGGTAGCCGAAAATATGTTCGTAGCTTTTTTTCTCATTGATAACATATATAAGAGGGAATATAATATAGGTTGCTGTGGATATGGATAAGGACATCTATATTTGGGTTTATCCAAATCACAACAATTATACTAATTTCACTTTTATCCTCCTCACGCTAAAGTTAAAAGAAGAGAGATTATTTACGCTATTCCTAAGTTTTGGGCAGGGCCGGCCCTGAGGTCATGGAGGTCCAGGACAAACTTTCGAAATAAGCCCCCATACATAATTAAAAAATATTAATTTTTTTTATAAGAAATGGCTACAACCAAGGATTGGACTTAGGACTTCTACTATAAGGGTCTAAAGTACTAACCACTACACCACAATAACATTGTGTTTAAGAGGGCCCATGGTACATGCTAGTTCTATTTTGAGATACAAAATTATTAATATATTTATTTTAAAACTATTTTTTTGGGTCCCTTATGATCCATGGGCCCTGAGCGGTCGCCCTGGGCCAGAGCCGACCCTGGTTTTGGGTTTATAATAGGTGTACTCCTACTTTTCAAATAATTACAGTGACCAGCCCATGTTTTATATTTATTACATGGGTTATCCCTATCATAAGATAGAAAAAATTATAACACTAATTATTCCTATTTTTAATTTTTTTTCTTAAAAGAAGTGGTGGTCAATGTAAATAATTTTTTTTTAAGTAGAAATATTCCATATTATAAAATCCAAAACTTAAAGTGGACGCCCTAAAAAAAAAAAAAAAAAACCTTAAAGATAATTAATAAATAACTGAAAAAAGAGTATATTTTTACCACTTTAGGTGGACACCCAAACCCACCCAATATTTTATTTGCTGAGCCGGAGGGGGGGGGGGGGGGGGGGGGGGGGGGGGGGGGTACAACTTACCACAAAACAGGGGTCCTTCGTATTCCTACTATTTATTAACCGTTCCTCCCCCCTCCACCTCCTTCCTTTGATTCGACACTCCGTCGCGATTCCACTCTCAAAAGCCTCAACCGACCCATGCCCTAACATTTCTCGCAATAGAGAAACCCTCCGGCGAACTCTCCGACCACCGCTCAGGTGATCTTTTCCTCCATCTTCTCGACACGGACACGGCTCTTTTACGCCACTACATGTCGTTTCGTGAATAGTTAGGGTTTGGCGAAATTGGGCCTAGTCGGTGGGCTAGGGTTTCTGGGAACATCCTCCATTGGAGATTTTCTGCGACGATGATTTTTGGAGAGGTCCTGATATTTAGTTTAGCCGTTGAACTGGAAGATCCTTGTAAAAGCTTATTGCAAGTTCAACCCAAGGTTCGAAAACTCGCTTTCGGAGCCTCCTTACGAATGCAGTTTGGTTGGTGGTCGGTGGGTTCAGTAGTTTCGGTGGTTTGGGCAGTTTCAGGATCGGTCTGTATCGGTTTCAGCCGATGCTTAAAACATTCGTTCAATCTTGGAGTTTGCTATAATCCGGGCAAAAATACCGTTATTTTCGCTATTTGGTTCTTGTTAGAAGTGTCTTGGCCTCTTTTAAATAGTTTGCTATTTCTAATGATGGTAACAACGTGATTTACACTCGTCCCTAGTTAACAATGGTTCCATCTCGTTATATATTTTTTCCCCTTTGTATGCTTTTTTTTTGTTAATGCCAGTTCCCTACCAAAAATCATATATTCGCCAATTTGCATATGTTTGGACAAACGTCCATCGATTGTTTGGGATGCTCAATTGGGGAATTCATGAGAGAAGGAATTAGACCTGTGTGGCAAGGAGACGGATATGAAACAACATGATACAGGCACAACGACGTGGACAATTCACCAATTTTGAGATGTTATAGAGCGTGTCGTGCCAATACATATAGTAGGTGATGCAATACAGACATGCCACCGCTTTTTTTGGAGTGTCCGTGCTTCGTAGAACTGACTATATTCTTGAATTAGATAACCTAACGCCTGTATGATAGCAGGGAATCTATAGCAATCCTTCATTGTCTCTCTAGGAAGTACGAGCTATTTCTTCAATCCGTCCTCACCCAGCAATCTTATAAATCGACTAGATCAGTTTTTTTCCGCAATGATTGTTTTATTGACATCAACACTATATAAAGTAAAGATACAATTCTGTATGCCTCTTGCTATGCAACTGTTTGAGAAGGTAGCAAGCTTGTGACCTAGTCATCATTAGCTTAAGTTTGAGATAACTGTGCATCCAACCCCAATTGCTAACCTGTTCAGCCTATTCGTTTTACTTGGGTTCTTTTGAATATATATTTGGGTTACAAAAAAAAGAGAGACCCAACAGCGAAGATTAGGAGAAAGAAAGAGGAAGAAGATAGTATAAATTATAAAAAGGGATTTTTTTTCTTCTTAATTATCATAAAAGGAGTTAGAGAAATCAGATCAGTAGTTGCTGGTTCTATCTATTAGAAGAGTGTTCTTGAGATTTGGAGTGATCCTACTCCCTGAGGTCTCAGATGTTCCACCTCGGATCCGTCCTCATCATAAGTATGCTACCTTTGAATCATATGTAGTGCTGGTACTTCCTCTAAGTGTCCAATTGCCATTATGTTTGATGCTACTACATCTTCTGTTTTCTTCTCACTATTGTTTCTTTCATATACTCGATTCTAGTCATTTCTAGAAAAATAAAGAAGATCCTTCTCGCTGTTGTTCTTTGTTTTTCCTGATTTTATATTATTTGATCTAGAAATTGATTTTTTTAATCTTCCTCTAGCTATTTATTTGATTTTCTATGATATGCTCGAAATCACAGTGGCTGTTGTATCATGGTTTATAAAGTTCAGTGAGAACTTTATGATCTGAAGGGATACATAGAGTGCTTCCTGATAGCACTACATAAATGTTGAGCCAACTTATTTCGTCGTGATAGGCTACATAAATGTAGTGCCGACTTATTTCCTATAATTGAGTTGTTCCAAGCATCTCTTTCTTATTGTGGCCTAAATATGAGCACATTTCCCTCTTCATCTAGACTCATTTCTTCTTTTTGTCTCTTTTTTTAGACTAGGAGAGTCTTGAGGATGCCCTTGGTTGCGTGAGCTTAAACTACACGACTAAAAGGTACGTCTACTTACACCCACGTGACTGGCAAAGTCCTTTTTTGCTCATAGTTTCCTTTGTTTGCAATTTGGCACCGGCACATGTGAATGACTTGATACAACCGGTCATAAAAGTTCTGTCAATTCTTTTACGGAGATCTCATGCTCCCATTTTTGACGGGACAAGGCTTAGATGATGATGATAATGGCGTATGTCTCTACAAAAATTCCTATTATCTTATCTCCTTGTCGACATTCTTTCCTGGTCTTATGAACTTTGAGGATTGGAGCTCTCTTCGGTTGCTCTGCACAACCTGAAAAATATAGGTTGCCTTCTTGGTACTTTTTTCTAGGTTCTCTACAAGTCCTTGGTTGTTCATAGCTAGCTGCCTTGTAGGATCGGCCACCAACATAGAAAACTCATTTCAGGTCGAATGATGGAAGGTAAAATCTTAATCAATTATTTCATGGAGCTCTGTGGTGCTCTATACCCTGTTTGTGTGAATGGAAAAAGGGCTTGGACAATTGTTAATCTTTGAGCCATGTCTTTTAGGGAAGTTGGGAGTTTTTAAGCCTTCTGATGTGATAATTATGACGCTTAGTATGATCGTTGTGTTAAAATTACTGCTATAGACGATAAGCAAAATCGTACTTGAGGAACATTATAGGGAGAATCTGCTGTTGTATTGGAGTGCCAAATGCTGCGGTGGAGGATTTTGTTCCGCAACAATTGTAAAGCTTTGCTTTATGCTCAAACTGTAGCCTGTTGATGTTGAGCGCCTGTAGGCCAAACAGCTCTTCGTTTTGTCTCCATTTTCTTTGAAAGATTGCCTGGCCAACCATTTTGGGACCTGACATATATTTATCAATAGTTTAGTAGTGTTTTTGTGATACAAATTCATAGAGCATTTTTGTTAAATCAATAAACGAGTGGGAACTTTCTAATCTTCTAAGTTGTCATGTATGTCGGGCCATTTTATTCTCGTGTAATGAATCAATCAAGTAATATAAATGTGGAGAATTACTCGCAAATTGCTTTACTTTTCAATTTCATA
This sequence comes from Iris pallida, assembly GCA_029216955.1. Lineage (NCBI taxonomy): Eukaryota > Viridiplantae > Streptophyta > Magnoliopsida > Asparagales > Iridaceae > Iris > Iris pallida. Next base: position 15,447,175 of record JANAVB010017999.1, on the reverse strand, counting down.
GTAAACAATTAAATTGTATCCGCTCCATTTCCTTATATCCAGAAGTTTTAAACAGTTACGTACCGCAACGATAATTTTTTTTATTGACTTACCCTTTCAGCTTCACTTGTATCAGCATTAATTTTCTAAAAGAATTTTAAATTTCCTTCATTTTTGCAGGTCTACTGTTGCTCCTTCAAAGGGCAATTTTAATTACTTTACAAGTGAAGATGGTCATGAATTCGAGTCGCCTGCCTTTTGAAGTTGGTCAAGAGGCTGAGTCAAAATCGTTTCTTGTTGGTTACCGCAGTGCATGGTTCCGTTGTAAGGTAGATTTTGGAAATATATCTTATCGTTCATATTTGCACATTTATATGCCCAAAGATATTTAAACATGCATATATAAATTTGAACTTTGAAGTATCCATATCAACACTAGTCATTGTTGGTCAAGGTGACTGGTGATTGTTTTGTCATATAAATGAAGCATAATCCAAAAGGAATATGAGGAATGCTAGTAAATTGTTAGTTTTGTGAGCAGCTTCAGTTTTAGATTGCAAATGAAGAGTAAGAACTTCTATAATTACTGCTGCACATGTTAATTTCTATATATGAATGGATTATGGAATTAATCATCTTGCTTGATATACTATCTAATCAAGTGACAGTTCTTATTAAAGGGTACGTGTCTCGCATTCTTTGTGTCTGGCATCATGTTTATGTTTACCTTATCCTTGTGTTTGATCTTGTGTGTTGTTGGAGAATACATCATATATTTAACTTATAACTTTGAAATGCAAGTAATTTTCAAGCAAAGAAACATGATATAGGAAGTCTAACATAGCTTCAAAATAAAGGGGCATGCCAGGGTGGTTGTCAACCTCCCTTGAGATGGGGAGGTCCTCCTATATTCCAAAAGGGCGGGCTGGCAATTGTGTGGTTGTCTTTATTTATCAGATTATGTAGCTTGAAACTGTAAAAATAGAAGAGCTACCATATATGAAAACTCTATTTGATGGAAGTCGAACCTCAACATAAATTCAATAGGAATGGATGTGCGGAATTTTTTTTTAAGATAAATAAAACCTTCTCTATCCTGGAACCAGGACATAAAAAGAAGATGTTTTTATTTTCTTTTCTGTTAATACCAGGACATCACAACTAATTGAACTTGCTTAAACAAGAGAATATAGAAACAGTGACGAAATACGTGTACATGGGGAGTTGGAACCCCCAGCTTATGGCATTGGAACTTTTTTTTTGGTACTAAAAGCTAATAGTTTCCACAAGGATGCCAACTGTCTCTTAAACATGCATGAGTGTAATATTTATGTCCTACGAACGAGATCGCTAGAGCGTGATTCTCGTCTCACAGTAACAATATGATGTTCAATCATTCTCGTGATTTCTTGATTCTTATCATATCTGGACACGAAGTGATGATTATGCTTATTTTGCACCCATCATGGTTCAGTTGTACTTGTGAGATATGATCAATGCATCAGCTCCAATACTTCATTTTGTAGATCCTCATAACTCCCAAGTCCCAACCAACCCACCTACGCACCTTGCATAAATTATTTTCATATTAAAGCTCATACTTTTTGGATATTTATCATTATTCATATAAACCCTATTAATTTCATAGATAAAGAGCATCAAGCGTTGGAGAGGGCAAATTGGACATTCTTTGGAGTTCTTTGACTTTCCAGATGAAAGTAAGTATTTATTATTATTGTTATTTATGTTTCCCTGTCATGAGTTCTTATGAGGTGTATCACAAACTTGTTTCCAGAGAGTTGGCTGAGACAATTCTTTCTTCCCAGAATTTTATTGAAATTTGAAGTGAATGTTGGGTGGGAGATAGCCCGACCCCACATAACACAGCCCCACATTACACGGGAGAGTAGATGGTCCGTCTCCCTACAAGCGTGAGCACTTGTAGGGAAATGACCACGCCTCTGCTAAACACAATCACTCCTCACTCAACATGATGAAAGGATTCGCAGTTGGTTTGCGGCTGAGGCAATTCAATTCCACAAAATGATACATTAACTATCATAGAAACTATTTAGCTATAGGAGCTATCTAAGCCTTGTTGATGGGTTAGTAAGTGAAAATATGTAAATTCGACAATCATAGGTCTTCTAGTTGACCTTGCAAGCTATGTTGTATTAAGCGTGAGGTGAGGCGAGGCGAGGCGACGAGGCTATCGCCTCGCTTAGTTAGCGCCTCACTTTTTTTTTTTTGCTCCTATATGTAAATACTCTATATAGTATATACACATAAATTTCAATATTTTTTCATACAATCCTACTAGTATATGCATGAATACCAATATCAATTATCAATCAAGTGAAGGAACAATATAAATAATAGAATCAAAATGCAAACTATAAGCCACACAATGCATAACATACTACAAAGTCATTGAAAATTAAAAATACCATCAAACATAAAAGTTCTCTAAAGTTCATACTTAAAGTTTTCCAACTATCCAACTATGTAAATAACAAAAGATTCAGTTCAATTTATTAAAATAAATAAAATAAATAAAATAAATAAAAAAATAAAAAAATAAAAAATAAAAAAAAAAAAATAAAAAACAAAAAAACAAAAAAAAAAATAAAAAAAAAAAAAAAAAAAAAAATAAAAATAAAAAAAAAATAAAAAAAAATAATAAAAAAATAAAAAAATAAAAAATAAAAAAATAAAAAAATAAAAAATAAAAAAATAAAAAAATAAAAAAATAAAAAAATAAAAAAATAAAAAATAAAAAATAAAAAAAATAAAAATAAAATAAAATAAAAATAAAATAAAATAAAAAATAAAATAAAAATCGTTAAGCGGGTCGCTACTAAGCGCCGCCTAAGCGCGCTTAAGCGCTGATCGTTTTTTTGAACGAAAATTCATTAAGCGAGGCGTCCTAATTCTAAATCTCGCTTAAGCGGCGGTTTAAGCGCGCTTTTCACAACATAGCCTTCTTGTTGAGAGGTAAAATGACAATAGTTTGAGACTGCCATCGGGTTGGTTGGTGGTTGGTCCGGAATAAATGATTACTTGGAATGTGTAGCGCTTCAGAACGGGAACACGGTACACAGATAGGCCCAATACGTGTTACATTGGGATTAGGCTTCTGTGGAATGTAATATGTTTATTCTGAATGTGGAAGTTTTTAAGGAAAAAAAAATGTAATGTAAAATGTAATGTCTATTTAAGATTCAAAATTAATCAAATACCATAATATAATCATCATCATCAAAAGTTTAAAACTAAAATATTCACATGTTCTAGACAATCATGGCAATAACATCTTTTCAGAAAGACGTAACAAGTCTTATGCTTTTAATGAAAAATAATCAAAAGAAATATTATCCTCTCTTTAAAAGCTTGGTTGGAGCCCAAGTAAGTACATATTATGTTAGCTGTGTCGAAATGTGAATTTCCATTTCCCAATTCGTTGGTATCCCATATCCCGAAACTTGCGTTCCCGGATCACGGTACACAACCTATACAGTTAGTTCAGGTAACCATTGTCCGGATGGCATTAAAACCCGGAGGCCTGACCCTGTAATTCTCACCAGCTAGGTTTAGGACCCTGGCCTATCCATGTGAACTTCAGACCGAATACTGGTTGACCCATCGACCAATGGATTCAAGTTGGATCTAGTATTCACTAAAAAAAGGTGTATAAATATGAAAAATATATCCTAAATTGGATACTTTAGCAGTGTTTCTGGTTCCCGAGTTGGGTAGGATTTATGTAGAGTCATAAACCTATACCTATTCTGGATTTACTACTCTTGTTCCAACTTTAGGACTAGGGCCCATATCTGTTAATATTCCAGTACCGGACTAGGTCAGAGATGTCACGACCCGCACCCTGATTAGGGGCACGAGAACGTGGGTACGTCCAGCCTACGCCGCAGTGTCGGCGGTAGAACGCTGTATAGGTCAACTATAACATCTAACATCTAACAATAAGATATATAAACCTGTCATCTCCGCACGGAGGTATAACATAACATTTCAACTCTATATCTCAAACACAAGTCTAGGAAAGATAGAACATGGTATGGAATCAGATGAAAGGAAGAAACTGAATATAAACAGAGTTATCACACCACACAAAGTAGATGTCCAACACAAATAAGTACAAGACCTGAAATGTAACTAAGTCACAACTAACAATCGGAACAATCCGATACAAAATGAAAACTATAAACACTAGACTAGACTAGGCACCCTCTACTGAGCTAGATGCTCCTCAGGCTCCTGAAGGTCACCCTCATGTGTCCCATAGAAGGTAGGACAGTCACCATCATCATCTGTAATATTTTCAACAGGTCCAGTCAGGACAGGAACGAGCACAATACATCTCACGCAGTTCATATCATGTTGGGAAATGTAAAGCATGCATAGAGTAAGATACATGGACTGTAAGAATATATATAAAAACGAGAGAGATTTGATAACTGGAAATATCTATATATATGATAAGTAAGAACTGTAGGTAACCTGTGATTTAGAGCATGAGATGGTTATATAAACGGGTTAGGACAATGCAAGGGTAACTCCATCATACGTGAGTGTACAATGGACATATACATGATTTTACAAGATTTCACAAGATGGGATTTTGATCACATAACCATTTCCTACTCATCTTCCCCAATCAATACACAAGGATCCAGTCAAGTTACGTTACCTTGCACAAGAGGTTTTTATCATGTTTGCTCACGTGATCATGAGAGTACAAGATTGCACAAGAGTATACATGAATAGAGGTGTACATGAAATACAAGATGTTCGTAAAAAGCACATGACAACTGTATTTGATGCACCCCGAGGGGAATAACATCGCATGACAAGATCCATATAGTACCAAACCGTGATAATAACGTGACAGCATCATGTAAAGTAATCTAGAGCAAGAATATAAATCCTAACAAGTATGAAATGATCAGAGAATGTACTCGCCTGCCACCCTGTATGACTGATATGAATAGATGTCCGAACTGGTGTCACAGAGTCCTATTCAGAGTAAAACAGGTCACAACATATCCACAATGGTAAAAATAGAGTATACAATGCATACTACATGATTCTAGGTCAATCTGGTCAACAGTCAACTCTTGGTCAACTCTAAAAGTCAAACTAGGTCAAACTAGTCAAAGTTAGGTCAACCAATGTCAAACTAGTTAAGGTTAGTCAAATCTAGGTCAAACTTAGACTAACTAAGGTTTTGGTCAACATAGACTAGTCACAAGGTCATTAGGTTAAGGGTCAACCATTAACAATCTGAGTCAACTCTATAGGGCTAACCCAATTCATGACACAACTCCTAATTATCCCACTTAATCCCATACATATCTTAAATTACATAGGACTATCTCATAACCATATGGTCAAACTTAATCAACTAGTTAAGGGTTTAGTCAAATCTAGTTAAACTAGTCATTTTAGGTTAATCCTAGTCAATTCTAGGTTAATTAGGTCAAGTTTGACCTAAGGTTGACTTTGGTCAACACTAGTCAAACGAAGGTCAAAAACCTAACCTCATAGCCATAGGCTCATAATGAATACCATCGGCTAATATCACATTGATATCCATCTCTATACCACACATATATATACATACATCTATACATTATACATATATATATATATATATACATATATATATATACAATATATCTATACATAGGCCTATAGCCTATATACTACTTATATACCATAAATATAAATATATAGATACAATATCAAATACATATATAAAAACATACATATATACAACATATATATATATATATATATATATAATATACAATACATATATATATATATAGAGAGAAAAGTGAGAGAGATAGTTTTACTGATACACAAAAGGGGGGGGGGGGGTTTCAGTTTCCTGGAACAGGAAACTAAACCCACACACACACACAATAACACACACACACACACACCTATATATATACATATATGTATATACATATGTACACACATGTATATACCCCAAATTTTCACCTACACACACACCAACACATATATATGTATATACAATACGTATACATACAAATACATGTATATTAAACATCAAAAATCATTTTGAAATTCAATTTTGAAAACAGGGAAATATCCCAAATTTCTGGAAAATGGGACTGTGTACTCGTGAAGTGGGTAAACCCAAATACAACCTCAAACCCGACTAAGGTCCCCAACACTTGGTTGGTAATCGTGTCCCACAGTGTCCCCTAGCATCTAGGGTGCCTGACACAGAGTCTAGACACGACACGACGTGTCCAACTCACTGGAAACCCAATCGGGTAAACATTGATACACACATATACACAGTGTCGTGCACGTGTGCAACTCACTCTAGGACACGACACACACACTCATGTGTCTCGTGCTCGTGCACGAAGGTTCACCTAGGGGTTGTGCACGTGTCCAAGTGCCTGCCCCGTGTCCACGTCACTCCAGGACACGGTACGAACACCGTATCAGTCGAGAACACCGTATCAGTCGAGGAAACTCGACTGATAAGTCGTGCAGCGATGCAAGTGCCTCGTGTTCGCGACACAGGACACGACACGTCTCGTGCTCGTGTCCATGTGTTCGCCACATGATGGGCTACACACTCGTGTCATCACGAGGTGCCCAAGTGTCGTGTCCGTGCGACACGACACGCGCGAAGTTGGTCCCCGCGCGCGTGTGCACTGTCAGTGCACGACCAGTGCACGTGTCCTCGTGTCCTCGATAGGACACGAGAGTGTCTCAAACTCGAGGGGGGGCTTGTCAGTGATGGCCCCCTCCTCTGTGTCAATTTGCACGTGTCCTCATGGTGTGTCGTGTCCGAAATTGGGGTCGAGAAGCAGGGGAGGTTGTATGCCTCAGTGCAGTGTCCTGGCAGTGGGTTCGTGTCGATTTTCGACACGGACACGGGTCTAATTTGTGCTCAGTCAACTAGGGTTGTAACCTACAAGTCTAGGGCTACCCAAAAATGTAATTAGTTCTATATTTTAACAAAATCAAATCCTTTGGGGCATTTCATCAAACATGGTTTTATAACCTAGGATACGTGTCCGATACGGACACCAAACCAACCCTAGATTTTACCAAACTTGACCCACAGCTAAGGTAGACCTATATGCATGCATTTATGAAGAAAAAACAGAATATTAACTATGTATGAGGGTATTTACCTATTTGTGCAATTCCAATGAAAAATCAAAGAGAGGGGGGTGTTTGTCCTTCCACTTGGTGATGCCCAAGCTTTGTGAAATTTGGATTGCTAGCCTCCCTTAGCACCCTTGATGTTGTAGGGTCCCAATGCAAAAGACTAGAGGTGATTTGGATCAAAAATGATCAAGTTATGGGGGTTTGAAGGAAAGGGTATTTTTTAGGTTTTAATTCATGTAAATTAATCATGAATGAATGTGATGGGTTTATATAGGAAGGGGGGGGGGGGGGGGGGTGTGTGGCCTGCCATGGGGGTAGGGGAGGGTGTCCTTGGCTTGCTTCACCTTGAAGGAAGTTTGACTTCAAGGTAAAGATAGCTTAGATCTTTAGGTTTTCAAGAAATATCACAAAAGTAAATATCTAGATATTTACATTACTTTAACCAATGACTAATATCTATCCTCAAGCTTCAGGTTAGTAGCTAACCTCTAGATTAGGGTAAACTAGGTTAGGGACTAACATGACACTAATCAACTAATTAAATAATAATAGATTACATAAATCCAATAATTTTCTAGTAAATTACCAAAATATCCCTTAGGCTAAAAAGTCCTAACTTGATGTTCTAAACCTATGGCTAGGCTCATATGATCATGGTTAGTCTCTAGGTTAAGAAATCTCTAAGGTTGCACTAGCAAAACATCAAAATCACAAGTCGTGGTTTTAAATAGTTTTTTTAAAATAACTAAAAATCACCAAGAATCATAATATGGTTTAAATATCATTATAAATAATTATAACTGGAAATTGCTGAGAAACCCAATTTCGGGGTGGGCTTTTATGAAATGCCCACCCGCTGGATGAGTTTTATGAAATACCCAGAATTAAGTATTTTCACGTTAAATATTCCAATATTCCCTTTTAGATGCCACCCGCTGGAAACTGCTATTTTTATAATACCGAAACTACCCCTCCGCGCGAATTGGTCATCTATATGTATTTGAATTCAAAAAACTCAGATCTGGATTGCGATTTTCGTCTTCTTCTTCTTCACGGGAAATCTGAATTCCATTGCTCTCATCTTCAGCAGAGATCGCAAAGATCGTTCGTAGTTCGGTGTGCTTTTCTTCAGTCGAACTCAGATCATCGCTCGTCATCATCATCACCATCATCATCATCTTCATCGTGGAGACATTTGAAGTTTTTCGACGATTAGGTCAATTGTGGAGAGAAGATCTTTCTTCTTCTTTTCCATAAGGATTATCATCGTTTTGAAAGAAGAACGAAACTCTTTATTTCTGACAAAATTTTTCTAAAAAAAAATATTCTCCGTGTTAAAACCACGGAGAATGATCATTCTCCGTGCTAAAATGACGGAGAATGACTATTCTCCGTGGTAAAGTGACGGAGAATGGCCATTTTCCGTCATTTTAGTACGGAGAATAGCTATTCTCCGTGATTTTAACACAGAGAATGGTCATTCTTCGTCTTTTTTAATACGGAGAATGACCATTCTCCTCCATGTTAACACGAGATTGGTCATTCTCCGTGTTAATATCACGGAGAATGACCATTCTCCGTGTCGAAAAAGACGGAGAATGACCATTCTCCGTTGTAAAAAATGACGGAGAATGTCCATTCTCCTGCGTTTTAACACTGGAATGACCATTCTCCGTGCTAAATTATACGGAGAATGGTCATTCTCCGTTTTATTTAACACGGAGAATGTCATTCTCCGTTTTATTTAACACGGAGAATGGCATTCTCCGTGTTTCTAACCATTCTCCGTGTAAATTAAGACGGAGAATGTCATTCTCCGTGTTACTAACACGGAGATTCTCCGTGTAAATTAAGACGGAGAATGCCATTCTCCGTGTTACTAACACGGAGAATGACCACCCTCATGCGAAATTAACATTTTTTGTGTTCTAACACGAAGAATGGCCATTCTCCTGCATTTTATGGTTAGCTGAAACTTTGGAGGGCCATAACTTTTGACTGGGAGGTCGAAACGAGGTCCCGTTTGTCTCAAAATGAGCGTATCGTCGAGGAGACTGAAAGTAACAGTTTCTTCGTTAGACGGCCTTCCGAAATTTTAGAATCGCAAAAAATGATGTTTGGACCTCCGTTTTAGCACTTTTGCCATTTGTCTCGGTCTTTCCGAAATTTTTCGACGAGTTTTTGAAGATTTTTGAGGAGAAAACCTAGATTCGAAAGTGAGCAGAGTATGGAAGAAGATGAAGTATTGAAACATTTTTTTAAGAGCAGTTTCGTGAGTGTTTTCAATAAATTAAAAGGAAGGGCAAAAGGGTCATTTGGAACCCGCTTTGGATAAGTTTCTCTAATTCTGGGCACGCGATGAAAGTTTTTTTAGCGGTGGGTTTTACATAAAACTTTTTTAGTTTTTGGGCATTCCATAAATTCTCCATTACAAAATTTCAAAATTACCCTCATTTTAGAAACTGGGTGCTACAGAGATCCAGGCAACGGGTCAATTTATTGCATACTTGACCACTTGACAGTTGGCACCTTGGCTTCTCTCTTTATTTGTTGTAACTATTTTTGCTTATGGATAATAGAAGCAGAGACTTACCTACTCTAATCTAATTTAAAGCTACTACTAAGTCTGCAGAACATTCACATGCAGATAGCAAGAGGTTTGATGTGGTAGTCAGAAAACATATTTTCACATTGTCTAGTTTATAATTTTTTAGAATCATGTATATGGCTTCAGCAAGCTATTCTAGTCGAGGATAATAAAATAGATATTCTAAAATGGTAAGGAGGAACAAATATATAGGTTCTGCCCATAGTTTAATATCAGGAAAATATTGAAACTCCAATGGTGCTTCAAATATTATCTCATACTTTTGTTCTGTGGTCAAAACTTGGTAAACTTAATCAGATTCATGATATAAACACAGATATGCATCTCAGAAACTATATAAACATTACTACTTAGTGATAAATGTTTCCATAGAGGGCATCGCCTGGCGTGACGGTAAGGTTTGTTTCTTTCATCATGGAGGATGCAATTTCGAGTCACAGAAACCTCTCCATATATATGGGGGCAAGTTGTGTACACCTAGATTACATACACCTAGACCCTCCCTAGATTGTGTAATCGGGAGCCTCGTGGCACTGGAACACACTTTTGTGAGGAATGTTTTAATGCATCACTGATTCAGTTCACATTTAGTTCTTTCTTATGGTTTACAAATATCATCATTTTCTAGACCTCTTTCCATCAGAAGGGGGTCTATGGAGTATAACTTGTATATAAGCCCTCCATCTCTCTATCTCAAAAAGATGATGATTTCATATTTTGATGTATGTCGTCCTGACATTGCCTTTTTCTGATCAATTTCTGCAAATTGTGGATTTTGTAACACAAGCTGTTTAAATCGCATGCTAGGGCCAAGGGTGGCTTTTGTTCTTATGGTTATCTATCATATTCTGAATCTTTCAATCTGTGGTAGTCTATTGGAGGCACTCAGCAATATTTGTTCTGTGAAATTATGTTTTTCGGACTTGCTATTATCATATTTTGAATGTACATGAGTTGTCATATGCTTCATTTTCCACCTTCCCTGGAAGGTCTCGATTTTGTCCCTTATCATGATTTTTTGAACAATAAAACCCAAGTGGCATAGATTCCATGGAACATATATTTTTGTTATTGATTACTATAAAGATCAGTAGTGAGGATACTTTCAGAAGGATGCTCCTCAACATGCATAAGTTAAAGGCTAGGTTTGACGTTTGTCTATGTAGTCTTGCATATGTATTTTTGCTTGCATATGTAAGAACTTACATATTTTGGATGAAATAAAAAATGAATCAGTTATAGGATATTTTATCTTCAGGACCTAGAAGGTTTTATTTTGTTGTTAATGAAACCTTGCAAGTTTTGAATTACCTGCCATAAATTGATATCATCTGATTGCAATGTGTGCTTAATGCCAGCCAAGAATGAAATTATGAAGATACAATCATTATGATGGTCCTTCCTAAAAGGTTAACACAAGTGACGACATTGGTCTTCCATAGTCTACCAAATATTTGATTGCCTGAATGTATAACGATTTTCAAGCCCTGCAGAAGTATTTTCAGAGTGGAAGGTCTAATATATGCAGTGAGGGTGAGCATTCCTTCTGAATGGTCAATTAATAGCTTCATCCCCACAACTTATCTTTGTATTTCATGGAGTAACTTGTCATGACAATGCACACACCATAAAGATTAATGTTTAATTTTAACCAATTTGTATATGTGAACGGATCCTATGTAGAACATCCTTGAATTCCTCTGTAGATGCCATATGATTGAACCAGTAGGCATTCTACTGGAAGACCTGTTGAAGTAGAGGGTGTCATATGGTCAGGTGAACTTTATTGGGCAGGTTAGGTATAATTCTTTGTTCCATCTCTAATATAGGGAACAACCAGTAGATTCTTTCAGTCTCTACTATAGGATTAGGGCTAGGGTTTTCTTTCTAAGAAGGGTTTTGTGGATGCAACAACTCACGTAAGGGATAGATCACATGAACCATGCCCAATCAACTAAGTTTCTTGTGCAAGATTCAACCTAATAGATGAAAATGAGAAATTACCTTCATATTTAGGCTCCAGACTTGACGGTTTTATTTGTCCCAGTGAGGAGAATGGATATCTATGGCAGTTAAGAACATAAATAGAAACCATGGGAGGAATCATTTGTCATTTTTTACTATGAGCACTAAATGAATTATCTTATGCTGCTTTTTGGACAACCAAAAAGTTAAATTTAACTGTTTATACTTTGCTTTTTGGTACAAATTGCTATGGTTACACAGTGCATGACCATTAGCAATGCTGAATGGAAGAGGAAGCTTCAAATTGCCTCCCTAAATAAATTGGGATAATAAAGGTTCTGTTGTTGTTGCCCTGTGATGTGTGAAGGAAAAATGTGAAATATTGTTGCACGTTAGCTCCCATATGAATTTTTTAGCAAATGTAGCTACTTATCAGGGTAATTTCTACATTCCAATGATGTTTCAATCTCTTTAAAGATTTGAAGATAGGTTTCTGATTAAGATATCTGTCTGATCCAATTTCTGAATGTAAAAAGAAAAAACCGAAAGGGTACTAGTAAAAAAAAAGGAGAAAGAAAGGCGATGAGTTATTTAATGAAGTGGTTAAGACATAGTTACTAGTTTCTCACTATCGCCAGAACCGCTTCTTGCTGCCGCTTAAGACATAGTTACTAGTTTCTCACTATCGCCAGAACCGCTTCCTGCTGCCGCGACCCCAAATGACCCGATCCACATCACCATTAGTGACGGCTTGAATGTTAACTATGAAGTTCAACAACATTATTAATGTAATATAGAAACAATAAACACAATAAAAACAATAAAAACAATAAAAACAATTAATTGTTAAATGAAGCATTAAGGAGTAATTCGTTGTAGGATATGGCATAAACTTTTATCTACCTGACGCAAACATGCATATACATACAAATGACTTCTTGACGTCGCTTATAGGCCTCGTTTGGTTCGCGGAAAGGAAAGGAAATCAATTCCTTGGTATTTTCTTTACTTTGGGAAATTACAATTCCCATCGATTTTCCTTTCCAGTGTTTGTAAATGCCAAAAAAATTGGAAGAGAAAGTGAATACTTAAAGGTGGAAAAGTAAATCCTTGCTTGGATGGAACCATTTCTCCCTAATTTTCTTTCCATTGGGAATCACTTTCCTTTCCTCCTCAATTCCTTTGGCACCCAAACGTAGGAAAGTAATGACTTTCCTTTCCCGACCTCATAATTCTAGGAACCAAACGAGGCCATAAGGGAAAATATGTACTCCATACCATATACTATAGGAAACTGCAATCCATCTAATGTGGGGAATGATAGTGAAGATCGAACCTCACGAGTAAGGAAGTGGAATGGAGTCGGATGGTGTCGGAAACGGTGTCGATGCGGATTTGTCAAAGTTGGCACGCCGAAACGTCAATGGATGGAGGATAAATACATCGCCGAAGTTGATGCATTGGTTTTCCGAACTCACAAGTGGTGTCCGAATCTACTATCGTGTCGGAGTCCACGGACGATCAAGAATCGCTGGTTTCTTGGAGTTCACCAAGAATTAAAGAGAGAATTCTTTTGAGATTTTTTTTTTAATACATCATAGGTTAATCCTCATGGAGGCTACAAATGGGCTATATATAGCCTTACATTTAGGACAACAATAGAAAACCTAGCTTAAAGCAAATGACTAAACTATTCTAGTGTCCAAAGACTCCTAACAAGACTTGTAAGCCATGCATGGCATATTACAAATAAACTACTGAAACTCGTGGTCCATGACTCTGCTCACACTTCCTGTTTGTTTTTCTCAATAAGGAGTTGTTTCCTTACATCACCATCTAACATACATCACCATCTAACATGGGTTACCAAACTAGTTAACGAGACATATCGAGAAGTGTTTTGTATAGAAGAAAACGATCTTGTCGAATTCAGGAACTGTTTCTCCTGTTATGAGAGAATTCAATTTGTGAGTCGAAGATGCGTACACAAACAAAACTAAAATTGTTATTAGGATCCTCATCCAGAATGTGTCCAGTAAGTAGTATGATTGTTGTCAAAGGAGCCACTTGGACTTGGGTTGACCAAAATGAACATGCATTGAGAAAGGACATGGAAGGTGTAATGTTTTGAATGAGTTAGCCCTTAGCAGAGCTTAAGGGAAGAAAAAGAAAATATGTTGTCGAGGACTTCTTGTTGCGAGGACGAGGAGGTGAGGTGTTGAGGACTAGGAGGATGTTGTTGCAAGGACGCCGAGGAGGTGAATCTATAAATAGGTCTAGTCGAGGAGTCAACACGCAATGTAGGAGGGAAGGAGTCAGGCGATGAGTGGTGGAGGGCAGGAGTCGCTGTGAGAGTGGGAGTTGGCATCAAGGTCCGGACCATTGAGATCAGGGGAGAGTTGCTCTAGAGTCCTGAGAGAAGTTTTCTCTTTTGTTTTTGGGCAGGCTTCCAGTCTGGTTATAGTTGGAATCGGGTTAAATGTTAAAGAATACTCCCAAACTGCATTATCACCTAAGGCACACCTCTAGACGCCTTGCTGCCTCACCCAAGGTGTGTGCCTAGGCAGCACTTTTGCCTTCGCATTCTGCTGTAGCTGAAGTGAGGCACTTCGTTGCGCTTCCCACATAGGTGTGCACCTAGACGCGCTTTTAACAAATATGGTTCCAACATTCCTGATAATGTTCTGATAATTGTCTATCCGCAGAATCTAATTGTTTGTCATCATGACTTCCCTGTACCTGGAAAAGAAGAAGCTTATATACAGAGTGATTTTAGTACTTTATGCAGGTTTTGACTGTAAATGATGTATCAGCACAACACAATAAATGCTTGATATTGAAGATATGAAATGTAGTGGAAGTGTCACCTCAAATTTACTCATTTTCATCTTCTCATAGTGTTATTTCTACCAGATCTGTGTTTATTGCTATCTATTGAGTCACTCTTTCATTATTTGGCTATGTACCATGAATCTAAAGTGATGTCTGTTGATTTTATCTTTCCTTTGCTACTTTTGATTGGGTAGTTATATTTTGTGACCTGCTTTTGCAATGTTTGGCCACTACTTTACGTTTGATTCTTAATATTTACAGAAGTAACTTGGACCAAGTTATATCAGAAGCCCCCACATTTCACTCAAGAGGAGAGTGAAGAGCTTATGGTGCGTCCAACCTTCCCACCCTTTTACCGCGAAAGCCAAGTTCCTGATTCCTATCCAGAATGTGATGTGGTAGCTATAGTTGAAGACGATTGGCAAGTTGGGGATCTGGTTGATTGGTGGTACGAGGGTTGCTACTGGTCCGGAAGAGTAAGCATGATATTGGGGATTGATAAAGTGCAGGTATTCAGTTGGCTAACTATATCTATTACTAGGTCAATTAGTATAAATACTCATTAAATGTGCTGTGCTTGCACACATGTTATTTTTTTTATGCATTCTGACTAGTGGCTACAGCTTGATGCTCCCATTTGTATAAGACTTATGGGCATATTATGACCATAAGCAGTACCCAGGACTTGTGATAGATGGCTACTTTTATTGATCAATACAGATTCTTTTGCATAAAGGGCTTTGACACGATCTACAATTTGAACATATGATTCTACATTTACAAATAAACATTGTGAATTATGATGTATATTTCTGCTTAGAAGATGAAATTGAGACATTGACTTCTCTTGAAATATACACTACCCAGGACTTTTGATCGAACGATGCACAATTGCACAACTTATTTTATTAATCAAAGCTGATTCATCTTGACATAAATACTTCAACATGATCTACATTTGCGCACGACACCAATTTTACATTGTAAATTATGGTTTTTTTTACTGTTTGTGTTTAAAGTTGATATTGATATATTAACTCCTCATATTTATATGTTTATTACTTTATACTTGTACAATTTTTTTGCTGTGTTTTATTTAAATACATTACAAAGGTTAACATTAAAATCAATTCTACATTCTCGTCTAAGCATTAAAATCAGTTCTACATTCTTGAGTAATGTCCGAACATGTACTTTAAAATTGAAATTTTAGAATATAGACTTCAATAAAATTTTACCTTGAAAAAGTGATGACCAACAATTTCTTTAAAGAAACTGATGTCTCTCATGAGTATGAATGATACTGTTCTTCTAAGTGGGTAGGAGGTATACATATTGCGGTCCTAGATATTTTAGTTTGGTGGCAAATTTCTGTATTTGTTAGTTTTGAATCTTTTGATCTGTCAGACTAAGGTAGATAAAGAAAGCAGTTAAAGAACACGCAAACTTCAAGACCAGTAAGCAAGGGCCTTTTACGTTGCAGGTGGACAACATTGGCCTGCTGATGATTATCAAAGGGAGATGGATATAATTTTACATATCATCACCATGTTACTTTCTTGTTATCATGATGCCAAGTTCAAGTGCATTATGTGGTTTTAATTTTAAAAATTGTGGAAATCAATATAAGTGCATTCTAATGGCAATGATAGCTATTGGGTTGAAGGTTGCATCATCCTGCAATTTCTTTTATATTTATTCTGTGTAATTAAATAATTAGTTAACCATTGCAGACAAATAATAGGATAACTATAATAACCTCCGAAACTATCCAAAATTTAAATTGAATTTATGGTAGTTATGATTGCTGTTTCATTTAAGTGGGTTTATCTACTAACTAATCAGATAAGACATTGTTATGAGGATTTGGAACCTATAATGGAGAGGAAATGAAAGGGAATCATAATTAAACCTAACTAAACCACAGCAGAGATGGCCGGCCGGCCCAGTCATGAGTGAATTGGAAATGTAAAAATGTACAATGCCATGCTATTGTGTTGGAGTTCTCCAACCAATTCCAAATACTCATGCTAGGCTGGCACATCAATGGTTCAAAGGAGTAGAGTGATTATCTGGTATCTGATTGCAAGTGCGGTGAGCTACCTATCTTGGTGTAAATTTACGAAAGAAGGAACGCAAATCTAATGATTTCCCCTCTTTTCTTGTGATGAAGAAAAAAACAATTTGTAAGAGCTGGGCATATAGGCAATCAAGAAAATTGGTAGGTGGTTGGGTTAAAAGTAGAGAGACATTGATTGGATTCATTATTGAGAAATTTCAACTAAAAACCAATTCTTAGATATGTTTTAATTACCATTAAAAAAGATCGCCATACAAGAAATTGTTGCCTTGTCGAGACCTTGGGCTGCAGTAACTATGTGATTATTGTCTTGGGATGACCAAACTCTTCTACTAAATATGTGAGCATGTCTGTACACACAAACACATGCCACTAATGCTTTAAGCCTTGCTAAAATACTGTAGACGAAATAAATTGCTCATAACAGTATGATTTAATCATGACCTTTGGGCTGCAGTAACTATGCGATTATTTGTTTAAAAGGGATAACCGAACTCTTCTACTAAATATGTGTGCATGTCTTTACACACAAACACATGCACACGTCACCGAATGCTTTAAGTCTTGCTAAAATACTGCAGACGAAATAAATTGCTGATAACCATATAATTTCATCATTACCCTTGTTTTTTTCCTGATATTTCATATATAATGCTCTGTGCTCCTCTCAACTTTCTTATCCACTTTAATATAGTTATAACAAAGTTTATACATCTAATATAAAGTAATTTCATAATTTGTGAAGTTTCCTGAGCTGATACCCATCCTTCATTCACTACAAAGCTCTATTGGCTAAACCTGTGGCAAGTCAGAGATGCATAGGAGATCGCCGCATTTGCACATTTAATGTTTTTGTCTACTAGAGTGGAGTTTCTTTTAAAACTGAGTGTTTTGTTCCGTACCAAGCCAAAATATACGTATAAGTGTTTAGAGAAAGAAATAAAGCTAGATGTATTCAAACATAGT
Source organism: Iris pallida (assembly GCA_029216955.1). Taxonomy (NCBI): domain Eukaryota; kingdom Viridiplantae; phylum Streptophyta; class Magnoliopsida; order Asparagales; family Iridaceae; genus Iris; species Iris pallida. Next base: position 15,429,563 of record JANAVB010017999.1, on the reverse strand, counting down.
CATCTCACAAGATCAAATTTAGATGCAACACGGTCAAAGGTTTTCCTGGATCCTCTCTCCTCCCTTGTTGTTTCATTAGGTTCGATAATGATCCCCTTTCAACCCCTCCGTATATTAACATGTAACATAAATTCCCAATCCTAAATTCCTAATACTATCAGATCATATGATATCTAATTAGTCATTAGATTATCATTTAAAGGAAGTACCTATCTTACTGGTCATATATAAAATTAAAATTTTAATATGGTTTGATTGTTATGATAGGTTGTCCTATTATTTTCTTACATTTTTAACCAATTAATTAATTATAAAAAGTTTGTCTCAGTGTCACAAGGCTTTCTCGCTTATGCAGTGTTTGAGAGGGTCAAGATGCACGCAGCCTTGTCCCTATATACATAAAGAGACTTTTCTGTGAGACTTACGCGTCAGGCTATGCCCTCTAGTTAATTACGAAAATGAATAAGAAATGAAATAATGTGATATTACTAGTGAATGTTATACAAAGAAGTGCAGAATTTGGAGTGGAAGGATGATGCTGGAGGAGACAGATTCTTTATGTGAAAAGGATATATACACTGATTTTTTTTTCAAGTTAATTATGTGGCGGACTTCTTTACTTGTATGGCTGTTGGATCCTCTTGGCATTCTTATCCAATTTCCTAGAAATTAGGAGTAACTGATTAGTGGGTACCTTTTAGTGGGTAGTGGAAAAGTTTAGAAGAAGTTGGAGCTACAGTTGAAATTGCAAAAAATTCTAAGGATTTCTAGTTCCTTTTTTATTTATCATTTGCAATTTTGTTTTCTTCTTGATTTTGTAATCATCACCAGGTCCTTTTTGCAGTTTATCACTTCTTCCTTTTTTCTTCCTTCTTCCTGGTTGTGTGATTGCATTGGGTCTTTCTTGGTCTTTTCTAGGTCCTGGGGTGGATATCCACCAGCTTTACACTTAGCTTTATTCAGCTGTTGTAGATGAAGAAGAGTTGAAATTTTAAGCAATCCAGAAAACACAATGGGGAATATAGCAAAGCTGCAAAATTGTCTAGACCGTAAATAGTTCACTCAAGGGAATCTCAAATTTCATTTATCAATTACAATTTTGGTTTCTTATGTCTTGTGCTACCAACTTTAATTGCAGTTAGTAACTTTGATTCTAGATTACCGTTACGATCGTAAATAGTGAGTTCTTTTGATTCTGGAAAGTGATTTTCATTTTTGTCATTACTTTTTTTTATAAATTAAATCTACATCTTCAGTATCAAATTATAATCCTTTTTTTGTCTACAGGTAGTGTTGCCGGCGCCTCCAATTGGTGAAGGGAAATCTTATGAAGCTTTTTGCAAGGACCTGCGCCCATCTTTAAATTGGTCTCCAGAAGATGGCTGGACAGTACCAATTTCAAGGGTACTTGCCTATACTATGTTTATCTACGTTTTAAATTGCAGGTTTACCCACGATAAGGATTAAAATCTAGACATCAAAATCCTATTCTGTCATTACTCTACCGTATAATTCAGAAGACACTGTACTTCATCCATATCATCTTGTTACTATTTAGACAGACATATGTTGCACTTCCAGAGACATTCCCGTGGCGTTGTTTGTGTTTGTAGTTACACACTTGTCCGATATTCTGCAACCACCTCTTTCAGTTTGTTTTCATCAGCATCGCATTTGCCCTTAGTATACTATTTCAAGCAAGTGACTTGAGCTTACTTTAGGTACTAACTATTTAGCTTTTGAGAACTTTTTCAAACTAGCTATATTCTAAGACACGTGTTAAGAGTTATATTAGAAATAAGTGTTATATTAGAGTTATTAGTAATTGGGCTTTAGTCCCACATTGCTTAGAGTAATAGGAGAGGAAGCTAGCCTCTCCTATATATATGTAGTCTCTCATCAATAAACAAATCATCCCATTATTCTATTCTACATGGTATCAGAGCCATAATCCATCCACCCCTCTCTCCACAAAAAAAAAAAAAAATTTTTTTTCAACCCCCCCCCCCCCCCCCCGCGTGCTACAGTACCCCCCCCCCCCCCCCCACACCCGCTGCTGCTGCCTCCCCCCCCCCCCCTCTCCTCCACTCGCTGCTGCTGCCTCCACCCTGTCCAGCGCCCCCCCCCCCCCCAGCGCCCCCCCCCTCGCGCCCCCTGCTGCTGCTGCCCCCCCCCCCCCCCACCCGCTGCTGCTGCCTCCCCCCTGTCCAGCGCCCCCCCCCCCCCCCCCCCACCCGCTGCTGCTGCCTCCCCCCTGTCCAGCGCCCCCCCCCTCGCGCCCCCTGCTGCTGCTGCCCCCCCCCCACCAGCGCCCCCTGCCCCCGCCACTGCCCCTACCCCCGAGATCCGGCACCTGCTGCCCCCCCCCCCCGCTCCACTCTAAACCTAGCCCATCCAAACCCTAATCCTAGCCGCCATTATGTTACTTATTTCACATCCAAACCCTAACCCTAGCCGTCTTTCCTTTTGAAAAAAAAAAAAAAAGAAGAGAACGGCGTATTTCGAAGACAGATTGTCGCCAAATGCTTTATTTGGGCACCTTCTGTTCCTAGATTACGCCGTCGGGAATTAACAAATGCTATATTTTGTTTATCCTACCCCGATCATCACATCAGGATCTACACAGAGAATGATCGTGTTTTCTCCTGTGTCCTGACGTGTTTACTTTACATGCGCGCACCGGCGGTGGCCACGTTTATAGCGCATTCGTAAAGTTGGTGTGATATTTGGGGTTGGAAGAACTCGCGACGATGACAGATCCGAAGACCGATGATGGTACCGGTGTCAGCAATATGATAAGTACTGGCACGACGGTCTCTTCGATTCGACTTGTCGACCGTCGATTGGACGGTCCCGATGGTTACTCAACATGGCGTAAGAAGGTTGAGAAAACACTCCGTGGGATGCGGCTGTCTAAACATTTAACTGACAACCCTCCGGCAACGACTGATCCCACTTTTGAACAGTGGAAGACGGATGATAGTCGACTGTTTACACAGTTGATGAACTCCATGGAACCGTCCGTCGAGGACATGGTTCAAAACACGAACACAGTCAAGGAGCTATGGGAGGTCCTAGCAACGGCGTTTGATGGAAAGCGCGACTTGTCCCGCATATATGATTCGGTTGTTGGCGTTTACCGAGCTAATCAGGGAGACAAGTCTCATAAGGACCACTTCCGATCCTTCAAGGCGATGGTGGATGAAATTGATCGTGTTCTTCCTCTGACGTCAGATATCAATGAAGCTCGGACTCAACGCGAGCAGCTTCATGTTATGGCATATCTTGCATCTCTTCGTCCTGATGCGGACTCGGCTCGTTCCCAGATCATTGCTGGATCTGATGTTCCATCCTTGATGGAGGCCCACTTCCGTGTTCTAAGGGCCGCAAAGGTGGTTGAGACCACTCCGGGGGATGCTCCTGCCGATCGATCTGCTCTTAGTAGCGCTGCTCGTCCTGGCGTTCGTGGTGGACGTGGTGGACGACGAGGTGGTCGGACTTATGGACGTGATGGCGGACGAGGCAATGGTGGTCGTGATGGGGGACGACTACGGACCTGCTTTCACTGTGGCCAACAAGGACATTTTCAGTGGCAGTGTCCTAAAGCTCCTGTTGCCAATATTACTTCGGATGCTCCTGATAATAGCATTCGCTCGGTTCCATTGAGCGACGATTCGTACGCGGAATTTCTTGAGTTCCAGGCTCAACGTCGTGGTGAAGCATCAACGTTTGGTTCCACAGCCGGATACTCTGCAGCATGCATTGTCAATCCCAAGCAGTGGGTAATTGACTCGGGTGCATCCGCTCACATGACTGGTGACGCAGGTATGATACATAATTATGTACCTGTCCGTCGTGCTTCTGGCATTACTGTTGCAAATGGCGGTTCCCTGACAGTCCGCGGCCGTGGAAGTGCCACTCTTTCTCCCGGATTATCACTCAACTCTGTTCTTCTTACTCCTGGGAACCCATTCAGTTTACTTTCTATTAGTCAACTGACTCGTGAACTTCATTGCTCAGTAACATTCTTTCCTGATGGTTGTGTTTTTCAGGACCTGACAACTGGGAAGACTATTGGTAAGGGGCATGTGGCTGGAGGCTTGTACCTGTTTGACGCTACTTCTCCGGTTGTTTGTGCAGGCATGAAACTGGATCCGGTCGAGTTACATTGTCGGTTAGGTCATCCGTTGTCCCAAGTTCTCCAGAAATTGTACCCGTCCTTAGTTATTCCCTCTTCTTTTCATTGTGAGTCATGTCGTTTGGCTAAGCATCATCGGATTCCTTATCCGGTAAGCTCTAATAATCTTGCATCCGCTCCTTTTGAGTTGGTGCATTCTGATATCTGGGGACCTTGTCCGACTGAATTTGTCATGGGTTTTAAGTACTTTGTCACGTTTGTCGATGACTACTCACGTGTCACGTTTCTTTATTTGATGAAAAGTCGCGCTGAATTATTTAACATCTGGTGCAACTTTCATGCCGAGATAACAACACAATTTGGTCTCCCTATCAAAATCCTTCGAAGTGACAATGGCCGTGAGTATTTATCTCGTGATCTTGCTAAACATCTGGCCAGCAATGGCATTATCCACCAAACCTCTTGTGCGTATACACCCCAACAAAATGGTGTCACCGAACGCAAGAATCGCCATTTATTGGAAACAACACGTGCACTTATGTTTCAAGCACGTACTCCCAAGAAATTTTGGTCGGATGCGGTTCTTACGGCTTGTTTTCTTATTAATCGCATGCCGTCGTCAGTGCTCTATGGTAGCACTCCCTTTTCTCGGCTCTTTCCTGGAAAAGAACCGTTTCCTCTGCCTCCCCGTATCTTTGGTTGCTTATGCTATGTTCGGGATACCCGACCAACCCTTTCTAAATTAGATCCTAAGGCAATACAATGTATTTTTCTTGGGTATCCTAAAGATCAGAAAGGGTATCGGTGTTTCTCTCCTGTCTTAAAGAGATATTTTTTCACTCGGGATGTTACCTTTGTCGAATCAAACTTTCCACCGTTTCCCCAGTCAATAGGTCCGGCACCCCTAATTTATCCAGACGAAGATTTTTTGCTGTTTCCTCCTCAAACACAACAGCCTCCAGTACAGGTGCCCTCTCTTACCGAGCCAGTCACCCAGGATGATGGTCCACATACACCAAGTCAGCCATTAACGACGTCCACCACAGAATCATCCTCCTCTGGTTCCACCAGTAGCTCCGGCTCCAATGAGCTGCCTCCACCAGTTCCGCCCGCAGCTCCACCAGTTCCGCCCGCAGCTCCACCAGTTCCGCCCGCAGCTCCGGGGATTCTGCCTCCAGCACGTCCTCGTCGTGCATGTCGAGATCATCCCTTGTATGTTGACAACTATAAAGGTCTTAGTTGTCATACTCAGTCTCTGGTAGCTACTATTGATGGGATTCAGATCCCCAAGAACGCTGAGGAGGGTCTCCGACATCCTGGTTGGCGTGCTGCTATGCACGAGGAGATAAAGGCTCTCCAGGAGAATCATACCTGGGACTTAGTCGATTTACCTACTGGTAAACAGGCTGTCGGTTGTAAGTGGGTGTTCACGATTAAGGTGAAACCGGATGGCACTCTTGATCGATTGAAGGCTCGTCTGGTGGCCAAAGGATTCTCTCAAACATATGGTGAGGATTACTTTGAGACCTTCTCTCCTGTGGCCAAAATAACGTCCGTTCGTGTTCTCATGGCGTTGGCCGTTCGCTATGACTGGCCTTTACTTCAGCTAGATATCAAAAATGCTTTCCTCCACGGGGATCTTGACGAAGAAGTCTACGTGATGCAACCTCCCGGGTTCGTTGCAAGGGAGGGTAAGGTGTGTCATCTCAGGAAGGCTCTCTATGGCCTGAAACAATCACCACGTGCGTGGTTTGGTAGATTTACACAGGTGGTTACTCAATTTGGAATGTGTCAGTCGAAGAAGGACCATTCAATCTTCTATCGACACACATCTGCTGGAAGAATACTGCTTGGTGTCTACGTTGATGACATTGTAATCACGGGAGATGACAGACAGGGTATTGCAAATCTCAAGAAGTTTCTTGGAGAACAATTTCAAACCAAAGATATGGGATCCTTGAACTATTTCTTGGGTATTGAAGTCACACGGGGAAAGCGGGACATTGTAATGTCTCAAAGAAAATATGTACTGGATATACTAAATGATGCAGGCATGATGCAAGCAAAGGGAGCAAACTCACCTATGGATCCAGGGGCGAAGTTACTTCCAGACGAAGGGGTCCTGATGACCAATCCAGATCAGTATCGTCGAGTGGTTGGTAAACTCAACTACTTGGCAGTCATGACGCGTCCGGATATTTCTTTTGCAGTAAGCGTCGCGAGTAGATTCATGGCTTCTCCAAGAGTTCCACACTGGCAGGCAGTTCTCAGAATTCTGTGTTATCTAGTAAAGAATCCAGGGAAAGGAATTCGAATGGAGAATAACGGACATTCTCGCATTGAGTGTTTTACTGATGCTGACTGGGGAGCAAGTCTGGCAGATAGACGGTCTACATCTGGCTACTCCGTATTTGTTGGCGGAAATCTTGTATCGTGGAAAAGCAAGAAACAAAGTGTGATAGCACGCTCAAGCTCAGAAGCAGAATATCGAGCTATTGCTCATGGCACGTCAGAAATATTATATATGAAGCATCTCCTACAAGAACTGGGAGAAGACGCAGGATCTCAAGTGGCAGACCTATGGTGTGATAACCAATCTGCTATTCACATTGCCACCAACCCAGTATTTCATGAAAGGACGAAGCATATTGAAATTGATATTCATTTTGTTCGTGATGAATATACAAAAGGAGTGATAAGGTTTCAACATGTGCGGACCGGCGACCAAATAGCTGATATCTTCACAAAGCCTCTCCTGGGTCCCCGGGTTCAATTTTTATGTAACAAGCTGGGCATGATTGACATCTATGCTCCAGCTTGAGGGAGGGTGTTAAGAGTTATATTAGAAATAAGTGTTATATTAGAGTTATTAGTAATTGGGCTTTAGTCCCACATTGCTTAGAGTAATAGGAGAGGAAGCTAGCCTCTCCTATATATATGTAGTCTCTCATCAATAAACAAATCATCCCATTATTCTATTCTACAACACGTAGTCCCTTCATCTACTTCACAATTATGATTTGGTGCAAAAATATTATTCCTTGATAATCTGCAAAACAGTATAATCTATTGGTCTCCTTATTTTCTGCAAGTGAGGTTGAAACAGTTCATTGTCACTTGGGTCATGGTTCTCTTAGGTACGTGGTTTACATATGAAACTATGAAACTGTCATATCGGCCAACATCTACAACCGTGATGGAGATGCTGTTTCAAAGACTCGAACATGCCAAGATGCAACCAAACGATGCCTTCTCTATGTATTCCTGTCTTGATCAATATTTAATGTTTGGATAATTCTCCAATATGTTACTAACTCTGCCCAAGATATATAAATTCTATGTCTCTCAGGTCTACCTTATCTCATGATCTTGATGAATATATTGGGCATGTGGAAATTGTTATGCTCCTCAGCATTTGTCAACTTTTGTACCATTGCAACAGTTGGGACTTGCGTATTTGAATAAGACCCAAACATCTTTCATTAAAAAAAAAAACAAAAACAAAAACAAAACATAAGTTCTTTTGCGAAAATTGCCACCCAGGCTTCTCTTGAAAGATGTTCAGTTTTATCAGCAGGGTGTTACTTTTTTGTCACTTGGAATATGGTCGGATCTTCACTACTGCGTTGGAAACCCAGCACTACTAGTGCCATTTGGTGTTTTCTACTCACACTTGGCTAATCTTCTTTCTCTCTGTATTTGTGCCCGTCAACACTTCTTCACTTTTCTTGTTGGATCCTGATCAACGAATGACTACCAATAGGCTATAGATCCTCGACGGCTCGTCTGCCTCTCTCTCTCTCTCTCTCTACGCATGCTCACTTCTCTCTATTTCCATCTCTTTTGGTCTTTATTGTGGAGAAGGAGTGGGGGTGGGGTTAAGGTTCGAGAAGGAGAGGGAATGATTGACGATCAACTTTCAAGCGTCCGCTAGGCGTTGTTAGTCGTTTGATGGACGAGATCAACATTGAGCACGAGATACGGAGGTAGTGAGAGAAGGATGGGGACAGGGAGAGGGCGGGGGGGGGGGGGGGGTACGGGTAGGGGTAGGGTAGGGGTTAGAGATTGGAAGCAAACGTTAAGGCCCTATTGTTTGAGGAGGTAGGAAGGTTCCTGTTGAGGAGGTTGCCGACAACAACCCAACCGCCTTCAAGAAGAGAAGGGGTAAGACCGAGAGGGATTTCTGCAAAAGTTAAAGCCCTATTGTTTACAGTGTTTTAATGAAGGATTTTTGGGTCATTTTTTTTTAAAATATTAGCACTTTCAGCAGATAATGGGCTGTGAAAGGTAAGGGACTCGATGGGTTGCCAATTTCCATAACTAACTAGGGGTTCTGAGTAATTTTTGTACAATTTTACAGTCTTTTCTGAGTCCATTAAAATTAAATGCCATGAGTTGAGCTGCATTAGTTTGTACCATGCAGCTTACACCTAACACAATTTAGTGTCTCAACCATTGAAACAAAATCCTGATTGATCAGGCAGCTAAAAAGTTGTGATATGTCTACAACTACTCAACCATTGATTAACATTATGGATCCTCTGTCAAAGGATTGGCCCTTAACAGAGCTGAATAGAAGAAAAGGCTTCTAACTGCCAACCTCAATTTTTTGGGAATAAAGTCTTTATTGTTGTTTTGCATCTTCTATCCAAGTAGTAAATAGGTGGTCCTTTCTGTTCCTTTTTCTATTATTTTCTTCTGATTTTTGTTCCACTTTTATTTTTTATATGATGTGGTATTTGCTTTTAGAAATAAAAGAGGAATCATTGATCAATGCTATTGCTAATAAAGTTCATTAAAGCTTAAAAAAATGTTTCCAACACTTTGGGAATCTACATGTTACTAGGAGCCTCGTGCATGGAACAATGTTTAAAAACATGATTTTGTATCTCTTCTCTCTTCTCTCTTCATGTATTTTAATCAATCAAGTTAGCTGCTAATCAATTAAGACTTAAGAGAGTTGGCCCAATAGATCTGTGAATTTAGCCAAAGAGTTCATTTTTCTCGACTCTAGGAAGATACGTTGGAATTAAAAGAATAGTGGGAAATGGAATATGAGATTCAACTACTGCTCATTTGGTTGTTATTACAGTTTGGTTTTCATTTAAAGTTATCATTGTGGAGTCTGGTTGCTTAAGAACATAAAAGATAAGCTACATGCAAAAAGTATTGATTTCTTGAGACGAATTAGAGAGCGACAGCCTACTTGCACACATATTTAAAGCATATAACTGTCTTTACCGTTAGATTATTCAAAATTATCATATTTGAGAGTTATATTGGTGAGAATTTTGTTGGAAGTTATTTTTATTGATATAATTTACTTCAATGTTGTTATTCCTAATTTCTTGCCTTTTTACATTTTGGTGTTACTAGGAATCTGGAAATTGTCACTATTGCGTTCGATTGGTTCAACCAATTAGACACGGTACGGCAATCAGTATTAAGAATTTACCTTTCCTTTAAAGTTGAATCTCCTCTTTCTTTTTAAACTTCGAACTGCATATTGGCTAATTTTTATTGTCGACAACTAGAACATTGTAAACAGTAAAGTTTAACATGCGACCACAGCAGTAGAGTAATATATATGTAATGTCAAAGGCCTCAAGCAAGCATAGCATACAATTCTTTTTATTAAGTGTGAATCTAAAGGATCTTTCAAAGGACTCACACTAATCACATTATCAAGATGACTTCCTGCCACGATCGTATAGTCTTCAGCGATCCTTCCGCATAATCCCAAATCCAACAAGGCTTCCTCGAACCAACTAGCCATCATAATGCACCGTGCAGAGCAGGCATTACCTTGCTAACCTGGCTGGATTGGTACAGCTTAAGAAGGAGATTTGACAGACCCTATTTGAGAGTTATATTTTCTCCAGTTAGACTTAAACCATGAGTTATTGAAAGTCACAGCCACTGGGCCAATCATCTTCACTATAATATTATGTAATAATTTGAAGAGACTTTTCTATGTTTTGCTTGGATAATACTAAAAGTGTTGTTTAGAGGCTACAGGTTTGTGTTGGTTACTTTCCGCGTGACCAAAGTTGGTCTTTAGAATGATCCAGGCCTGGGCCTGGCTTGTATCCTTAAGTATGACCACGTCTAGACTTGAGCCTTGTGCGTCATGTCACTGGAATTTTGTGCTGGCATGAGCTAAAATTGACCAACTTTCATCCCATGAACTAGTTTTCCTCTAGGGTTTGATCATCTGAAGGTAATTATGAAGATAATAGAGTAGCAGGTTCTTAGGTGTATAGTTACTGATGACGCAGATAAGAGTTTTGTCTTTAGAGTGACAGTTAAGTTAGCCTTTCAAAAATAAGCTTTTCTTCTATTCTATCTGTTGTCCTTTTCCTGCACTGTAAAACCTTCTCCAAGTACGATTTTAGCACTAAATATTGGTATCTACACCGTACTCTTATCCATATGGGAGATACAAGTCATCTGACTTGTTGAATAGAAGTTAGATTCAGGTTCTTAATGCTTCTCATTAATACAAGGTCTGCTGTCAGATTTATTTTGGACATCCCTTCTCTTCATCTTCTCTCCTTGTTCTTACAGTCTAACCTGTCTCCGTATATACTTGTAGCATTCTGTATTTTGTTACTTCTATTATATTCTTTAGACCTAATGTCATATAAAACAACTAGAATTTTATGCTACTTAGAGTTGACTCTACATATTTGTTGAATTTGACTTCTCTAGATTAATTATGATGAAGAGGGGCCCTGATGAGGGATTGCTGTCAATGAGGCATAACGAATTAAAATTTGGTGGGAAGGGTCCGAAGAATGGGATGGAAGTTTCAAAAGAGATGTGAACCATTTTGGATTGACTGTCATTGGACATGTATCGATCTAATCTATAGCCCCAAGTGCAATGTGGTGTACTTTCTTTATGGAGTTACTGCTGCAACCGGATGTGATATTGTCCATTGTAGTAACATTTGACATGTACCTTCTGTACAATTTTTATCATGGTATTTTTTTTTGTCACACACAAGCAATCCTGTCACTCCTTGGGGTTTATGGTGAAAATTTGTCGGTCGCCAAAAAAGAAAAGAAAAAAGAAATTAAAAAACTGTGTCAATAATATTTACAAAAGAAAAAAGAAAATCAATACTTGTAATTCAGGGGAACTTAAGACATTCCTTTACAAAAGTGTTTTGTGATAACATGTACTGCTGTTTTTCTCTCAGTAAATGATGTGCTTAACTCTCCCATTCTAGGGAAGTAAATGTGAAGCCATTCCTTACCAGCCATGCTGCTATAAAGACCGGCCATGGTTTATGTATCAGGGCAATTAAGAAACATGTCCATAAGCTTAGCGTACTTGAAATAAGAATGCTAAGATGGATGATTGTTAATACATTAAAAGATAGATAAAAGGATCATATTCGTGACAAGTTAGAGGTGATACGGATTAAGAAAAATATAACAAAATTGTCTTAGGTGGTTTGGACATGGGCGTCATAGACCAATAGATGCTCTAGTGAGGAGCAATAATATAATAGTTAAAGGAACTTCTAGGACTAGATGCAGATTTAAATGAACACGATTGAAGTTTTAAAGAAGAATATGGTTTTTGTTAGTGTTATAAAAGACATAGACCCTTGTCGTAGTTGAATGGAAGGAAAGGATTCAAACAACAAATGTAATTTTTTTGGAATCAAGGCTTGTTGTACATGTAAGAAATCAAAGTAAAATATAGTCCACGTGCGTTTTAAGATGAATATATCACGATGACTGTTCGGATCATTGTAACAATCTAAGAAGCATGGAGACTAGAGAAAAACATTGCTTGGCATCGTGTTGAACATTTATCAGACACGCCACAGATACTCCAAATACACTGTGACAAACCAAAATAGGTTTTGATCCGTGTCGCCGTGTCCGAAACATGTTTTGTCATCTGTGTCTGGGCAACATAGGCAAAGACTGAATAAAGAAAACACTTTAGGGTATATATTCGTGCCAAAAACCAAGTATAGGGTATTTAGTTTCTAAAGGATGGAAGTTGAGGCCTTTTTTTTGCAATATAGTAATATCATAGTGGAGATGGTCTTCATTCAGTACACTGTTGTGTGCACTAAACTTTATGTTTGTGTGATTGATGCTTAACACTGAATGACATGCTTGTTTTACTTTTCCTATAACTTCTTACTTATGATGTCCTTGATCTTCTTTTAGAGTATTCATTTGACTTTCTACATGAGGTTTATTCTAGTGATTTTTTTCTTGTAAGTTGTGTTAGTTTGGCTTTAACAATATGTTTAATATTGTTAATTTTGTTTTATAGTAACTCAATTCAACTTCCTATCCAGCATACTTGTAAATGTAATGTCTTTTACGTTGCTGATTTATTATAGCAATTTTTCATTTCATGGCAATGCAGATGAAGAAACAAGTCATAATGCTTTAACACAGAGCAATGAAGGTTGGTAGTTGTGTGTTTGTGCATGGATGCCTTTCATTTTGCACTTATATTATTTAGCTCTTTACTGCGTCCCTAAGCTACTTGCATCTTCCACTAGATAATCTAGTCTTTGGATGTAAACAAGATTATGGTATTTTATTTTTTATGTTTGTACTAGTAATTTCTTTATAACTCACCCAACTCATGTTCTCTTTATTCTATTATTATGCAGAAAGAAATAACACTACTGTAGATACTAATTATCTGGCCTTACACTTGCCCTCAGATGCATTTGTTTCACATGCTGAAGTTAAAGATTCATCTGGTATACATACGAAGATATCACCAAGAGTAGGTAGATATAGTTCTCTGAGTTTTCAGGCGAAAGTACGGACCAATGAGAGTAAATATATGCCTCCAGTAAGGCGTGCTGATACAGTTGAGTCAGCAATTATGGAATTGGAGGAAGTTGCACTCAAAATCAGGTGGCTCAAAGGTCTTTTACAGTTCGGTCTTCAATGGTCGAGTGCAATGAAGCCTTCATGGAAACTTGTAAAGAACTGTGGATCACGCAAACAGCAGTGACTTACTCGAAATTGTAAGTTAATTTTTCAAACTTCAAAAATATTGTTTTTCTTTAGTCTTTTCCTTAATATATCCACATATATCTATAACCTAACATGTGCATACATACATTACATTTTATTTTGGTGGGTTCTCCAAAAAACTTGTATTGCGAGTTGAAAACCCAAGAAACATGCATGTAAACCTTTTCATTTGAAATGTATGTTTAACAGTGTGCATTTAAACTTTCTGGCTTTAGATGTATGCTTGGTGATTTATCTTCTTAGAAAGTGCTCCTAATTCTGAGGTTACGTTGAAACCTTCAATTGGGTCTTCAGGGAATTCAAATCTCTTTTAAGAAAGACAGTAGTCAAGGGTGAAAACATTGTATCTGAATATTTATGTAAAATAAGAGAATAAAGCAAAACTTAGGACATATCTTGTGTTGGTATTTCGAAGGTTTTTATTAATGCTTTTTATTTCTAGATTTTTGGCTTTCGAGCAACTTAAGAAATATAATATGGCATAGACTAGTGATCACCTTGGGCATTGTTATTTGACTTTTGTAACCGATAGTTGTTTCACCATTTGCCCATCTGCCGAAGAAATTAAGACAGTGACATCCATGCATAATGAGTCTTTTTTTTTTCTTTTACTTCATTAGTCAATTAGTTTCTCTCATGGTAGTCAAAGGCGCGCCTTGCAGAAAGACGCTGGCACGCCTAAGGAGCACCTTTCAGCGAGGCGCAACGATGAAAAGGCGCACCTTATGTTTTTCATATATATATATATATATATATATATATATATAGAAAAACTTTGAGGTATGGAAATAACCTTTATCTCATACAAGTAGAAGGGAGATGACCCTTTACACGGTTACCAAAGTTGGTTACAGTTTAATTAGAAAAACTAAAATTTACTAAAAACGTAGTACGTAGAATACAAACTCTTGTTATTCTGTTGACTACTACTACTACAATTATTGCTCTGCTATTTCACTTGGTTATATTTTAACATGTTATGTTGGTTTTAATATGCTATTTGATTTTATTTCTTACATTACTAATTTATTTATTTATGTATATTTTTATTATTTATTATTTTTGTGCCTTGCTTCGCTCGGACGCACGCCTTAAGTGCGCCTTGCTCCTCGGACGATATGGACCCTTTGCGCCTCAAGTGCGCCTTGTGCCTTTGACTATTTGGTTTCTCTTATAGGTATAACATATAAATGATTTTGTCTTTGATTAGTGGAAGAAGATATGTAGCGATCATAAGCATTTGAGTTATTGAAGATTATGATTGATGGACTCACAGTTTTTTGAACACTAGTGAGAACCACCTATTTTAAGGTTGCTGGAGCTTTGCTTTTTATATATTGAACGGTGGGAAAATTCCCTCAAGCATTCCACTAGTTAAAGAAGCAAAGATTCGAGTACAAGGAGAAGGCTTCAGAAAGACCGGAAAACACACACACACAAATACAAACTCTAGCAAAACAAAAACAGAATGATCTGCCTGCTGGTCAAATGCTTGCTGAACCTAGGATTCTTCACTTTGAGACTTGGACTTTTGTGTGCATCTTGAACTTTCTCGTCTTCAGTGCAAGATCTAAAGATCAGTTGGAATTTAAATCACAAGAAACCTAATTGGCAATCTTACTTTGGAATCCGAAGTATCTACCCCATGACAATCCAACACACCCCGATTACCAAGCACAAGGTGTGTGTTGGCTACTTGCAGATTCAACACAACCCTGTGTCCAGTCTCATTGTGTATTAGGCACTTACCTAGTCAACTGCTTGCCTCCGAGTTTCGGTATGTTGTTTGCTTGCTGATACAACACTCCCGACTCCCAGCCCCAAAGTGTGTCATTCCCTTGCCACACGATTACTATGCAAATTGTCCATGACAACTTTCCGCCGACCACTGGCATGGAATGTGTTGACCACTTGCTAAATTCAGGAGACATTAACATCGGCCAAAAGTCTGCCAACAACAAATTCAAGACTCCTATATGGCAACCCGCCGATGGTAATCTGTCAATCAGTAACATGGGTCCTTGCCGAGTCAACATCCTTGGTTATCTAGCTGATCATCGTCATTGGGATTTTAGACTCACTCATCATAATTTTGGATTATCTTCTAAAGCACTAGTGTTCATGGGCTGTGACTTGAGTCTCACATATCATCATCCGAGCACATGGCATTTATTTATTGATATTGGTTGGTTAGGGAACACGGCTCAATGTCGAGAACGCGCTTGTAAGTTCTTACTGGCTGCCTACCTGATATCAACTAAGTTGGTGCCAGAATTCTAGCTAAGGCAGCGATAGCAAGTGAGAGCCCTTTCCATAATAACTTAGGGGGCGTTTGGTACACGGTATTTTTTTTTCATTCCCGGGAAAATTTAAGATGGGAATCTATTACCACGTTTGTTTGGCTTATAAAAAATTTATTCCCGGGAATTATAAATACCCGGGTAAATAGTTTACCCACAAAACATGGGAATTCTATCCCTTGAGAATAGGTGGGTATTTTTTTTTTGCCCGGGAAAAAAAAATTGTCTAAATTTTTTTTCTTCTTTTTTGATCAATTTTGATTAGTTTTGAACATTTTTTTTTTGTCGTTTTTATCGGTTTTTTGTCGTTTTTACCAATTTTTTGTCGTTTTAAGCAATTTTTTGTCGTTTTTACCCATTTTTTGTCACTTTTTGATTATTTTTTGTCGTTTTATCGTTTTTTTTGTCATTTTTTGTCTTTTTACAAATTTTTTGTCGTTTAAGCAATTTTTTGTCGTTTTTACCAATTTTTTGTCTTTTTTGTCACTTTTTGATTATTTTTTGTCGTTTTTATCGCTTTTTTGTCATTTTTTGTCGTTTTTATCCATTTTTTTTGTCTTTTTTGTCACTTTTTGATTATTTTTTGTCGTTTTTATCGCTTTTTTGTCATTTTTGTCGTTTTTACCCATTTTTTGTCTTTTTTTGTCACTTTTTGATTATTTTTTGTCATTTTTATCGCTTTTTTGTCATTTTTTGTCGTTTTTATCAATTTTTTGTCTTTTTTGTCACTTTTTGATTATTTTTTGTCGTTTTTATCGCTTTTTGTCATTTTTTGTCGTTTTTACCCATTTTTTGTCTTTTTTTGTCACTTTTTGATTATTTTTTGTCATTTTATCGCTTTTTTGTCATTTTTTGTCGTTTTTACCAATTTTTTGTCGTTTTAAGCAATTTTTTGTCGTTTTTTTACCCATTTTTTGTCTTTTTTTTGTCATTTTTTGATTATTTTTTGTCGTTTTTATCGCTTTTTTGTCATTTTTTGTCGTCTTTTTTCATTTTTTGTCACTTTTTGATTATTTTGTCATTTTTTATCCAATTTTTGTCTTTTTTGTCGCTTTTTTGTCAATTTTTGTCGTTTTAAGCGATTTTTTTGTCGTTTTTTGTAGGTTTTTTTGTTGTTTTTACCGATTTTTAGTCGTTTTTTTTCGTTTTTTTCGCTTTTTGGTCATTTTTACTGATTTTATGTCGTTTTTATCATTTTTGTCGCTTTTTTTTTCGCTTTTTACCGTTTTTTGTCGTTTTTGTCGCTTTTTGGTTATTTTTTGTCGTTTTAACCGATTTTTGTCGTTTTAACCGATTTTGTGTCCTTTTTTGTCATTTTTATCGATTATTTTCGTTTTTGTCGCTTTTTGGTTTTTTGTCGTTTTAACCGATTTTTGTCATTTTAACCGATTTTTTGTCCTTTTTTGTCGTTTTTATCGATTATTTTTCGTTATTGTCACTTTTGGTTATTTTTTGTCGTTTTAACCGATTTTTTGTTAGTTTTAACCGATTTTTTTATCGTTTTTAACCGATTTTTTGTCTTTTTAACCGATTTTTTTTGTTTTTTGTCGTTTTTGCCGCATTTTGGTTTTTTGTCGTTTTTACCGATTTTATGTCGTTTTTGTCGTATTTTGGTTATTTTTGTCGTTTTTACTCTTTTTTGTTATTTTTTGTCGTTTATACATTTTTTGTCGCTTTTTGGTCATTTTTGTCGTTTAACCGATTTTTCGTCGTTTTTCATCGTTTTTGTCGTTTTTTGTTATTTTGTCGTTTTTTGTTATTTTGTCGTTTTTACCGATTTTTTGTCGTTTTTACCATTTTTTCGTTTTTACCGATTTTTTATCCTTTTTACCGGTTTTTTTATATTTGTTCATTTTTTTTCGTTATTATTATTTTTTATTTTTTTTCCGGGAATATTTATATTGTCACCAAACATGGGAATGTAATTTTCCCGGGAATTTAATTCCTTGGAATTGATTCCCGGGAATATAGAATTCCCGGCTATATAGTATTCCGCATACCAAACGCCCCCTTAGAAAGACATTTTCTACAGTTTAAGGTGATAACAATTGCCATACATAATCATCAATTTTTTTGTGATATAGTAAGCGAAAATACCCATGGATGTACCTTTCTGTATGTTAACAATAATATTGTAAATTTGTACTGTACTATAGATCTATTCTTTTTTTAAAAAAAATATATAATTATATATTAAGCTCCTGAATTTTAAAAGAAAAGAAATGAATATAATTTTACAGTACCCATGAAACTAAAAGGAAATCGTCTTTAGGTGGTTTGGGCACGTGTAATACATACAATATATGCCCCCGTAAGGAGCAATAATATAATAGTTAAAGGATGGTCGCCCACCCGTCAGTCGACCATTTCTTTTACATCAAACTCCAAATTATGGAATATACCAACCAGAGGGGTGATAAGTCCCTCGAATATGCGCTGATTCCTCTCCCGCCAAACATGCCAGACAACAGCTGCCAGCCGAATCCTAGCAGTCTTGAACCAGACCATGCCTTGCCCTCTGCAATCTCGAATACCCGTGATGATTGCTCCAATCGACCTGCCAGAAATACCTCCACCCAGCATACGATTTTTCTCAGACCATATGGACCATGAAACTTCACAGTCAAAAATAGATGAGTCATCGATTCCTCCTCCAAATCACAGAGAGCACACTTCGGATTGGGGACTTGGATCCCAAAAGAGATGAGTCTGTCCCTGGTCAGAAGACGACCAAGGAGCAGACGATACATACATAGCTGCATCTTCCTGGCCAGATCCTTGCACCAAATGAAGTCATAATCACCAATTGGGAGATAGGCACTACGCATAAGGTTGTAGCCACTCTGGAAGGTGAACTCTCCCGAGGTAGTACCTCTAGTCACGCCAGACGGATCCCATACCCATATATCCTCAGACTGGGATGGGTCAATCTCAATCCCGCGAATAATCTCACCAAGCTCCTCAGTATGGCGGTAGGACTCCGGACTCCAAGTTCCATTCCTGATGATGTGCTGACAAGACAGACCTCTGCCCGTCTCTCTGTGATCTCGATCGTCCATAATGTCCACCAGAGACTGGTGCTCTATCCAAGGATCCAGCCATAGGTCAGTTCCAGTCCCATCACACATGGTCCTCCTGACAGACGATTGAAGAACAGCTCTGTGTCTCAGAATTTGTTTGAAGGTCACAGAGTGATTGTTATCAATACCACACCTCCAGAAGTTGCCATTCCTCACATAGCGAGAATGCATCCACTCCGCCCAGAGGGATCTTCCTTTGATGAACCGCCATGCAGTTTCAGGGCCGAGGCTTCCCTGATATCCAACAAAGGATGGAGACCCACACCTCCCTCCTCCTTTGGCCGACAGAGCTGTTTTCAAGAGATCGCATGTAGGCCCCCCCTCCCCCCTCCAGATGAAATCAGCACAGATCCTTTCAACTTTCCTGATGATAGCCGCGGGAATCAAAATAGACTGCAACCAGAACTGGACCAGGGCAGAGATAACCGATCGGACTAACTCGATACGTCCCCCAAAAGATAGCCCGACAGCTTGCCAACCTTCAACTCTCCGCTGTGCATACTCCACCAGGCTATAACAATCCTGGTCTCGGGCATAATTGACTGTCAAAGGAACTCCCAGGTATTTCACCGGGAGCTCACTTCTCTCCACACCCAGTGCATCAACGCGCTCCTCCTTCTGAAGGCAAAGTGAACTGAAGTAGATCCTGCTCTTCTCTCTATTCATCTGAAGTCCCGAGTGTGATTCCAGCTCACTCATAATCTTAAATAACGTGTTCATACCCTCCAACGAAGGTTGTATGAACACCAGAAGATCGTCGGCATAGATGAGGTGGGTAACCAGAGGCTCGACTCTCCTGTACAGCGGGACAATCCTCCCAAAATGGACCGTCCTATCCATCAAGCAGGTAAAGTACTCCATGACAAGCGTGAACATGTAAGGTGACAGGGGATCACCTTGCCGGAGTCTACGGTTGCTTTTGAAGAACCCATGCGGAATATCCTGGATCAGGACCGAGAAGGTGGGAGACGATATGCATTCCCGAATCAACGCAACCCAACGATCATCAAACCCCATAGCAGACAGAAGGTGGCATAAGAACTCCCTGTTGACCATGTCGTAGGCCTTCCTCAGATCCAGCTTTACACATGCCTTCTCCCTACCAGGTTTGTTGAAGCCCCTCACCATCTCATGAGATAGAAGGTTATGCTCAGCTATAGATCGCCCCTTGATGAACGTCGCCTGGTTCGGAGAGATAAGGTCATGCATGATCCCTTCCATGCGCCGGCAATGAGGTGCGTAATTATTTTATAAAGATAATTACAGCACACAATAGGCCTAAAGTCCGCCAGCGAGGTCGCCCCCTCCTTCTTTGGTACCAAAGTCAAGAAAGTGTGGTTCAGCTCCTTCAGCAGCTTTCCCTCAGAGAAGAACTCCTGGACCGCCTCGAGAACCGGGACCTTCAGAATATCCCAGTGTCGTTTGTAGAACTCACTGCTAAATCCATCCGGGCCGGGAGCTTTGTTGGGGTCCGCTTTCTTGATAATGGCCTCCACCTCCTCCATAGTGACAGGGACAAGCAGGAGACTATTTCCATATGGAGTCACCAATCTCTTCGTGACTATATCTGGGAATAGTCAGTCTGAAAGTATAACTCAGAGTAGTACCTGACCGCCTCTCCTAAGATCTTGGACGGCTCCCCAATCAGATTACCCTCGGTATCAAGAAGCTGAGAGATGGTGTTCCGATGTTGTCTGGTGCGAATGACATCATAGAAGAACTTGGTACATCGGTCGCCATTCGTAAGCCAGGAGCATTTAGCGCGCTGAGCCGCACTAATCTTCTTCTGAAGCCGCAGAGTATTGACTTCCCCAATCAGCTCATTCTCTCTAGCCGCAAGGTTCCCATTTAACATGTCAGATTACATGGAATGCTGGATGGCCCGAAGCTCCGCCTCCTTATCTTCAAGAGAGGACTTGGGCAAACTCTTCACCCAAGTCCGTAGCGCCTTCTTCGTGTACTTGAGCCGGTGTACCATTTGATACTGAGCAGTCCCCACCATCTGATGAGCAACACCCTCCGTAATCGCCTCTGAGGAACCCTCCGATAGAAACCAGCTGTTGTTGTACCGGAAGGGACGAGGCCGCACCGAGGGGCTGGAAGTGAATCCAACCCTGATAGGAGAATGATCACTCGTCCCAGCGGCCAACCCCTCAGCCAGAGAATGAGGGAAGCGGCGGAACCACTCCCCGTTGCCCAGGGCCCTATCCAACTGACAAGCAACCTTGTTCCTGACTGCTTTGTTATGCCAGGTCCAGATATACCCCGAGCGCGATAGACTCTGAAGGCCCGACTGGAGAAGGCAACTCTGGAAATCATGCAAGATCGGATCTGGAACCGGTCTGCAACCCATTTTTTCCCCTCTGTGCAGAAGAGCGTTGAAGTCACCCATCAGAAGGAGGGGGAGGTGAGAGGAAGCAACAGCGATCGCCACTCTAGCAATGTCACTCCATAAGGCCTCCCGACGTCTCATGTCGTTGTGGCCGTAAACCGCTCCCAATAAGAACCGAAAGCCACCTTTGTTCGTGAAAACGATGGCAATCAGCTGCTCCAACATCAAAATCAAGTCCCCATCCCAACACTTCGAGCTCCATCTGACCCAGATCCTTGCCATGTCGCATAGAGCCAAGTTATGTATCTGGCCCCAATGATTGGGTGTTCGACGGGCAAGAGTCTTATCCCCTTTAATCTTGGTTTTCAGCAGAACAGAGATATCACATTAACTCCACAAATCTTCCTCCATCTCCCTAGAGAGCACGTCCCCCTCATATTCCAGGCTATAATCGTCATTAACTATAAAGTGAGGGGTCCCCCTGTAAGTCACCTGGACTGGTACCCGGGGGAGGTACCACTTCCGTCTCTGTCATATCCTCCTCCACCTCAACAGTAGGGACATGCTGGGTGGGAAACTGAGTAAGCATCATGACCCAGGCTAGATTGTCAACACAAAGCTCCTCCCCCGTAACATGGGAGTGACCCCCCCACTAGGGGGACCATCCCGCAGAGGACCCGCATGCCTCTTCCTGCTGTAAACTTGCTCACTAGCCTATCCGCCAACTCCACTCCCCTCTATTTCTGAAGTCACAATGCCTCTGGTGACCATGCTCCTCTGCACCGAGAAGACGACCATAGCGCCACTAGGAGGAGCCGCCGCAGGCAAGATAGGTAGGCTCTGACCCCTAGCCTCCTCCATCGGTTGGTCTCCCTCCCGCATGAGCTATCCCTCTATGTCATCCCCGGGTGTAGACGCCATCACTCGAGAGGTGCTAGGTATATTAGTAGTAGCCGTGGCAGACCCCCTCTGTAATCCTCCAGACGGGCAGGAACTATCAAGGTGCCCGAAGCAGGCACACAATGAACAGGTAGGGGGCACCCATTCGTACTCCACTCTCTGAGATAGGACCTCACCCGAAGGAACCTCGTACTCCACTATGCTCGACAGCTCCCCCCCGGCCCGGATCTCTACGAACATCCTCGCATACATCAGCCTCGAACGGAAGGCTGTAGCATCATCTGCCTTAATTGGCTTGCCCACCAGACTAGCAAGTCTCATGAGCAATGAAATGCTCCAATATCGCACCGAGAACTACGGGAAGCGGATCCATACTGGAATAGCATTGAGGACTTCCTTCTCACATTTTAGGTCCGGAGTCCACTCTTTCAGGATAATCAGCCTCTCGTCGAATGTCCACGACCCACCCTGGAAGATTCTGGTTACATCGTCTGCTAGTCCGAACTTCACGTAGAAGAAGCCGTTCTCCCTAGCAAAGAACTCCATGCTCTCCTTCGGCTGCCATACCCGCGCCGCATACGTCCGTAGAAGGGTTTGTTCCCTAGAACATAGAGGACCAACGTATTCTCCTAGAAAGCCGTCACCTGAGCAATCTCCTCCGCAGGGAACGTGGCCCTAAAACCACTTCCCACTTTTTTAGGGGGGACAAACTCTATCGTTGTGGGTCTTTTCGACCCCCCAGGCTTACATATGTCCACCCATGACTTGTCCACAGGGCGAGGGATCGTCCCCTGAGCCCGCTGGAAGACCGATGTTGGAGAAGGCCTAACCCCCTGACCTCCCACGTCCACCGCCTTGTCCTTCCCTTTATCCGCCACAGCCAATGTTGTACGCCACCCAGCTGTTCTCCCGCCACCACCAGCCGCCCCCCGGGAGGGTATCCTAGACGCATTCGCCGATTTTCGCAGTCTCATCCCCTCCCCTGCCCTCCTATCAGAGGGGATACGTGGCCTCGAGGGGGTCTGAATGTTACCCTCCTTTCCGCTTCGGCGACGTGTAACCGTCGTCCATCCCCCTCCATCCATCCGTCCGTCTTGAGGCCGAGATCCAGATCAAGGTTGAAAGATTCGAGCTCCGGAGGATCTGCCCGGGGCCAGCCCACCCCCTTGGGCCACGGAACTTCCCGTCGGCGCCATCGATCGGACACCAGTAGCCCTGTCTCCGCCACCACCGGCAGCAGCCAAGACGGCACCTCCCGAGACCTTGCCGCCCCGTCGGCGCCTCCGCCACCCCTGCTGCCACCCCCCGCCTCCGCAGCCGTTGTTTTCCGCGATGCCCTAGAACCTCCGTCACCCACACCACCGCCGTCGGGCCCGCCGCCGCGAGCGCCACTTTCGGCCGGCCCTCCCCCCGCCGCTCCAGCGCTGGCCGCCCCCCCACCGGAGGCCCCGATCAGTACTCTCCCCGTCGAGCCGTTCCCACAGCCTGCGCCGCCACCGCCAGTGCCCGCGCTGCCTCCTCCAGCATCCGCGCCGCCATTGGCCGACCCGCTCCTAGCCGGGCCGCCGCTGATAGCGCCGGGGTCCCAGGTGAGGGACCCCCTAGGGTTCGTACGATTCGCCGCTCCCGCTTCCGCATGATTCGCCATTATATATATATATATATATATATATATATATATATATATATATTCTCCTATCCTCTAATGATAAACTAAGGTTCTTCAACCATTCATCTATAGGGTGAAAACATGTAATGACATAGTTAGGAAGAGTTAATTTAAATTATATTTTTGGAGTGTAAGAGTCTCAATAGGATAAGGGACGGTGGTTGTAGATACTGTGATAAGAATAAATGGTTGATTTTTATTTTCTTAAAAAAAACACTAGGTGAATAGTTGAGAAATCTTAGGAAAGGAAAAGACTGGATATAAACTTTGGCATACAAGAATCGAGAGAACATAAAATAGGTGATGTGAATAACTTTTAATAAAATCTCAAAAGTATAGAGAAAATGGAATGTTGATAAAAATTATACTTGTGAAGTCTACAGTATGGAAGAGATGATAAATATTTGGTACATATTCTATTTAACTAGGTGATGTAGTACATATGCTATTTAACTAGGGTGATATGAAGATCAAAAAGAGATTCTTGGAAGCATATGATGGACATAGTAGTGTACATATGCTATTTACCTAGGATGATATGAAAATATAAAAAGAGAATAAAACACGAAATATTAAACAATGAGAATATTTTAGAACTTAAGAAGAAAGGAGCCAGATGCCCTAGTATTATCTTGTTGTCGAATGCTTCGATTATCTCCAACACTTGCATCAGCGAACTTGCTATTGGAGTGCTCTAAACAGTGGAATACGTAAAAGGAAGGATAATGTTTTTTTTTTTCAGTGGGTTCCTTTTGTTGAATATGAAAAGGGAATGAGAAGGTTTGACTTCTCTCAATGGGTTTGTTGTGTAGGTCTCTGTTTCTTTGGGACTTGTATGAATATAATTACTTATGGTGATTTGCGATGCCTTGGATTCCTGGCTACTGTAACCTGAAGCCAACTAGTCTCTTGTTTATGATGAATAAACAGTCTCTAAACAATTTGGATTTGGATATGGATAGAATTCGGGCCCAATTAAGATTATATGGTTTATGGGCACAAGTCTGGGCAACCAAACAGTTTCGATTGTGATGCAAGTGGATTGAGCTCTTCTAGGATTTTTTTCGACTTTATATACCAAAATTATTAAATCCATTTAGAGGATATACTTACTTGGATTTTAATATCGTCAACTTTCATCAATTTTTCTAAATTTATAAAATATTTTCTCTGTTATTTTTTTTAATTTTTATTCATCTGATATTTTGCCTTACATTTCCTTATTTTGGTCGAATTTCATACTTTTCAACTTTTCTGAATTATTCCTCAATGCATTGAACTTGTGACTATGGACTTGAACAGCATCAAGAGGAGAAAATTATTTATAGGAACTGTCGGGTATGTAGGATAAGATGGTTAGCGTATGGATATGAAAGGGTGTATTAACGCCATTTATATGGAACAAAGAATGAGACGAAAGACACATGGACATGACTTGTAATAACAAATACATGTTTTTTGATGAGAGAGAAATATTTAATATAATTTATAAGTGAATCAGAGAATCTCTTGGCTTCGTTTTTGTTATTAGAGTAGATATGACAGGTAAAGATTGTAAAGTAACTTTGGAAGTATTCCATCTCTTAACATATGTTGAATATTAGATTTATTTATTAAGACTAGAAATATGAGGTTATAAGGAAATAAGAATTTAATTGTTGGAACTTGGAATAAGATTCTAGTTGTGTATTAAAGAAGCAGCAAGAGAGGTCCTAGTATAATTGGGAGGCAATGTCTTTTCCTTCTAAAGAAAGTTGGTACTAGGTTGAGAAAGTCCAAAAGTACTTAAAAACCTAAAGATGAAGAGCTATATAAAGTGACGAAATTGTAGGAACAAGTTGAAAAAAAAAAAAAAAGCAAAGATACAAGAATCAATTAATGAGCCTGAGTTTACTATATTATGTACGTGTGAGATGTGTAAAATAAAATGCTATTAAGAGCAAAGATCATCAGATCTAGTATTGAGGGGAATGCTATAAAAGATGGAGTTACTTGTTGTCTAGTAAGTAATAAACAATAGTGCGTTATGATATAGACCGAGTTACATATTACGGGTATTGCAAATAAACTAAAGTGACTTGAGGAAGGCTTATGACATGGTTAATCGAGACTTCGTCTGCCAACTGATGCAGGTCATGGGATTTGACATGTTTTGGGTTGATATGGTCTTCGAGTGCATTACTACTCCTTCGATATCGGTCCTTATACTACGTGGTCACCCGCATGGCTTCTTCCGTAGCAAT
Source organism: Iris pallida (assembly GCA_029216955.1). Lineage (NCBI taxonomy): Eukaryota > Viridiplantae > Streptophyta > Magnoliopsida > Asparagales > Iridaceae > Iris > Iris pallida. Next base: position 15,403,872 of record JANAVB010017999.1, on the reverse strand, counting down.
CGAGGACTTCGGTAGGGTGATCCGCTCTCCCCATATATGTTCATATTGGTGATGGAGTACTTTACTTGCAAGATGGATTTGGCGGTTCACCAGAGGCGGATTACTCCATTGTACAAGGTCTTCCTGCATGTTTCTCATCTTATATAGATCTATTGGTTTTCATGTGCCCTACAATAGTGGGACTTACTACTATCTTGGAGATCCTAGAAGAGTTTAGAAAGGGTGTCTGGGCTCCAGATAAACATGGACAAGAGTAGAGTGTACTTTAGCTCCCAATGCACTTACAAGGAGGAACGGACGGCGGAGTTGGGGATTGAGAAAGAGGAACTTCTTGTTAAATATCTGGGAGTACCTCTTTCTGTCAATTATGCGAGGAATATTGACTGTCATAGCTTGGTGGAGTTTACTCAACGCCGGGTGGAGGGCTGGCAGGCCAAGAGTCTCTCATTTGGCGGTCGAATTGAGCTGGTTCGATCAGTCATATCATCCTTAGCCTTGTTCTGGCTCCAGTCCATTATTTTTTCTACTGCCACTATTCGAAAAATTGAGAGCATATGTGCTAATTTTATCTGGCGATGTGGAATACATGCTATTGCATGGGATCAGCTGTGTTGGCCTCGGGAGGAGGGGGCGTTGGACTGAGACCTCTGCAGATTCTTAGAGAGGTAGCAGGGATGAAACTGCCGTGAAAGTTTGTACAAGGACCTTATGGGCGTAGTGGATTGAGTAGTAGATATTTGAAGGGGGGTAACTTCTGGACTAATAACAATACCTCAGTTACTTTCAAGTGCCTTTTACATCAGCGTGCTTCTATGAAGAATACCGTACATCGTGTCATTCGAGATGGGAGAAATACAGACTTGTGGCTCGATCCATTGATCAACCACATGAGTTTGCTGGAAAGGGTTGGAGATTACATGCTTCGGGAGATGGGCATGAAATTACGAGTTCAACATACGACATGGGGAGTGGCGGCCTGAAAGTTACACGTACACGGCCAGGTTCGCTGAGATTATCCAGACAGTCCACGTGGACTCCGATGCACAGGGTGATAGGTGGGCTTGGCAGCCGCCTACAACTTGTCTTGAGATGCTTGGAAGATGCTTGGAAGATGGGCTTGGCAGCCGCCTACAAATTGTTATGAATCCATTGGTTTCAGTATTAACCATACTGCAAACAATGTCTTGAGATGCTTGGAAGATGGAGGAATTGGTGTAACTAATCTTTTCATAAGATGCTAAAGACTTAAAAAAGTGCCCGAAGACCATACTACTAATGTTGCACGGACGCGGATATGACATGATATTGCTACCGGGGCTTTGATGGTGTTATGAATCCATCGGTTAGTACTTAGTATCAACCTATACTGCAAACAATGTTTTGAGATGCTTGGAAGATGAAGGAATTGGTGTAACTAACTCTTTTAATAACAAGGAATGGAGGAAATGTACCATACAAATAATGTTGCACGGATGCGAATACATGAGATATTGCCACGGTGGTATGGACGTTGTATTAATTTTATACATTGGAGTGTCTGTGTCATGTCTCACACGACGGGACACTGACACACCACTGACTTCTGGAATGTATATGCTTCCTAGTATAGAACAAATTTATAAGAATAAAGGATGCATATAGCTGCACAACTATTATGTATGAGTCCTATAGTAGAACTCTCCTAGAGGGAATTAAGCAAAGCTTAAGCCACGAAATGCTCATTTTCATGGATGAACTTGCTTTTTATGCTGAGGTATCCAGGGAAGATATTCATTTGTATGGTTATTAAGGTTGAACTCCATAAAGACAAAGGAGATGTACACATTTAGTTGTATTTTTGGAAGGGGCATATGATAGGGTTCTATGGAAGAAAAATGTGGTTTGCTTTAGAAATGGGTGTGTAGGGTTGTGTGTACGTGTGTGTGTGTGTGTGTGTGTGTGTGGTGGTTGGGGTGGGTGGGTGGGGTTGGGACTTTTATGTCTGGCTGGACATCATTGTTAATTTATATGTTGTAGCCTATGAATATAGATTCTTTATGGTCTATAGGAATAGTATGGATAATTCTTATTGAAAAGATAAAAGGTTTTGTAAGTCTGGCTGGACATCATTGTTAATTTATATGTTCCTAGTCTATGAATATAGATTCTTCATGGTCTATAGGAATAGTATGAAGAAAAAGTTAATTCTCTTTAAACAGATAAAATGATTTGTATGTAATTATAATTTTTCCCTAGTAAAAGTTCTAATTTTTTACATGCTCCAAAATCGTCAAAATATCAAAATACTGAGATTTGACAAGGGGAAGGTATAAACTCGTGACTAAAATGTAGAGTTTATTTGTTCTTTTAATTCTAAATGTTGTTTAAAGATTACTAACAGCAAGTAGTTAGTTATTTGTTGTATTAATATCCCTACTAATGATCTTGTGCCTCTCCCGGTGCGGAAGCCAAGATGCCAATTAGAGCTGAAAAGCTTGGTTTTTCTTATTCCATATATGGAGTAATGAATCTTTTTTTTTTTGGGTGGATGGGTGGGGGGTTGGACAACGAAGAAACATAAGAAAATTGTAACTATAATAAGAAAAATAAATGGTACAAAATGGTTGTTTTCGTACTAGTACTAGTGTTTTTCTTATTCCTGTCATGTTTATTCTTTTTTCCTTTCACATCATAAGACATTGATTTATTTGAGCAAACAGTCCATTTATTGCTGCTATAATGGACGAAAGAAATAGCAAATGGTTCCATTTATTGACTTTCTATTTATTGGAAAAGTTAGTTTCTATATTTTGAGCCTCATAATGGCTAGTAATTTGTCTGTTGGGCTGGCCAGATTTGTTTGATTAGTTTCAATTATTAGACTTATATCTTATAATCTGAGATCATAATATAAATGGCCACATAAAAGTTTGCTGGTATCCAAATATGGGGGCACATTGCTGGAGGAGTAAAGAAATGGACAGGCAATCAAAAGTGTAAATAGGTACACATCTGATTTTGAGTTCGGGTGTGCCGTGTGCCCACCTGGCTCATCTCCAGCCCGATCTTGCCTACTATAGTACCTAGCTATATTGATGCCATTAAGGACATAAGGGGTTGTTACTGTGAGGAAAATGACTTCCCTACCACTATAGCTTGAATCAAGTGAAAGCGTCACCTCAAAATCTTAACACTAACATGACAAGTGGTGCTTCCTTATATTAATTCTACAAGACTGCATAGGACCAGCCATGCTTTATGGGTCAGAGTGTTAGTGAATTAAGAAACCTATCCAAAAAGTTAGTATAGCCGAAATAAGAATGCTAAGATGGATGAGTGGCAATAGATTAAAGGATAGGATGCAAAAATGGTTGTACAAGGGGAAATTAGAGGTGACACTAATTGAGGACATGATGAGAGAATTCTGCAAACCATGTCACCAACGGCAGAGCTACATGGTTAAGATTGGGGGTCATGTGCCCCTGCAAATATTTATTTATTTTTGTATGTAATTTTTTTAATTATTTTTAAGATCGGCCCTCACAGTCCAAGGAAGAGAAAATGATTAGATAATTCGTCCCCACGGAGTCGAATGTGTGACTCCGCCCCTGCATGTCACCCCCTAGTTGGTGGTGTTGCAATAGTGGAGATTCTAATACCTTTAGTGACTCAAACCCCCAGAATATTCTTCTTACTGCTCATGAAGTAACTAATTAATTTTAATTCAGGTTTTTCTGTTGAAGTCACTTTATGACTCGTATGTATTAGTTTCAACAGTTACTACAACGGATCTAATTCGCTCAAATGTGATTTTTTTCCCCCCATTTTTTGCAACCGTAAATATTGGTTGTAAAGTTTTTCATATGGCATTAGGTCTCAAAGGCTGAGTGGATGCTTACTTATAATTTAGCCATTTAGATTACATGGAAGCTTAAGAAGAGTAGACAAACATTGGTTGAAATTTTGTGAAGTACATAGTTCACTTTACAGCAATGTCCTCCTACTACGTGGTTTGACTGCATCGAAATTGCAGACATTCTAGTTTATTATGTTGTCATTTAGATCTTGTACGTTTTCTTGTTGTGCTGATGCTATTAAATTGCTAAAAAGTTTCTAAATAATGCCGTAGTAACATGATTTTATAAATATTTTGTTCTCTCATATTCAGAGCTGTAGTGGAGGTATCGTGCTGGTCAGAGATTTTGAAGGAGGTTCTGGCCGAAAAGAAGTCAGAATGAGTTTCTCTTAGAGGCTGATGGAGATCGAGAGGTTTTCTAGTTCATCTTGTTCTACATGATTTTTCCTGAAAGCTTAATGGGAGTTGTATTAAATGAAATCGTTCACTTTGGACGGAGTTGGCATGGCTGCGTGCTGGACTTCCATTTTCTCTCATTGCCTCACGATTCTCGTTGGCACAATCGGCACCATACACTGTTCGTCTGTGTAGAGACAATAAGTGGGCATCAAAGCGCTCATCTAATAGTTGGTTGGTCTGCATATGAGATGGGAGATTCCTTTGACCTAATTTAGGGTGTTGGGAGGTTACAGAGATACATAGTTTGTGTATATTCCAAATATGCTTAAATGCCTTGTAACAGAGTTTCAACAAAAAAATGAATTGATCTTATACGAGCATCAAATAGAAGGATTGTATAGTGCCTAAATTTTACTGGAGTCGGAAGGATTTTTTCCCCTTAACTTGAAGTGCAAATGCCATTCTACTGTTACCAGATTTAGTAGTAGTTGGATGCATAAATGCGCCCTCTTATTTTGTTTGTGCGTGATGCTAATGGATCATCGAGTGTTGATACTTGGTATTGAGCCTACACGAGTCCCTTACGCCCCTTTCTGTATCGGCAATGCTACTCTTACAACCAAAGGTGGTTGTAAGAGCTTACAACCGTCGCCACATGGCGGTCTTCCATTGGAGGAGGGATCTGATGGGTCCACGTGGCGGCCTTTCTTTGGTTGTAAACTTAGCATTTTTCTTTTTGTAACTTGGTCACTATCTCCGTTCTTGTTCTGGTACTTAACAACGGTTCTACGGTACTTTGCTTTGACGTTGGGAAGGTTTGTCTTGTTTGAATTTGCTCGTCATTTTGTTGGGATGGAAACCTTATCGCCAGTTGAGCTTCATCATTCGAGAATTTGAAGGAAAGGTCAAAAAAAAAGGGATAGATTTTTGTGTCCATGTAAATCCTACGGACCTTGCCCAGGACCCAAACATGTAGATATAGTTGTAGAAACTTAAAAGATGGTTACCATCTTCTTTTACAGGTTGAGGTTGTATGAGATACTTCGACCCCCACTTGCGATCGTCTAAAATTTATGAACGGGTTGGGTAATCTTGGACCCTCGGTTGTAGTAGTGTAGATGATCCAAACCCGGCCGGATGCATGTTGATTGCCAAGAGGCCCTGGTAAAAAAACCTACAACTGGAGCGCAAGATTTCTAGTTTGGTTCCAACACTACTCGGATCATATCTGACCTGATAACCCTAAGGTGCTGTTTGGTTCAAGACCTTCATCCAAACCCAACCTCAGACTAAAATGCATGAATGTATCAATCAAGGGTAATTGGTAAGAAAGTTACACTTGATGAAGCTTTTATCTCAGAGAAAGCAGAGCAGATTGAGTAATACTAGTTGGCATGTATCATTAAAGGTGATAGAATCAATGTAGAATCATGATAAGACAGTGACTAGAGTAGAACCGTTGAGACATTCTAAACACATACTCAAAAATAAGTAGAAGTTGTGTAAATTATTATTTTGGAGTGTCTTTTTGATATTGGCACACAAAACGGTACACTCCAAACAAATACTCCAAATTAATCTCATTTTTTTCTTCCTCTTTTTTCTTTTTATTTTTCTTCCCTGTTTGGTAAGATTTTTCCTCCCTGTTTTCACTCTTTATTTTTCTTCCATATTTGGTGACAACGGTTAATTTTGTTGTCCCGAAATTAATGTAGAGAAGTTATGACACGTTCCAAATCTAAAGTGTCTCTTAGAGCATCCACACTAAGAGATGTTTCAAGTGCTACATTTTGACTTTAGTCAAAATTTGTAGCACTTGAAGGTTGCAATGGACACTTATCCATACTTGAAATTGTTAGAAAACTAAGAGACATTCCTGATTTGGAGTGTGTCCTAACTCCACTACATTAATTCGCCCACAAAATAACCGTTCTTACCAAACATGGAAGTAAAAAAAAGAAGAGGGAGGTAACTTTTTACCAAACAGGAAAATAAAGAGGGAAAAGTGGGAGAAAAAAAATATGAGGTTAACTTGAAATATTTGTTTGGAGTATACCGTTATGTGTCAATATCAAGAAGACACTCCAAAAAGTAATATTTTACACAATTTCTAATAATTTGGGGTATGTGAGTGGATGTTCTTAGATTTCTAGCAATTTTCAGGTATTAACAAGCGTCCACTACACTTTTCAAGTACTATAAAATTTAATTAAAGTTAAAATATAGCATTAAACCTCTTCCAGTATGAATACTCTTAGGGACATATATATGAATCTACTCTTAGGCCTGTTTGGTTTGCAGGATTTGACAACGTAATGTAATTGGCATTACGTTGTCAATCTAACTCGGGTGTTTAGTTGGACAAAAAAAAATAGATGTAATGTAATCGCGATTACAAGTTTGATTACATTACATCAGTTTCTTCTAAACTCAATTACATCATAAAACTTATGTAATCGCGATTACATTACAACTTAAGGAGAAGGTTGGTATGCTATAATTTGGTCATTTTTGTTTGTTTTTTGTCTTTTTAGCCCTTTTTGCTCGTTTCGGACATTTTTTCTCTCTTTTTTTCTTCTATTTTGGTCCTTTTTGCATGTTCTAGGTCCTTTTTGTTTGTTTTTGCACCTTTTTTTATCGGTTTTGGTCGATTTGTATGTAATTGTTCCTTTTTTTGGCCGTTTTTGCACTTTTTATCATTTTTTGTCGATTTTGCACGTTTTTTGCGGTTTTTTTCACGATTTTTTATCGATTTTCCTCGATTTTGTATGTTTTTGACCATTTTCACCTTTTTTTTTTTTTTACTGTTTTTGTCGCTTTTGGCTGCTTTTTCACTTTTTTTAATTATTTTTGGTCGTTTTTGCACGTCTTTTGCCGTTTTGGGTTGTTTTTGCACGTCTTTTATCGTTTTTTGTCGATTTTGCACATATTTTGCGGTTTTTTTCACTTTTTAAATTGATTTGGTTGTTTTTGCATTTTTTTGCCATTTTTCCACTTTTTTTTTTTATCATTTTTTGTCGATTTTGCGATTTTTTCAAATTTTTTTAATCTTTTTTTGTCGATTTTGTATTTTTTTTTGACCATTTTTGCACTTTTTATCTTTTAGTTACGTTTGGCCGTTTTTCCAAACTTTTTATCGTTTTTGGTCGCTTTTGGCTGTTTTTCCACATTTTATATCTTTTTGGTCGATTTTGCACGTTTGTTATTATTTTTGGTTGTTTCTGCACTCTTTTTGCCTTTTTTTCACTTTTTTATCATTTTTGGTCGATTTTGTACATTTTTTTCCTTTTTTGTCCTGTTTTGTACTTTTTTATCGCTTCTACACGTTTTTGTCGTTGTTGCTCATTTTTTGCCGTTTTCTCATTTTTAGTCGTTTTTCAACATTTTTAATCATTTTTGATAGTTTTTGTTTATTTATTTTTTATTTTTGCTCCTTTTATGCTCGTTTTTGCTCTTTTTCAATTTTTGCTCATTTGTTCTCGTTTTTGCACGTTTTTGGTCTAATTTTATCATTTTGTTCGATTTTACACGTTTTTCTTCTGCCTTTTTTGTCCTTTTTGGTCGTTTCTACTAGTTTTTGCTTTTTTTTTGGTTGTTTTTGTTCCTTTTTTGGTCGTTTTTGCGAGTTATTTTAAAAAAAAAAATTGTCATTTTTTGTTCGTTTTGATCCCTCCTTGTTTTGGTCTTTTTTTCGTTTTTAATCGTTTTGTCATTTTTGTTCTCTTATTTATCGTTTTGGGTTGGTTTTTTTTCATTTTTTTAATCGTTTTTGGTCATTTTTTATCGTTTTTGTCATTTTTCATCCTTTCTTTTTTTTGATTTTTTTTGGTCGTTTTTGGTCCTTTTTTCGTTTTGGTCCTTTTTGGTCCTTTTTGGTCGTTTTGCTCGTTTTTGTCATTTTTTGTTTTTAGTTTTTTTTTTCGTTTTTAGTTTTTTTTTTCGTTTTGACACTTTTGATAGTTTTTTTCCAATTTTTTTCCATTTTTGATTTTTTTGTCGTTTTCTATTTTTTATCGCTTTTTCGTTGTTGGTTGTTTTTTTTCGTTTGTCATTTTTGGTTTTTTTTTATTTTTTGTCGTTTTTGGTCTTTTTTTAGAAGGACAACAATTTTTTTTCCCTTTATTTATTTATTTATTTATTATTTAATTTTAATTTTAATTTTAATTTTTGAAAATTTTATTGATCTAACTTTTTTTATATTGTATTTAAAAAATATTAAATTAGAAACTCAATTACATTACATGGTAAACCAAACATATGAATGCAATTGACATTACATTACATAGTTTGATTATATGTTTCAACCAAACATAGTAATGTAATTATAATTCTATTATATTACAGACTCGATTACGTTATAAATCCAATTTTATTATGATTAGGATTACATTACAAATGAACCAAACGTAACCTTAGTCGTATGTGCTCTTAGGGACATACATGAATCTTGGTTAGAGGGATGACTCTAGTAGTTAGAGCATCTCCAACCCTATTGTCTTGTTAAGTGTTGTGAGTCTTAGGTGGCTCCTATGTGGCATGAGCCACAAGACAATGTCTTGTTTATGTGGCAAAATTATATCTCAAAAGACAATGAGATAGAAAAATTCTCTCCAATGCAAAAGTATTGAGGAGACAATAAAAAGTATTTTTTCCAACTTCCAAGACAACTTTTAAGACAACTACTCATCTTTTTTTTTTTTTCTAATATTTTTTATTCATAATTGATGACATGGAAGAGAAGATATTGTCAAGTGCATTATCTAGAACAGGACAATTAACTTCACAATGTCTTCTTTAATTTTTGTCACATAAGCTTCACAATTGACTTGATAATTACATTAGAGAAGAACTTTTGAATAAAATTTTATCATTTCTATGTGACATTAACTTTTTTTTCAAAGTCAACAATAGGGTTGGAGATACTCTTAGTTTCTGGTCAACATGTTGATGTGATTGAGAGAGCATTGCAATGAGCCGTGAGGCGTGGCAGAGGTTGAAGAGCAACTGAAGAGCCGGGCATATATGGTTTGGGATTGCTGCTAAGCAGCTTTTGACATCCACATGCTGGCCAAAGTTGACTTTTCAAAAGTATTTTCCTTAAGCTGTTATTATCAAACATCCTTCGAGAATGCTTTTCAAAAATATTTTCCTTAAAGCTTTTTTTTAAGACTTGACGATTATTTTGTGATTTTTGGGTAGGATAGGAATCCGGTGTCTTGGTTGGCTTGTCTGTCGAGCCTAGGTCTTTGATCCTTTCTTTATTAAGTAATTATTGAACTTATTGCTAAATTTTTCTCTTAAACTTTCCATACAATTTCCCGGATCTTTATAGATGCTAATTTCGGTGTCAACTACCTATTCAACTTCAATGTATGGAAGGCTAAATGGATTTCTATATTACACCATGAATTGATCTCTTTAAGTCCACGACACGCAATCATGTTTAGTTTATGTTTCTACTAAGCATGAGGAAAGAGGAGGAGGATGACGGTCCGCTTAAAAAAAAAAAAATTCAACTCTGCTATTTGGTATGTGTGTGTGCACGGTTGGTGCACGTGTGCGATCGAGAACGGTGAAGAGGTAGGGAAAAGAACGGAGTGGTAGGGGGTGGAGGGAGACGTCGACATAGGAGGAGACGGCACCAGCGAAGCACACGACGGAGGATGACAGAGCAGTAGTAGGGGAGAGCTGCGTCGTCGTCGGTATATACGTAGGAAGAGACGGCAGTGGTGCAGGAGGAGGGGAGGAACGTACGGCTATGCACGCGCACTTGTAAAACAACTTTTTTATAAATAAATTGCATGTTCGGAGACAAAACCAGACAAAACCATCTTTCATTCAAAGTTAATCTTCACTTCCTGGTTCAAGTGTTTTGTACAACCAACTTATGTTGTGTTCTTGAACTCTTTCGCAGTACTAATTTGAAATTTCCCATGCTTTTATTTGGGTAAATATTTGATTGGGACCTAAAGAAGGTGTAATATCTCTTCTTAGAACATGGATTTGCTATTATAAGCAATATTGCAAGATCTAGGAATATGTCTCAACCAAAATGGTGGTGTGGATGAACGTGTCGGTTTGGTACTGCAGTCGAACGGATCGAGATAACAATATATTAGATCTCCTAGGTGCTCGGCTGACGGGAACGAGCAAAGGTAGCAGGAGTGATAAGGTTGTTCGCTGGCCGAAACGAGCAAAAGGTATCAGGGGTACTAGGGTTGTTCGGCTGGTGAAAACGAACAAAGGTAGCATGGGTACTAAGGTTGTTCGGCTAGCAAAAACGAGCTAAGGTAAAAAAAATTGGATTGTATCTCATTTCCGGTTGAGCCCTCAAAAGGAGGTGACAATGGAGTTGGTAACTTAGTCCCACATCGGGTAGGAGGTGGTATCATGTGGTCTAGATAATTGGAATTGGTTTAAGTCTTACATGAAAATTCTTTTTAAGACATGGACCCAGCCCAATATTGCAACTCATGAACCAACTTTGATTCGGATAACACCACTTCGTATAACACCGCGTTTCCAACATGTTCAATAAAACAGCATGCATGTTTCATGCTTGTCCTGAACATAAAGGTTCGATGCTTGATTCCATCAAGTTAGTATTAAGGGCCTATTTGGTAAACCGTAAGTGTGAAAAAATTTGAATTTTTACTTTCAATGATAGACTTTATGTAAAAATTCATTTATTTTTTTGTCCCCGTAAAGTTCAATAGACTATCTGATTCATTTACTTTCTTGTCCCCCGTAAAGTTCAATAGGCTATCTGATTGCATGTATTGATATGGTAGCCGAGCAGCCCATCTGTCTATTCTGTTTGGTTCTGTATATCACACTATTAAAGGCTCTTTTGATTGGTCTTTTTCTTTTCAACCTTTTAATGTATTGACTAATTTATGCCTTTTGCTTAAGCGCATCAATTTAGTAGACAAAAACTACTTAGTACCTTTGTTTCCTTCCATGGAACTGCAACTCTGCATCAATTTATCTTCAACAAGATTTTTATGTTTTGAACTGCATAAACACATGGACATGGTGGTACAAGTATTGCTCTCTCCTCTCTCTCTCTCTCTCTCTCTCTCCCCCCCCCCCCCCCCCCCCCCCCCCCCCCCCTCCACAAAGACTGCAACTAACTCTCTCTCTCTCTCTCTTCTAGAATCTTTCTTCAAACTTGGGTTGATTGACATCTAGGCTCCATCTCACAGAGAACATGATTTTGTGATCAAACCCAACGTGTTCCAGTCATTCGGCGTATTAGAGTTTCGAAAGCTTGTGCTTAACAGGAAGTCTAGATCACATAGTTTGGTTGGCCTCGTCTATCACCTACACAGTTAACTTTGACACAAACATGAAGCAAAAGTATTAACCTTTATATTCTTGGTTTTCTGTTCTTACATAGTTTGTCAAATATGAAATAAAGATGCAGTGTCCACATAGCATAGCAACAGAAGGTTTACTGGATTCGAAATAATAGAGTCAAAAGCATTTGATTGATCCAGGCCACCATCACCTATGTGCACAGAACTGGATTAGAGTTTCTGAATCACAACTGAATTGGCAAGCCCTGCTTGCTCAATTGACTGGGTCACATCAGTAAGCTGCTTGGGAGGGAAACCGACGGTCTGCAATGTGTAAGCTCTTGCTGCTGCTCCATGTCCTGATGAAGTGTGATTGTCGATGAACACCCTGATGTCACCTACTGTATGGTGGGTATTGAAGCGTGCAACCCTGCGAGTGCCATCGGCCAGCCTTAGCTGTATTGAGGTGGTTGGCAGAGAATCATCAACTACCAAAGCGCCTGCAGTTGATGCGATAGTGGCCGAAGCAGCAGCAACAGCAGGCTCAGGGCCAGGAGAATCAGAAGGAGACCCACTGCCGCCTGGGGTTCTTCCTACACCCAGAAACGGATTTAGGCGCTTGACAGGTTCCTGGAAAAGAAGTCAGGGTTATGACGGGGAGAATAAAGGTGGAGCAGGACCTGAAAAATTAGTGGACGAGGAGAAGTATTAGTTTTCAGTGTAGGAACACACTGGGCAATCTTCTTCCCTCCTTATGAGATTAACATGAACTGCAGTCCTCCTGTCTTCTGGCTCAAGCTCTTTCGGGCACTCAGACTTTCTGATGCTCTGCAAGAAAAGATGACCACCTTCAATTCCATCAAACATTTATGCATTAGCACCAAAACAAGGATAAAAAATGTGCAAGTATTTGACAATTCGGGTCTTGCAACATTTTCGACCGATCACAAGAAGATTTTTGTTGCAGTCATAGAATGAAAGACTCTGAACATAACATCTAAAGTTCAAACAATCAACCACACATAAACCGTGATTCTTCCAAAGCTTGTCATCTCAGAAAGATAATTCAGAATAATTGCCAAACAGCTATGAGTATGACTCTTCCACTCAGTTTTAGACACAATTTCATTTGACCACTTGCATTTGGTTTTACATATTGCGAGGGTTGCAGCTCATGAAGCTTATTGGTGAAGAAATTACATTAATATTTCCTTTCACTTGTAAAAAGTCTCAGAGATTAATAAATGGCACACAATGATCTCTCTTCATAAGCAACTATCGGCAAAGCTGGAAAAGAGATTCAAGTTTCAGCAACAATGGAACTTTGCAACTGGTGCAAAGTAGACAAGAATATTAAGTGGTGTTACAGTTTGCTCTACAAGCGATGTTCAAGTCGACAGACAAAAAGTATTGAAGCTTACCTCCAATGCTTGTCGTTATTGTTGTATTCAGCAACAATTGAACTTTGCAACCGGTGCAAAGTAGACAAGAATATTAATAAGTGGTGTTACAGTTTGCACTACAAGCAATGTTCTAGTCAACAGACAAAAAGTATTGAAACTTACCTCCAAGGCTTCTTGTTATTGTTGTATTCCTATCTGAGAATCTTCTGCTATTACAGTTCTTTTCCTGATGTAGGGCCCTTTCATTCCACCTTCCGAGGGGGGCACTGTGAATCCTCATCAGCTGGTGATATTCCTACTTTGCTGCCCCCAAGCCCCAACATCATCCGCATAAACATTGTACACACTACTTTTCTCTGTGATTGCTCCCATTTCTCTGTCTGCCCCTTTATCAGTAATTAAAACTATTGGCAAAGGAACTGCCTTTGGCAAGCCACCTATGGTAGAGGTGTTGTCTTCTCCACAGATCAACCCAGTGGTAGACAACACTTGTGTTGCTAGTGAGACATGGGTTCAATCATCTGCAAGTCCTCTCAGAACTCCTTCCACCATGGTCATTCAGGCTCTGTGGGTCATTGTTATGCTTCTTTTGAGGGTACTAGGTCTACTGCTTCACTTCCTGTACCGTCGGCCCAACGTGCAGCAGATATAGCTACACCTCATGAGTTTGAAATGACCTATGTTGCATCCTCAGTTGGGCCGATTCCCTTGGCAATCCAGGTTTTGCCACGTCTTCAGTACCTCCATCCCCCATTCACACTTCAAGTGTGAGGCTCGTTTCCCGGTATCGGTATTCTTATGGATACTTGTACGAACGTACAATCTTTTTTCGTATTTCATATCTAATGTTCTTGTTTAGCATTCACTTCTCGGGAAACCATAATGAATACACTAAAAATAAAAGTAATGGTTTATAGGTTAGTATTGGTATTGAATAGGATTACCGGGGCAACATTCCTAAGCCTTCATAGCTAACAAACAAACATGGATAGTTTAGAAATATCACAAACCTTACAACAATATACAATACATCCATATGACTTTCTATGATTTTCAAATAATTTTAGGAAATTATTTGATAACTAAACTAAAAAAATACTAAAAGTACGAATTACCGATGAACTCTAGGATTTACTATCAAACATCCAGCCATCAGATTGACTAGAAACTTCACATATAAGATTCTAATAGCCTAACATAATTTCTCGAATTTTTATTGAACTGTTAAACTATCATTGAAGCAATAAGGAACTTAAGACCCTCACTAGTGGACATAAAGCAGATACTGGTGTTACAGAAGTTATTCTCAATCTTAGGAGACCAGTCTTTCTTATTCTTCATGAAGGATGATATCTAGATCAGACTGACCTTGACTTGCAGAAAACATATAGTTAGCCAAATAGATGTTAAGAACTTGTTTAGATAGTTGCATTATATTATATCAAGCTTCACCTCATAAAGAAACAAAAACATAGTTTAAACTAGAAATTGACATATCTTAATTCTTAAGATCTACCAGCACAAAGTAAGTGGTCCTAGTTGCAAGAAAAGCAATTTCCTACACAATTTACTGAGGTTTAATGTCACACCTTCAGGTCACTAATATTTCATGTGTGTTATATATCAAATATCGGAACAAATACTATAGACAGAAAAAAAAAACAGAGAAGATACTTAAAAGCCGCAAGTGAAATGTACATCGGCCAATATTTCTGTGTCCCCTTCCCTACTTTTAGGGGTGTGTAGGTGGACTGTGTGTGAGTGAGTTTTGATGCTAACCACATCCAAGCCAATGTATTAGGAGGTACAATTCATAAGATAAATGTTTTGCTTCAGCTCTCCTCTATCCATCCATTCTCCAAAAGCATATCATATTGAATGTTTCCAACCACGGTATATTCAAAATCATACATAAATTCAACAAGTGATGAGTTAGAGAACTTTAAAACATTATAAAAGGGCCAGTGCTACCGTTGAGTTTCGAGATCTGATATGCCATCAAACGACGAGCACGAGGTAATGGCACCTTCGAGCTCGAGATGAAGATCTGGGTACTGCCATCAAAGACACTAGAATACAATGGAAAATGCGAGAGTAATCTTCTTCCTTTTCCTTCTCAAAAGATTCACCGACTCCATATGGTCATATCTGTCCTCGTCAATACAGTCTGCTCGATTAGCTTGTATAGAACCTGGATCTCGATATAGAGAGGAATTTCAAACCACTGTAACCGATTAAACCAGTGAAGAATCATAGTATCTGTGAACCTTCTTTGCGCCTTAGCTTATATAGAATATGGATACCACATTTAGAGAGGAATTTCAAACCACCGTAAACGATTAAACCATCGAAGAATTATAGTATCAGTGAACCTTCTTCGCACCTTTTGTTTTTCACTTGACACTCTGGAAAACAAATGCATCTTCAATCTATCTATTAAATGCTTATCATTTACCAACAAGCCAACAATATATATGGTTCTACCATTTCATCTAACCCTATAATATACAGGTTCTTTGTAGGTCCCTCCAACTTTCAAAATATTGCTATAGGTACCTACGAATCTCAACTCTGTTCACAGTCCTGGGATTCCATCTACATTACGGTTTGGGTCCCTATAACATAGTACATTGTACACAAAAACAATACGCTGTGCATAAAACAATATCCTAGACAAACTATTTTTATACATCACGTACTGTTTTTATGTACTATGTATTTTTTTTCTTATAAAAGATATTTCAGGGAATTTTACCAAATGTCAGATTGATCCTGACCAATTTCAAAAAGTTCTAGGGACCTGTACAAAAAGAAGGCGCGCAAAAGTATAGGGAAATTCTTACATTCCCACAAATATCAACAAGAAAATAGTTGATTCACAGCCTCCGGAGAAGAAGCTGATCAAAATACCTTCCACTAGCCCCTCTCAAGCCAAGTCGCCTAGCAGGATTTTCTCAAAAGAAAAAACCCTAGTAGGATTGTTTTCCAATATGATCTCTCACGTAGATAGAAGCTCGGTATCATACCTTTTTATTCTCTCAATACAAGCTCATAACAACATCTTATACCAGCGCAAACAGGAGTTCTACCCATCCTCCAACAATTTCCAGAACAATATACTTCTCATGGAGGCAACTTAGATCAACACTTGAGGAACACCTGGCAATCATGGCAACATTAGTAACCTTTTGGTTCATGGCACATTAGTAACCTTTTGGTGCAATGTTGACCTTTTCACCATGGGTTTACAAGAAACAAGGGCAATATAATTTGTTGGGGGAAATCAAGTGATGCAATGCAAGACCATATGCCTTCAGTTCAGCACATCCTCTTGATAGAAAGCGGCCAAACTTTCGTAATGATCTTTTGATACAGTCTACCAAGTGCATTTTTGGTGTTGATCAAAATTCAGATGCATCATTGGTTTCAAGCTTCCATGAGATCAAAACTATAGAATCACCTAACAATTTGTAGCCCCACAGCATACTGACCGACAAGGTTCAAAACATTGTTTCGGACCTTTCCTATGAGTATTGGTTTAAGAAATTTCAGGGGGAGTCGGTAGTTCTGAATCTGTAAGATTCAGAGTTCAGACACTCCAATTCTGATCCAAAACGTGCCAGTTTTGGCCGATACTTCAAAACCTTGCTTACAAATGTTTACCACTGAGAAATTGCACACCAAAGGTGAACTAGGCCCATTGCCTCAAAGAAATTTTGAACCATGGATAAAAGTTAACAGCAAAAAGAAGAAAAAGACACAAAAGTATAGGAATGGGTTCTCATCCAACAATCAATAAATTCATATTTACTTCATAACTGAATGAGATGAATCCATGAACAGCAATAAATATAGTTCCTTATTCCTTGACTTAACTTCCGACAGTGTCTAATCTACTTGTGCCCGGCTGACTTTAATAAATTGCCTTAATCTTTGCAAAAACATGTTTACTCAATCCTCCAAACTGATACAACGGGTCGAAGAGATGCTCACAGTATGCTCGTGTTACCTACCAGTTTCACAAAACTAAAGGAGTAAGATGCAATTATAACAAACCAATCTAAAACCTATAAAAGGAACAAAGTTAATGACAGAAGAGTTGAGGATCTGACATGAATGCAACCTTTGTACCTCCTTTCTTGAGCCACTTTTTCTCACCGCTACTCTTGTTCTGCACAAGGTTAGGCTTGTTGTTGAGACCATGATGCGATCAAAGAGGAAGTCTCAGTTAGTCACAGGACATGGATATTGGATACCTCCATGAGATCGAGGTGTAAGGGAGATTAACCGTAGTTAAGTTTAGTTCAGAGTCATCCAAATGCAGGTCTAATTACTTTTAAGATTTGTTCTAACTTTTAGCTAAAAGTATTCCAGGTTCCAGAACCGAGATATTGAAGTTCTCTCACTAATTATTTCCAGAAGTTGAAGGAGGCTGTAGTGAATATAAATCCAAATATTCTATCAGCCTTTTCGATCTAATAACGTAAATATAAAATGAAACAGTTTTTGTGCCAAAAATCTATTCCCAACATCATAACAATGTAAAACCTATATTCGTCTATTAGCTCTTTGAATAGTAATATAAACATCTATCCATTTTCATATGCCGATATTTTCATAATGTTTAATTATGTCAAATCCCAAAAGTTGAGCAGATACCAGACCTGTGAAATTTCAAACCGACCAATAGTATAACTTCGTGAAGGAATTGACAGTAAAATGGAAAGGAAGCTCTCAAACCTTACTCTATAGTCTATAGTCTATAGGATAAGTTTTGCCAAACTTCCAGCTTTATTTTTAGTTTGTTCCATGGTTAAAATCAATGTTTTAAGTATCGGCCGAATCTGAAGCATTTCGGTCATTTCAGATAGGAATTGTTGTGCCTGAAACATATGACACTAAGAAAACCAAGCGCTTCAGAACCACTGAAACCCCCAAAACTGATGAAACCAATACTCACAAGAAGGTTCTGAAATTGATACCAAGATTTTGAACCTTGGTTAAAATCTTCATGAAAGGTTTGGATGATTTACATTATGTAAACAAATAGCAGAAAGTTCATAGAAGTAGAAGTGGAACTCAATAAAAATTGACTTAAATCTACAAGCAAGACCATAGCTATAAGCCCTGGTAGAGAAAAACTAAATTATATCATTAATTAGCATTCAACTATTCATATATTAGTTCTAATTTATGATTGGTAAATAAGTTAAACAAAAGTGAGGTTAAAATAGTTCTCAAATAAATATAAACATAATGCATTTCAATGCTATGTACACTTTGAGCAGGTTGCTATTAGTGCAATACATTGTATAAGAGCAATAGGGATTCACAATGGTAGTTACCTCTAAAAATGGTGCATTCTCAGGATCATCAAACCTTCTCAATGGGCCATCATTTATTGTGAATCCATTACTCCAGAAATAAATATTGTGAACGACATTCTCAGGTTGTTGGGGGGCGGCTGGAACCGTTTCACCTGAGAGAAGTCTACCAGTCCCAGTAAAATTTCTTGAACTCGATGATGGTTGCTGCTCAAAAGGCCCCTGCATGGCTCCCATTTGTCTAGCTTGGTCAAATATTGAGTCCACATCATGAACACCTCTTGAAGGATCTCTTGAAGGACCTTGAACAAGCATTCCACTACAAAACACGATAATTATTAGCAATTGGACATACCATCATAAATAGAACATCTCAAATAGGAGTATATAATCAGTCCAACTAAAGGCTGTGAAAGTCAAATGGGTAACAGTTACAAGGCTAATCAAGCCAAATCCTAGAAACAAATTAGAAAAGTCAAAACAAATACGGTGATCACACCAAAAAAGCAGCTTGAACAATAGCTTTCGTTACCATAAACAAATCATCTATCTTAAACTTCTAGGTTAAGCTAACTTCGAAGCAAACTATAATCATCATGATAAGACACTACATTAAACCTTCAAGTATTGAGTTAATATCAAGGTTCAAAGTATCGGTATCGGTATCGGACGTTTTGTATAAGTATAGGTATCGGCAGTATCGGCAGTATCGGCGGTATCGGATCGGAGTATCGGATTTTTTGGTATCGGCAGTATCGGCAACATTAAATAATTATTAATAAATTAGTAAATATTTAGAAAAAATAGTTTACATATTTATGCATTATTTAAGTATTTTTTGTATTGTTATTTATTATAATTTAATGAAATAATAGTCACCATTGTTGATTGGTTTACCTCGGTATATACGTTTTCTTCATTTACATGTTTTTACAATCTTACTATCTCATTATATATTTACTAATTGATCTTACATTCTTCTATAGGTTTCAATTTTGACAAATTAAGGCAAGGAAGGCAAAAGTTACACTTACTGCTCAAGAGATTAGAAGCAATGCAAATGACAGGATGAGACAAGAGTCACGAGATCAATAATTATATTATTTCGAATATGTTTTTAATTTTTTGTTAAAAAATGTAAATATTTAATTATATTCATAATTTTAATTTTATGCATAGTTACAAACCATTACAATGAGATCCATAGCACCAATTATTTTGTTTCATAATATATCAAAATAAAGTTAGCTACAAGCTTTACTGGTCTATCCCTTCATTTAAATTTCATGAATAATATTTTTTTTACAATAGATACTACAAATACAAAAAGAAATACAAATATATCACTAAGGTTAATTCTAAAATGGTTTATAACCAACATCCACTTTCTCCCGCGTACGAATTTTTTGTGACATTATGTTATCTTACAAATGTTATAAAATTTTTACATACAATAATAAAAAAATGTTACATACAATAATATTACACTTATAAAAACGTAATCATTCGATGCTGAAATCATTCGATACGTATCGGTAGATACTGTAAATCTTGGTGTCAACTTCTCATTTGTCCTTTGTTTTCTTTGGCTAGCTATTATGCGACAATATTTCTTCTTCTTCTTCTTTACATTAAGTGATACTCATTATTAATACATTTGTCGTGCTTTCAACCATAATCCATTTTCTCTAGTGTACGACTTTTTGGTATCATTTCCTGCAAATATAGTAGTAAAAAATAATTAATATAGTTAAACATTTTAAAATTACTGTAACATAATTATATAAAATGACAAACTTAACAATAACGAAGAGAGGAGATAGAATTTCAATAAATTGTTGCATACAATAATAAATAGTAGATAAACTATAATAAACAATAATTAATATAGTTAGATATAATATATGTATATATGTACAATAACAAATATTGTTAGATACAATCGTATAAGTTAGTGTATATTTTATGTACAATATAATAAAATACAATACTATACTTAGATATTATATATATATATAAGTTTGCCAATAGAAACTATGAGAATTAAGTTGACTTTATGGTCAGTTGGAAGAATCAAAGCTGTGTTGGGAATTTGTGGGCGGACGGTCATGGGTTCAAGCGGGCCCACTGCTTTGATTTTTTTTAACCACGCAACCCACCCAAACCTAGCATATAAATATGTTTTTGAGAGGAGAGAGAACAAACTTTCCAAACCAACCAAAGCGCCGCTGCTCCCCTTTTTTTTTTTCCTCTGTGACTGTTTCCATGCTGAGTGCTGAGGAAGAGGGACTGCCGCGGATGGCGCTGACAAAAAGGAGTTCTGGGAGAGTGTAAGTTCTTGAGGATTTTTTTTGAATAATTTTTTTTGTGCATGTCTCTAGAAGAATTTGCATTTATTTCTAGATTTTTTTTGTATACTACTTCGAATATGAATCTCTATTAGTGATCTCTGTTGGATTTGATGTTTTTGGGAATAAATTTTTACTTTTTTTTTTGTCGAACCTCCTGTGGGACGTCCAAATTAGATCGTTTGAAAGATTAGGTTTAATATCGGTCAGTATCGGTCCGTATCGGTCCCATATCGGCCGATACAGACCGATACAAATGTATCGGTTTCGGCCGATACCGATTTTTTTTGTGAGTATCGAATCAGCAGGGGCCAAAACCGATCCGATACGGCCGATACGTATCGGTATCGGCCGATACTTTAAACCTTGGTTAATATTACATACCATTGATTCATATAAGACACATACAGATCAGTCTGCTTGAATGCTCTCAACTCAATTTCATCTAATTCCACAAAGCTAAGTTTGAACATTTACTAAAAATTCAAACACGGACATGAGTGGTGAACTTTGACAGGGACAACACTCCACTATTCAGACAAAGAGAATTGCCTAACATGATTCATATATTAAACATGATTTTGCATGTATTGAGTCTGCATTTCCAATGAAGAAGCTAAAGAGTACAAAGGACACTCCACGATTCAGACAAGAGGATGGCCTAACATGATTTTGCATGTATTGAGTTTGCATTTCCAATGAAGAAGGTAAAGAGTAAAAAGGCAAAGTTAATTGAAATAACACAGCATTTGCAGAGGGAGCAGCTTAAAACTGTGTAAACTGAATTAGTATATTTGAAGATAGACGCATGAGAAGTGTCAGGCACTGATGGAAGTCGCAAATAATAATAATAATAATAATAATAATAATAATAATAATAATAATAATAATAATAATAATAACTGAAGCCAAATATCATTAATATACTAGAATATTATTGCAATCTTTACAACAATAGGAAGCATAAATCATGATCAACTAAAGGACAGGATTGTAAGTTCTTCCAATTAAAATGTGATTATGCTTCCTACCTATGAGGGGGAGCGGCCTCTTTCCCCGAGTTTTCAGTTTTCTTCTACTAGTCTTTATATATCCTATTACTTCATTTTATTTACAATTCAACAATCAAATGCTGATGGCTTTATACGTAGGTCACGAGAAAAAACCTCATTCCCTACATGATGATGTTTTTATAATTATTTGTTACAAATTTTGTATAGTAATATCCCCTTAATTTTAAGTGAAAATATTTTGGTCTCTTAAATTTGAAGTTAATATGTTTTTGCTCCCTTATATTTTATATGATGACTTTATTATTATCTTTTTATTTTTACATAAATTCTATATACTTTCTCCCTTAAATTTTAAGTTAAATATATTTTCACTCCCCTGGGAAAAATATTCTGCATCCACCGATGTTGATGATCATATATAGAATTGTGCATTTGTGGAGGTTTGGCAGACCTAGACTAGATAATCGGTAAGCTACTGGAGTGTTCCCTCCTCCATACCACTTGCTCAAGGGATATTTAAAAAAATTCAAAATCTGGATTTATGCGTACTGGCAAATTTGAGAAAAGGTCAATGAGGACACGAGAATTATACTGTCATCGTGCGTGTAGAAGTCATGCTTGCGACAGGTGAAAACTCGAACATAATTTAAATTGGTGCATGTGGAAGTCAATTTATTTCCATGTGCAACAATGACTCTGCAAGATCACCATTCAGATAAAGCAAAAAACCCTAACATGTTTTTCTACTTTTTCCCACAGACACTTATACCTTTGGGTAATTTAACCAAGTGTTCTTTGTAGCATTTTTTAGTTTATGATGAGTCCTGGTTAGCGAATCAGCACACTTCATGCAAAAGGTGCCTAATGCGGATTGAGGTGGATACATTAAGCATGCTTAATAAGCTGAAATGCATACCTTCTCTTGAATGTAACTCAATGCACTCCCCAAAACACATCCACACGTGCTTGCTTGCAACTTAAAACACTATAATATGTACAAAAGGCTTATCAATATAAGCTCTCATTGTGGATATGATACATGTGGGCTTTCACTTGTGAATGCACGTACACCTTGATATGCCCATTAGTCATTCTCAACAAGATTACTGATCCAATATGCTACTATTGAGTTGGTCAAAACGTTTAATAGACCCTCTAGAACAGTTGGAAACATTCTACATTTGCTGAACCAATTAGGGGCTGTTTGGATGCTTGTAGCTCCTCGAAAATATGAAAGTATCACTATCAACATGTTGTAATGCAATGCACTTGCAATGAAAGTGCGAATGTATCACTTTCCAAAATATGTTTTGATACATAGCGTTTTGTCCCCCGCAAGTGAGAAGTTTCAAATCATTTTGTTTGGATGACAACATGAAAGTTTATGTGAGAATTACAAAAGTATAGAGCATAGCCCACTTGCAAAGGAGTTGCGATCAATTTCTCATGCAACTGAGAAATGAATAAATGACACTTTCAATCGCAATGAAATGTCATATCACAACCACTTGCAATGAAGTTGCAAGAGATATATCCAAACAGTGAAACTGCCAACACCAACGTTCACTTGAAATGAAAGTGACAGTTTCAAGCCACTTTCATTATACTCATAATTGACATGTTAAATACAACAACTCTTTCTATGGGATAATCGGCAAAATCAAAACAATTGTATA
Source organism: Iris pallida (assembly GCA_029216955.1). Taxonomy (NCBI): domain Eukaryota; kingdom Viridiplantae; phylum Streptophyta; class Magnoliopsida; order Asparagales; family Iridaceae; genus Iris; species Iris pallida. Next base: position 15,380,576 of record JANAVB010017999.1, on the reverse strand, counting down.
ATAGACATGTCACCAATTCCTAAAATAGAACTTTAAAGTCCCTCGAAAGATCAATTTTTGAAGGCACGAGGGATTCAACCAAGATCAGATTGACATGAAAATTCTATCAAGCCCTACAAAGACGAGAATTTTGTACTAAAAATCATCAATTTTTTTACTAGAAATTGCTGAAATACCCACTTTCGGGGTGGGTGTTTATGAAAAATCCACCCACAGGGTGGATTTTATGAAATACCCAAAATTATGTATTTTCACGTGGTATGTTAAAGGCCACCCTTTTTTACTAAGGGCCACCAACTTAAAACTTTAAAAAAAATTACAAGTTTGCCATTTTGAAAACACTAAGGGCCACCCTACTTCTGTCAATTGAGGACTGCAGGACTTGCCTGCAGTCCAAAGTGAAGACAGGACTGCAGTGCTGGCCTGCAGTCCTTAATTGACAAATTTTTTTTTTACCTACAGTGACTGCAGGGCTTTCTTGCAGTCCAAAGTGATCTGCAGTCCTCTCCGTCGATGTTTCTGTTTGAGAGTAACCACCATTACCATCACCTCCGGTCACCACCCAGTAGGCCTAAGCCAATACTCCCGCCCGGTCATGGAATCGTCCTCTTCGAAGGCCCCTCCAATGGCGACCACGAAGAGGTGGGTGGTCCCGCTCCTCGTCTCCCTCCTCCTCCCTCCTCTCCTCCTCCAAGACCGACGCCTTCTTCCTCCTCCGATGCTTCCCCTTCTCCCGGATCTCCCAGGAGCCCCCCCCCCTCTTCGTCGAGCCTAAGCTCTCTGCCATGGCTCCGCCGAACCCACCCCGCTCGGTCCCCCGCCTCGCCTACCTCATCTCCGGCTCCGCCAGGGACGGGCCGAGCCTGAGAAGGACCCTCCGCGTGCTCTACCACCCGGCCAACTCCTACACGGTCCACCTCGACCTCGAGGCGTCGCCGGCGGAGCAGCTCGAGCTGTCGATGTCGATCCGGTCCGACCGCACCTACGTGAGGTTCCGGAACGTCAGGGTGGTGAAGAAGGCGAACCTGGTCACCTACAGAGGCCCCACCATGGTCGCCAACACGCTCCACGCCGCCGCCATTTTGTTGTTGGAGGCCATTTTCTTTGGTTCCTCTTGGTGGTCCTTAGTAAATCACTTTACATCAATGTTCTAAAACTCGGCCTAGGCGGCCGCCTAGGCGCTAGGCGGCCACCGGCCGCACCGATAACCCCCTAGGCGGCAGTCCTAGGCGGTTATCGGGCCTAGGCGGACCTAGGCGGACCTAGGCGGCCCTAGGCGGCCTATTTGGGAATAAATTTTGACGAAAAAATCAGAAAAAAATTTAAATTTGAAAAAAAAATGAGACTTGAAAATTTAGGGTTAGGGTTACAAAATTTCTGAAATAAAAAAAATTTACATGATGATGGTGGTGATGGTGGTGGCGGAGGCGGAGGCGGCTGGCGGAGGCGACTGCTAGTGGTTGTGGTGATGGTGGTGGTTGCTGCTGCTGCTGCTGTCGTCTGAGGGGAGGAGGAGGGGAGAGGGAGCGGAGAGGAGGAGAGGAGAGGGAGCGGAGAGGAGGAGGAGAGGAGAGGAGAGTTATTGCTGCTCTGCTGCACTCTCTCTCATCTCTCTCATCTTTTATAAAAAAAGGGAAAAAAACACAAAGTTGAACACGTGGGACTCGAACCCACATCCACATAATACACACCATAACTTAAACTTATCCCTCTAGCCACAAGGGAATAATAACTTTCATGTTAATATGTAACATACATATTATGTATAGCTATGCTACTATACATATTGAAAAAAAAAAATCACCTGGGCGCCTAGGCGCTAGGCGGCCCTCCGGCGCACCGATTCCGCCTAGCGAAATTTACAACATTGCTTTACATTAGGTTGCTCTTAGAAAAAATTTGAGAGGGTCATGGTTGCCCTTAATAGAATGGTTGCCCTTAGTAAAAAAAGGGGTGGCCTTTAACATTTGCCTTATGAAAAACCCACCCGCAGGGTGGATTTTATGAAATACCCAAAATTATGTATTTTCACGTGGCGGATGGGTTTTATGAAATACCCAAAATTATGTATTTTCACGTTAAATATTCGAAGATTCCCTTTAGATGCTCTGTATTTACAAAATTGTCATTTTGATAATACCATAACTACCCCTTCGCGCAAATTTGGTCATATATATATATATATATTTGAATTCACAAACTCAGATTTGGATTGTGATTTTTGTCTTATTCTTCTACACGAGAGATCTGAATTCCATTGCTCTCATCTTCAGCAGAGATCACAAAGATCGTTCGTAGTTCACTGTGCTTTTCTTCAGTCGAACTCCGATCATCGCTCATCATCACCACCATCATCATAATCATCATCATCATCATCATCGTGGAGAGAGTTAGTATCATAAAAGTTAGCATCGTTTTGAAAGAAGAAATGATTTCCTCTTGAATCTTTATTCCTGACAAAAAAAATTTCTACAAAAACAAAAAACAAAAAATTAGGTTTCTGTCTACTGTTCTCCGTCATTTTATCACGGAGAATGGCCAATCTGACCATTCTCCTGCATTTTAACACGGGGAATGGCCATTCTCCGTGATTTTAACAACAGAGAATGACTATTCTTCGTGATCTTACAACGGAGAATTGCCATTCTCCGTCAGTTCATTCCCCTGCATTTTAACACGGGGAATGGCCATTCTCCATCATTTAACACGGAGATTGACAATTCTCCGTTATTTTAACATAGAGAATGACCATTCTCCTGTATTTTAACACGAGGAATGACCATTCTCCGTCATTTAACACGGAGAATGGCTATTCTCCTGCATTTTAACACGGAAAATGGCCATTCTCCGTGATTTTAATACGGAGAATGGCAATTCTCCGTTATTTTAACACAGGGAATGGCCATTCTCCATAATTTTAACACGGAGAATGACAATTCTCCGTTATTTTAACACAGAGAATGACCATTCTTCTGTATTTTAACACGGAGAATGACCATTCTCCGTCATTTAACACGGAGAATGGCTAGTCTCCTGCATTCCATTGCTCTCATCTTCAGCAGAGATCGCAAAGATCGTTCGTAGTTCACTGTGCTTTTCTTCAGTCGACATGGTGTGAAGATTGCAAATGGAAAGTCACTAACGAATTTTTGAAATAAGGTTTGAAGATTTTGGAGGAGAAAACCTATATTCGAAAGTGAGCAGCGTATGGAAGAAGTGGAAGAATCGAAACATTTTTTTTTTGAAGTATAGGTTTCGTGGGTGTTTTCAATAAATGAGAAGGTTAAAAAGGTCATCCGCACCCTTTTATATATTTTTCGCTAATTCTGGGCACGTGATAAAATATTATTTTGTGGTGGATTTTTCATAAAACTTTTACGGCTTTTGGGCATTTGATAAATTTTCCCAATTTTTCATGGAACAAACCCTAAACCCCAAAAGAAAAGAAAAATCAGATTTCGTATACCTCTTCTCGCCACCAGTGTAGTACTCCTGCGGCCCGTCGGAGTCGCTATCGGATCCGGGTCCGGACTTGAGATCCGACAACGTCCGGATCTTCGACCGGCGCCCGGAAGCCCCCGACTTCGCCTCCTCCTTCTTCTTCTTCCCCTCCTCCCTCGACGCCATCGCCGCCGGCCGCCGCTGCAGAACCGCCGGCAAAGGGAGCTCCTCTTCTTCCTCCTCTTCCTCTTCTTGATGTGGTTGTTCGGCGATGATGGGGTGTGGTGGTGGTGGCTGCTGGTGCTCGAAGAAGGAGTGGATGGAGGAGTCGAGCTGCCAGTTGTGGCTCTCGAGGAAGAAGATGGCTTCCTCTCGGGTGGACGAGGCTATGCCGACGAATGTCTCGATTAGGGTTTCCTGCTCCTCTTTCCCAACAGCTCCTTCCATTGCTGCTGGATTGATGGAGGAGTCGTCCAAGCGATTAGCTTAAGCGTGTGTTGTTCCCTTATTAATTTGGGATAATTTAACAAATACCCCCATTCCAAATGTTAAAACTAGCATATACCCCCACTATTTATTTTATTTAGCAAATACCCCCCACTCCTATGTAAAAGAGTGGGGGTATATCTTAAATTTTTATTATTTTATATCAAAAAATGGGGGTATTTGTTAGATAAATAAAATAGTGGGGGTATATACTAGTTTCAACATTTAGAATAGGGGCATTTGCTAAATTATCCCTATTAATTTTTCATATTTATTGCTGCAAAAAAATAAAATCTTTTTTAGTTTAAGATTTTCTTTAATTTTGTAAAATATAATTTGTGATTGTAACATTAGTATCTATAAAAAAAAAAAACCGTTTATGGTTGCCAAAGTATAGCTATTTAATATATCGTATTCTTTTAATATTTAGTAATATCAGTTACTATATTAATTGACATGAATATTCATATAATACAACTTACTTAAAAGTGTCGGTTGCTTGTCAGTAAGAAAATATGGAAGTGAACTTTATTTATGTGATATATTATAGCTTGAAAGTGGTCGAATTTATGTTTTAATGACTGAAAGATGTGATAAATAAAGGATCAATTCTTTGTTGATGTGTCTCTATTTAACAACGAGAAAATGGACGATCTCTGATCAATTTGGATCCAAAGTCCTCTTCTAAATTCATGATTGTTCGTTCATGATCATCACAGCCTCTTGTGTCATATATGATTCTTCGCATCTCTTGGCTTGGTCATGTTCTATTTAATCTAGTGTTGTCATCTGATTCGTCATTTATGTCTGTTGCTGTGTTCGTCCTTAGAGTTCTTATGGTTTCTACAATTTTTTGACACATGTTTGTCCCTAACTACAGTGTGTTGGGAATCCAGTACTTCGATTTCTAGGTGGTAGGAAAAAAAAAAGCTTGCAAGTTTGAGCGGAGTTGAAGCTTGATAGATGATGTCAATTTGTAGATGGATGGGAGGAACTATACGCATAAAAACGATGGAGATTCTTAAAAAATGGATGCACAAGTATTTGTTAGATGGTTGGAAGGATGAGTTATGAAACTATGTAGGAAGTAAGAAGAAATGATGGTCGAAGATGCATCTCTCAACGGATGTAGATGCCAACATAAGGAAAAAAAAAAAAAACTTCTGTTGTGATTTGGATGGACGCAAATATAGATATCCTTTATCCATACCCACAACAAACTCTATCACATTTCCTCTTTATATGTTATCAATGAGAAAAGCTATGTACATCTTTTATGGCTACCAATTCTTCTCTTTCTCTCTCATTTTTGTTGATGTTTTTGCCTTTGGATTAGGAAAGATAGTCCCACATCGGCTACACCAAATGGTGAGTATCTCAATATAATGCATTGCTTGTGTTGAGGTGTGCACATGAGGTGTGATAGGGCACAAGTGTGTGTCATGTGGGAGTATTTTCCTAGAAGGAAAAATGATTAATTCCAACAAAGATGTAAGTTGATTTTTGTTGTGCGGACTCGGACTCGGACACGGACACGGACTCCAGGATGTCTCGTGCATGCACGGGAGTGTTCGGGGGGTAGGCATGGACTGGCACACTTCTATGCTGATTGTGGGATGATCTAAAATATCAAACTCTATTTTTGAGTATTGGTATTTTAGTCCCACATCGGATAGGAGAAGAGGTGAAGTCTCACTCCACTCTATAAATAGAGCCCCTTGGCCTCCTTTGAAAGATGCACCAAAGAAGAGAGTTAATGGAGTCCGTAAAGTCCAGGAAGCCTGTTCAAGTCTCAAATATTGATTGACGAGCGTTCCAGAAGTTCTCTAGAACTTGCTGGTTCCTGGAAGCGGATCGTATATAGGCGAATCTTGCTTTGAGCAATGGTGATCTTATCACCCCAGCAAAGTAGCCTTTCTCTTTCTTCTTTCCTTCTCTTCTTCTATGATCTAATCAGATACTTCTTGTGGGCTTTCGTCGTTGCTGCTGCTAGCAACTCGATTTGTACCTTCCTAAAAGAAGCTCTACTTTCGTTTGCTGTTGTAACGAAATCTATTTAAATTTTCGTTATCCAGAATCCTCCAAAGATCTCTGTGGTGCACCTTCTTTGAAGTGTTCCTACGAAACGTTGTTACTATTGAGACAACTGTTTCGTTTCTCTATTTTCCATCGAAAATTACGCCTGGGGAATAACATTTTTCACAACACGTTATCAGCATCACCGCTCGCGGAGTTTCAGACGACCAGCGAAAGAGGAAAATATATTGCTCATTGAAAGATCAAAGATAAAAATTGGATTGAACAATCAAACCATGTTCATAGATTATAATTTTATTTTGATAAGAAGTTTGTACTATAATCTAAACCTCATGATCTAAACCCCAAAAATCCGATGTCAAACTATGCATGAAAACTACTGATCTATGATATATGACCTATTTTCGAACTGATTTAACCTATGAAACAAACGACCAATTAGAAGTAAAAAAAAGGGTTTTAAACCTGTATAGGTTGTCAAAAACTCCCATCATATGGTTTTCTAAAATTCTTAATAGGTTAATGGCAATCAACCTCCCAAGTTGGGGGTTCGCAACAGTTTTTTAATTATTTTCGAGCAATTTTTCGACAATGTTCGCGTCGATTTATCGAGCAACATAGGGTACCTAAATTCAAACTAATTGAATTGGTGGAAGGCCGTATAGGTTGTCTTCCTATTGAACCAATCGGTTTGAGAAACGATGATGAGACGAGGGAGTATGATACCTGCGAAGTCGGCCTCACGGGTGCAACTGCTGCTACGGCTGTGCCCTGTTCTTGCGCACGCGCGGCCAGCAACTGGGCTGCGCTCCAGCGGCCTGGCTGCGTGCGACCGCGAGGGAGTGGCGCGCCGGGGTCCGGCAGCATGGCAATGGGGGAGCCCGGCGATGGCGGCTGCCTGGCCCTGCTGCTGCTGCCAATGCTGGTGCTGCCGCTGCTCTGCTCTTTAGGGGGGGTCAGTTTATATATGACTCAATATCTCGCGAGATATTGATTATATATTTCTTTTCTTATCTAAATCTATTTATATATATATGTATCTATATTTATTTATCTATATATGTATTTATATATATCTATATATATAAATATCCACAAAAAAAATCTTAATAATACTATTCTTAGTATAGGGCTTATTCATAAGAAAAATTATGTACATGCAATTAATATTTATTTCTATAAGCAATAAATATCAAATCTTTGTAAATAGTAATTTATTATTCCTAACCCTTATTTAATAGGTAAACAAACAAGTAATATATATATATATATATATATATATATATATATATATATATATATATATATATATATATATAATAATAATAATAATAATAATAATAATAATAATAATAATAATAATAATAATAATAATAATAATAATAATAAATAATAATAATAATAATAATAATAATAATAATAATAATAATAATAATTATTATTATTATTATTATTATTATTATTTCTAAAATTTTCTCCTAAATCACTAAAATAAAATACCAACACAACATACATCTACATGGACGTCCTCAAACATACTATATGACTACATAGGTTTAGGTTGGGTTCGGATCAAGTTCGGGCTAAATTGGTACAAGCGGGTCTCCTAATAGTCATATTCTTAATAAACAACTAATTAAATCATTTATAGGGGTCAAGTCACAACTTAGCCTGGTTTTCCTAGTTAGAACAATCCTATGGCTCGGTCTTCCCTAACATAGCTAATACACTAGCCAAAGCACACAACTACACTAACCGTACCAAAATTCCTAGTCGCTATGCATCTTAGAACTTAACCATGACTAAGGCCATATCTATATAAAATATTAGGCTATTATAAATATAATCATATATATACAAAATTGTATATAAATCTATTTTGATGTATAACATCCCAAAATAAATATCAAAATAATTATACTAAGCCATGGCAACCTATCATGGCTCTATATATGGGGTTGGCTAGGTTAGGGTCCAAATATATTCTAGTCAAATCGATTCTGAAAATCCCCCAATGAGTCTTCTGTGTCATTCGCAAATAAATAGCACATGGAAACTCGATTGAGTAGCACACCCTTGGCATGTGTGTCGTAGACTCAAAATGGATCAAAATCATATATTAGGTCAAATGGTTTTTGATCAATGTCGAGTCATGAACTCAAGTTGGAAGTTAGATATGGAATTATGGTAAATAATCTAATTGCCTAAATTTGACCCGAAGTTGCGTGACGTCAAAAGAATGCTAGGGGATAAGTTTGGATGGGACATGATATACCAAATTGAAGGTTATCCTGTCTAATACAAAACTCATGAAGGACGTTTCGAGAGATGGGCAAGTCTTGTGCTCCAAGAATCAAAGACACGGAAAAGTACATCTATAATCATAATTAATAAGAAAATACAATACAATAAATATACAATCATCTAATCGTATAAAATAAATATATAAAAAAGTCCCCAAAAATCAGGGTCTTTACAATCTACACACCTTAAAAGAATTTCGTTCTCGAAATTAAAATAAGACTCACTAACAAGAACTGTGCTAGGGTAACTAGGAATAGTTTAAGGGATACGCTAGGTCACTATAGTGTCTCCTAATAAGTCAAGTAATAATCAAGCCTAAACAATTTGGATTTGCAACATCTATATCGTAAAACTATATATCGTTATCTCTAGTGGCTCTTCTTGGTACTGGCGGTCTTGCAAAGATCACATTGAAGACTTGTCCCTCCTAACCATACTATTATTACAATTATATGAGTCTCCTTTTTCCTAACCAAGCTAAGTGGTACCTACTAATCCGCCTAATCCTCACTTTAAACTAATAAGGTATAATAGTAAATGGGTTAGGTTAGACTATGTCTAGTTTATTCTTGTAGAGGGTCAATCATTACACTAAAACTACCACCCTTTTCTCTATCGAGTGACTACCATAAGGACGTAACCTAGTACAATCATCTATTTATTTCTATATTAAGGACATCTACCCACCTTTGGTTAAATTGCCTCATCAAACACATGATGCCCTATGGCATATGGCATCTCTAATCCCCTTTATCTATCAAGCAATCATAATACAATAAGCAGACTAACTTACACTATAACTCAAGAATTTCTGATAAATCCTATATAGCACGATTATTCGTCACTCCGAAATTGGAAGGAACGAGAAGCAATGATACGAGAAAGCAAAGGAAGAGTAATCGAGAGCAAATACGAAGTTCAAGGGCGGTAGAGAAATTTTTAAAAGAATTGTCAAGACAGTTGTGGATTGAGATTCCTAAGGATTTAGTCATGTTCACAGGCCCGCTCGGTATAGTAACGTAACCGAAACGACTAACTCGACCTGCATGGGCCACCACAAAAACATGTAACGCCCCAGTCCCAAAATACGTAGGACTAGGATATGTATACATGCCAGCTACGCATCGAGAGGACTCCAGCCCAGCTCGAATAAGTATAAGTTGTCTGGTTTTCTAAAGCAATCTATCCATTCAACTACAAATATCTCAATCCACTGAAGATAAACTCTTGTATAAACCAAGTAAACTAATGCTGGTCAGACATTAGCAAACCGGTTACTACAAGTAATAAGAAAAGATAATATACAATAAAGTGGACCAGACTCTAATGCAATTATCTTGAACAAGCTTCTAATGAAAGATAAAGCTTGTAAAACTAGGCTATACAGCAACAATGTCAAAGTAATATAATATGGGACGAGTATGAAAAGATATGAACTAAATATACCTGAAATTCCTGAGAAATAATAATCAATTCTCCAATGTATTCTTCCTCGATCACTTCAGCTAATACCTGAAGAGATCACCAGGTCCTCAGAGGACTAGCAAGATACATAATATACAAGCCAAAATGTAGCAGTACAACATATGCAAAAAAATAAGAAATAATCAAGGAAAAGTCAATTGAGGCACAATGGACTAAGGCACCAAGATCTAAGACACAAGGAACCTAAGACACTGGCATGCCATACTAGTCGTGGCTAACTGGTCAAAGCTATATACTGTAGTCAAGGCAAGCACTCCCAATCTATAGTATCTCAATCGTAGTCAAGTCAAGCACTCACAACCGAGATTGTAGCCATTCCTAGTAAAATAATCCTATAAACCGTAGTCAAGGTAAGCATTCACAATCGATAGAATGTCAAAGTCAATTCCTACTCAAGTCATGTCAAGTCAAGTCAGAAAAATTAGTGGTGTAGGACTAGACGACTCTATCACGGAACACGAGTGAACACGAAAGCAAAATAACATATAATGAATGTATAACATAATCAAGAACGTGAATGTACGCTAAATATATGATAGAGTGAAACTGGAAATAATATAAGCAAATAGACACAAGGTAAAGCAATCATGGATATAACCATATAAGGAAAAAGAACAATAAAGAAGTAAAGGACATGCATATAAAATATACTGTACAAGCTGGCAAGGTATACTTGCCTGAGGGTTGCACGGAGAACCAACAATATATCACCAATCAACAAGTTAGAAAGTCCAAGTCTCACAACTGCCTCCAGAAGCTGCAATAGATGTTACCAACGTTTCCATATTAGTCAAATTAGCTAGGATTGCCCGTCCTTAAGTCCAATTCTGGATGCAGGGGCAAAACGGTAATTTTAGGCCAAAACGATGTCCGTCGTTGGACCCACTTTGTACTGAAAAAGCGTGCCAGAGTCAATGGTCTTTAAAGTCGTCAAACTACATGTCTACGGATTTGTTTTAATGATACGAACCCAACGGTATGTCCAATTTTGGATTTCGGTGGGCTGTGCACGAAATCGCCCGTTGAGTTGGATCGTGGGGCCCGCAAAACGACGATCCGGTCAACTGTCTCAGAGTCGGACCAAACATGGCATACAGGACCAAAAAAATGATACAGTTCTGCTGGCGCCAGTTTTGTCTCGATTTGACAAACGTGCACAAAATAATTAGAGACTTTGCAAAGAGGTCGATACGGTAAAATTTGACGGATACACATCAAATTCGTCGCGCACACGCAACCAATTTGAATTTCGTCAAAGCCCACACGTCCGCGAAGTCGATACGCACCTTTCGATGCTTTCGGTTCGTGACCATGTTGCCCGGATTGGCGGGATAGAAGTCGTATCGGTAAGATTTTTAAAAAATTGACTGTTTTAAAATTGATTTTTTTCCTATTGTCGAACTGATTTAACCTATGAAACAAACGACTACAATTAGAAGTAAAAAAAGGGTTTTAAACCTGCATAGGTTCAAAAACTCCCATCACATGGTTTTCTAAAATATTTAATAGGTTAATGGCAATCAACCTCCCAAGTTGGGGGTTCACAACAGTTTTTTAATTATTTTTAAGCAGTTTTTCGACAATGTTCGCGTCGATTTATCGAGCAACATAGGATACCTAAATTCAAACTAATTGAATTGGTGGAAAGCCGTATAGGTTATCTTCCTATCGAACCAATTGGTTCGAGAAACGATGATAAGACGAGGGAGTATGATACCTGCGAAGTTGGCCTCACGGGTGCAACTGCTGCTACGGTTGTGCCCTGTTCTTGCGCACGCGCGGCCAACAACTGGACTGCGCTCCAGCAGCCTGGCCGCGTGCGACCGCGAGGGAGTGGCGCGCCGGGGTCCGGCAGCACGGCGATGGGGGTGCCCGACGGTGGCGGCTGCCTAGCCCCGCTGCTGCTGCCAATGCCGGTGCTGCCGCTGCTCTGCTCTTTAGGGGGGTCGGTTTATATATGACTTGATATCTCGCGAGATATTGATTATATATTTTTTTCTTATCTAAATCTATTTTTATATATATGTATCTATATCTATTTATCTATATATGTATTTATATATATCTATATATATAAATATCCACAAAAAAATCTTAATAATACTATTCTTAGTATAAGGCTTATTCATAAGAAAAATTATGTACATGCAATTAATATTTATTTCTATAAACAATAAATATCAAATCTTTGTAAATAGTAATTTATTATTCCTAACCCTTACTTAATAGGTAAACACACTATATATATATATATATATATATATATATATATATATATATATATATATATATATATATATATATATATATATATATATATATATATATATATATATATATATATAGTCGAAACCCACACAAAATCAACAAGGATAATTAAAGGAAATTCGTTATCATATTAACAAATAAATTAGTAACGTAATAGCAAGAACATTTATAATATATATATATATATATATATATATATATATATATATATATATATATATATATATATATATATATATATATATATATATATATATATATATATATATATATATATATATATAATAATAATAATAATAATTATTATTATTTCTAAAATTTCCTCCTAAATCACTAAAATAAAATACCAACACAACATACATCTACATGGACGTCCTCAGACGTACTATATGACTACATAAGTTTAGGTTGGGTTCGGGTCAAGTTCGAGCTAAATTGGTACAAGCGGGTCTCCTAAGAGTCATATTCTTAATAAACAACTAATTAAATCATTTATAGGGGTCAAGTCATAACTTGGCCTGGTTTTCCTAGTTAGAACAATCCTATGGCTCGGTCTTCCCTAACATAGCTAATACACTAGCCAAAGCACACAACTACACTAACCATACCAAAATTCCTAGTCGCTATGCATCTTAGAACTTAACCATGACTAAAGCCATATATATGTAAAATATTAGGCTATTATAAATATAATCATATATATACAAAATTGTATATAAATCTATTTGGATGTATAACATCCCAAAATAAATATCAAAATAATTATACTAAGCCATGACAACCTATCATGGCTCTATAAGTGGGGTTGTCTAGGTTATGGTCCAAATATATTCTAGTCAAATCGATTTTGAAAATCCTCCAATGAGTCTTCTGTGTCATTCGCAAATAAATAGCACATGGAAACTCGATTGAGTGGCACACCCTTGGCATGTGTGTCGTAGACTCAAAATGGGTCAAAATCATATATTAGGTCAAATGATTTTTGATCAATGTCGAGTCATGAACTTAAGTTGGGTCAAAATCATATATTAGGTCAAATGATTTTTGATCAATGTCGAGTCATGAACTTAAGTTGGAAGTTAGGTCTGGAATTTTGGTAAATAATCTAATTACCTAAATTTGACCCGAAGTTGTGCGACATCAAAAGAATGCTAGGGGACAAGTTTGGATGGGACATGATATACTAAATTGAAGGTCATCATGTCTACTACAAAACTCATGAAGGACGTTTCGAGAGATGGGCAAGTCTTGTGCTCCAAGAATCAAAGACATGGAAAAGTACATCTATAATCATAATTAATAAGAAAATACAATACAATAAATATACAATCATCTAATCGTATAAAATAAAACAAAAAATCCCCAAAAATTAGGGTCTTTACATTAATACCGCAGCGGAGGAAGCAGAATGGCTTCGAAAACTCATGTATGATCTTCCAGTGGTTGGGGCATAAATATCGGTGATACCGATATACTGTGACAACCAAGCGACTGCGACGGTGGCATCAAATGACCTCTTCAACGGAAAGAAGAGGACTGTGCGGTTGAAGCACAGGGCAATACACGATCTCATCAAGAGGGGTGTTATTGCAGTGATTGATGTTCGGAGTCAGGAGAACCTGGTGGATCCGTTCACCAAGGGCCTCAAGCGCCAGCTGGTCGATGACACAGCTTGTAAAATGGGCTTGAAGGCACTCTGATATTGTGTTATTACATTCCTACCATAAAGTTTTATGCTATTAGTTCAAAGAGAAATCTACTAGGCATCTAGCTTTTGGTTCAAGGGAGGACTATTACCCAGAAGAATATCAGGAACGGTGGATACTTGTCCTCTGTGGCATGAAGAGGTTACGGACCTACAACTACTGTTGTCTACTGTTATTTTCTACGAAAAACGGATCCTGTGGGAAGGTTGGCTTAAATGCCTTAATGAGTTCTCAGGCAGAGTGAATGCCTGGAGTGCTTTACAGGAAGCACGGTAGCGCAGCACTACAAAAAGTGTAACTCCATGCTATAGTGGGGTGACTACACCATGAGGTTTCCGGTTAGGGGTAATGCCTTGGCTTTGTGAGCCAAGTCACAGCGGAGTAGCACCGCAAATAGGTAGGTAGCCTAATGCTGTATGATAATCGTAATAAAGAGATGTAAACAACACTACAAAGAGGACGGTGTCCTCATGTTACAGTGGCATGACACCACGAAGAGGTACCAGGTAGGGTAAAGCCTCGGCTTCGCAAGCCATGTCATAGCGGCGTAACACCGTACGGAAGCGCAAGGCTTCATGCTGGGTAGTTTGGCACTACAAAGAGGCTTGTGACCTCATGCTACAGTAGTATGACACTACGATGAGGTACCCAGGTAGGGTAAAGCCTCGACTTTAAGCCATGTCATAGCAGCGTAGTACCGCCAAAAAGCGCAATGCTTCATGCCATGACTCTTTATAAAGAACTCACCTATAGTGTATGAACAGAGATATCAGGCCGTCTCTTGAGGGTAAACTTGTAGACGTCCAAAAATTATACACTGAAACTAGGCTGGCACAAGGCCCTTAATGTGTAGCCAGAAGCACAATTTATGTCATTATGTGAGTAGGAAAAATTACAGTTATGGTGCAGAATTTAAGGCATAGTCCATTCTTGTATCATGCTATTATTTATCCTATGCGGAAAGATTCAAGTCGTAGCGACATCTCTCCTAATGCATGATGGACAGTCACTGTGGGGAACGCTCAACCCATATTTGAGATATGCGGGGGATTGTTGTTGTTTTTGCCTTTGGACTAGGAAAGATAGTCCCACATCGGCTACTCCAAATGGTGAGTATCTCAATATAATACATTGCTTGTTTTGAGGTGTGCACATGAGGTGTGGTGGGGCACAAGTGTGTGTCATGTGGAAGTATTTTCCTAGAAGAAAAAAGAATTAATTCCAACAAAGATGTAAGTTGATTTTTGTTGTGCGGACTCGGACTCGAACACAGACTCCAGGATGTCTCGTGCATGCACGTGAGTGTTCGGGGGTAGGCATGGACTGGCACACTTCTATGCTGATTGTGGGATGATCTAAAATATCAAACTCTATTTTTGAGTATTGGTATTTTAGTCCCACATCGGATAGGAGAAGAGGTGAGGTCTCACTCCACTCTATAAATAGAGCCCCTTGGCCTCCTTTGAAAGATGCACCAAAGAAGAGAGTTAAGGGAGTCCGTAAAGTCCAGGAAGTCCGTTCAAGTCTCAAATATTGACTGACGAGCGTTCCAGAAGTTCTCTAGAACTTGCTGGTTCCTGGAAGCGGATCGTATATAGGCGAATCAACGGTGATCTTATCACCCCAGCAAAGTAGCCTTTCTCTTTCTTCTTTCCTTCTCTTCTTCTCTGATCTAATCAGATACTTCTTGTGGGCTTTCATCGCTGTTGCTGCTAGCAACTCGATTTGTACCTTCCTAAATGAAGCTCTACTTTTGTTTGTTGTTGTAACAAATTTTTTTTAGATTTTCGTTACCCAGAATCCTCCAAGGATCTCTGTGGTGCACATTCTTTGAGGTGTTGCTACGAAACGTTGTTCCTATTGAGACAACTGTTTCGTTTCTCTATTTTCCATCGAAAATTATGCCTCGGGAATAACAATTTTTACAACACGTTATCAGCATCACCGCTCGTGGAGTTTCAAACGACCAGTGAAAGAGGAAAATATATTGCTTGTTGAAAGATCAAAGATAAAAAAAAATTGTATTGAACAATCCAACCTGGTTCATAGATTATAATTTTATTTTGATAAGAAGTTTGTACTATAATCTAAACCTCATGATCTAAACCCCAAAAATCCGATGTCTACAGATCTATGATATATGATATAAAAGTAATTAGGTAATTTTTTTGTATGTATGTCTTGATATTTTTCTTCCACGATATAAATTTACATATTGGTTGTTGTAAGGCATAAGTTATATATTTTAGTTTGCCTTTTGCTAAACTTGATTGATACATATATTACAACCAGAAGTATTGTGAGTAGAGGGCTCATGGAGCAATACTTGTGCATTAATTTTGTTTAATGATAGTTGGTTAGTCACTCTTTACTTTATTATAAAGCCCTTTAGTTGGTTTGATGCTCTATTGTACCTGTATAAATTTCTTTCTTTGTCCTTGAATAAATAACGATATTTTTTAATCAAAGTTATGAAAATGTATGATTTGAAACATAAATTTTGGATATAGCAATCTTGTGCACCATGTAAAGATGGGGTGCTGGAAAAGTACACATCATTAATTTTATGAAATTTTTTACACAGGGAGATGAACTTTAGTGTATTTACGAATAAGAGGATAACTTTAGGAGAATTATCAAAAGGAGGACAAGACGACATTGAAGATGGCACCACAAGGCAGCCCCCCTCTTGGCGATATTAGAGATGGCACCAAGGCCCTCCCCCCCTCCCCCCCCGGCGCCATCACTAATGTCGCCAGACTTTCTTACCTAGTATTTGTACTAACGGGATGACTTTTAGATGTCAGGAGATGTTTATAATAAGTGATGTACCATTCAGACAAATTTTAATTTCAACATATAACCTTGAATTTTTTTTGTACATTAGAGATGCTATGGATTCCGAAAATCATGTTCCTCTATATCAGATCTCTGGTTTGCAGTGCCTACTTTGTCGAGGAAAGAGTGAGGGTTCTGTTTGTCATGGTTTCTTGTATATTTTTCATGTCTGCTTTTTTATTTTTAGCTGTCATATGTCAACTTATTATTGTGTTTTTGAAATATATTATATGAATATTTTTTGCTTTAAGAATTCTACATAGGTTTCAACTTGTTATTTTTGCTGTTTTATTGTTGTAACTTTAGATTATAAATTAGTTTTTCTCATGGTTGTAACATGAATGCATTTGCTTAATTTTCTGACTAGTGAATTGTGCAATCTTAACAGAAATTATTATCACATCTCGATAAACTACTTTTTGTTGATCGTCCATGCAACTGCAGTTTATGGTGAGCAAATGTTTACTAAGCTTATGTAGCATCTAATTATATGTATCCCCACCCATTCAAAGTGATGTAGAACGTAATTGAAGTCTTTGCTCAATTTACAAATTTTGAACATGATAAAGAATCTGCATCCTTTCCATGTTGTAGTTTCATTTTTCTTTCAGTTTCAATATGGCCAATAGTCTCAGTATTGCATTATTTCGTTTCCAAAACTGCAGTTGCTTGAAGAATCAAACGAAAAGAATCTCTCGTATGTTCCCATGAAACATGTATTATTCTGTGTACTATAAAATTGATAGTATTTGAAGTTTCAATGTATAAAAATTCTCCTAAAGTCTGGCGACATTAGTGATGGCGCCAAGGGGGGCGGGGGCCCTTGGCGCCATCTCTAATGTCGCCAAGAGGGGGACTGCCTTGTGACGCTATCTTTAATGTCGTCTTGTCCTCCTTTTGATAATTTTTCTAAAGTTATCCTCTTTTTCGTAAATACACTAAAGTTTATCCCCTCCTGTGTAAATTTTTTGTTAATTTTATTAAGTGTTGTTGATAGTCCACTATTTATTGTTGATTAGTACATCTCTAGTTTATTAGCTAGCGTTCTGCATTGTCAAGTACGTTGGCGTCGGAGGAAGGGTTCACTGGCATTCTATTCCTTTGTTAAAAGGACAATCTTTAAACCTACTTCCGGATATGCATCGAAGAACTTTTCCAAATGACACCTTATTTATATGACATTGAGTGTTATAGTTTGTATAGATTAGTATTAAGGTATATCAGTTGTTTGCCATAAAATTCAAAGACAGGTATTACCGAACACTGAACTTGATTGCAAACTCGCTTGTACAAAGGAAAGCCTAGAAAGAAATCCTAGGAAACAATCTAAGTACAATTGTTTAGTTTTGATTCTGGGAGGTGACGGTGGAGGCTCCGGAAAGTGCTATCAACTCTGTCTTACTCTGTGGACTATCTGATGCATTCTCTAGCTCGCGAAGAAATTGCTTTTCTCTTGAAGGTTGCCATCCTTTTGCAGGGGTATGGCACCCTGTTATTTATAATAGGATATATTTTGAGCCGTATAGACGGCTTACGACCACATGGCTGATTAGCACGCGAAGATCCGCTCTTGGGCTGCCATCTATCGATTTATTGGGATTTTGTTGCAGCAAATCTGGGTAGTTAAGGACTTGGTCAAATTGCCACGTGTCCTGTTGCGTATCGATCATGTGGGGTCGTATGAGACTCATGCGGCTTGGATCATAGTTGCTCTTGGCTGTATAAAGTTTGGATACTTTTGGGGCCGCATAAGTCTGAGCCGCATAAGGTTCATGCGACTTAGATGACACTCTTCTGGCCGCATGGAGGCGTACGAACCCTGTTTTTGAGCGACGTCTCACGTCTTATCTTTCTTGTCGAAGTGTCAGAACTGTCATGTTTTGCCAAGACTTGTCAGCTTTATCAGTTGAACTGTTCCTCTTGGCCGCATATCTTCCTTCCACAGCTGTTTGTTGACGGGCCGCATATGTCATACGGCTTTCCTTCATGTGGACCTGTTTGGCCCCAAGTACCTATGCGGCAATTTGTAATCCGCATGAACCCCATATTTTTTATGCTTCTACAAGACCCCCTTCAAAGTTTTTAAATTGTAAATTTGGAATACTTTGAATAAGAAGCATGAAAATATGTCAAGCCGTAGGGAGTCTTTAATCAGCATGAAGCTTTTCGAACTGCAGAGAGATCTTTGAGTCGCAGGGAAGTCCTGAGCCACAGAACAAATCTTTAAGTCGCAGGGACACTTTGGGCCGCAGAGAGCCTGCCAGCTGTCACTGCTGCATCTAATTTTCTTGATTCGGTTATTGATCTATTTTCGAGATAAAGCCGACGGTTACTGGGGATAAAGTCCCCAAACGTCGACTTTATCTTTAATGATCTCGAAAACCGAAGAGACGCTTGACATTTATTAGGGATAAATTCCCCAAACGTCGTCCCTATCCTTTATGATCTCGAGAATCGAAGAGTCTCTTTTCAGCAACTTTATAAATAGGAGTCGTTCAGAGAGAGAGATATCTTCCTCTTTCACCTTCTCCTCCTTCGACTTCCTGATGCTTTCTGCTATGGCTCAAAAAGCTTCTAAGTCGACTGGTGCAGCAGTCAAAGGAAAGAGACTTGCTTCTCCGTCGAAAGCGGCAGACGCTCCTTCCATTCGTTCCGACGTGCAACCTCCTCTCAAGAGTAAGTATGGTGAACAGACGATGACTAAAATTTTAAACGACCATGGCGCATGTTTTTATGTGGGCCTGTCATATACTGCCTTTGCTATAAGCCCGGTCGATTCGTGCTCTCATCTCATCTGGACCACATGTGTTCTGTATGATGGGGCCGCATGGACTGAGTTGCATAACCATTGCTCATTCGAACTTGAACCGCTTGAGTGCCTCAAGATGGATCTGTATGAACATTTCATGACTAAGCCGCATAGGTGCCGTATGAGCACTTTATGGTCAGGCTGCATGAACACTGTATGACTGGGTCGCCTGATTGTCTCATGGCTGATCTGTACGAGTATTGGGCCGCATAAGTTTTTCATGACTGAGCCGTATAAATGCTGCATGAGTACTTCATGACTTTGGGGCTATATGTTTTGGCTGGGCCGCATAACTGGCTAGGCCGCATAACAGAGTTCTTTGTTTTTTTGGTGCTAAATCCCCTTTTTTACCCTGTTTTTGTAGGGATCTGGCTAGCAAACTTCTTCAGGACCGGTGTCAGCGATGGAGTGAAAATACAATATTCTGGCGCCGACATCACACAGCTAAAAACTCCTCATGCTTCGGAAGAGTTTTCCCCACGCCCTTTTGGCATACACATCAAACAACTCAGGACTCTTCATGCTTCGGAAGAGTTTTCCCCAGGTGGTAGGAAGAGCCTTTATACCTCGGAGAGTTGGATGGTGGTCAGGCGTCGTTATGAACGTCCTGCCTTTATGGCTCTCCAAGTAGGCGAAACCACCATCAGGGACCATGTTTTGAAGGTATGGTCCCTTGGGGGAGCGGGGCTAAGGCATCCGCAATACAGAGGGGAGGATAGCATGCTATATTTACCCTCCTCCCGGCAGCTCCTTGGAGATTCAACAACTTTGTTTGCTTCTCAGCAGTAAAACATGACTTCCTTCGAGGGCCACGTAACTGCTTGAAGACGAAGCGTTGTCAAACCCAACTATGTATTGCTAGATTTTTTCTTTCTTTGCTGTCGATGTAGTCCTATGAATGTAACTGATCTTGAATAAGCAGAGTATGTTTACTCTATTTTATTTGTGGTATTTTGTGGTGCTTGTACTAAAGGGCCTAATATAGCATTTGTATTTGATAAAGGACATCCCATTGGAGAACTTTTATGGACCTATTGCCCTTTTGTGCATCTGAAAATACGAGCAAATAGATTTGAATGATATTTTGTGGACCTACTACTCTTTGGTACACCGATGGTGCGAGTAATAGATTAGAATAACTTTTGTGGACTACCCTTTTGTGTACTGGCGATGCAAGTACGGATAATAAGTGGAGAGGAAATCAACATATTTACTCAGAGGTAATGAGGACGTAGTAAATATGGGTCAAAACAAAGCCTTCCTACTCAGAGGTAATGAGGACATGGTAGGAGTAGACATAATAGGGATACACAAAACAACTCAGAGGTGCTATTAACGTGGAAGTTCTATGCACTGGGTGATTTGTTTGTGATGGATAGGAAAACAACTCAGAGGTAATATGGATGTGGTTGTTTTTCCTGTTGGGAAATTTTATGGACCTATTACCCCTTTTGTGCACTGACAGTGCGAGTAATAGATTAGGATAAGTTTTATGGACCTATTACCCTTCTGCGCACTGGTGGTGCGGGTAATAGATTTTGAGACAAACTTTTGGTGGAGAGAAGCTATGACCAGAAAGTTCATAGATATGACCAAGAGATGAGATATGAATTCATTCGAAGTGGTCAGAGAGTAAGTTCAGTGGTACCCGAGGGTACATAACTCAATAATCTGGAAGATTTGAAGTCAGAGCGTAAGTTCAGCGATACCAGAGGGTATATAACTCACGATCTGAGAGATAGTTGGAAGGTGTTGTTTAGACATAGTATTTCTTGAGGAACTTGTCGTTGATGGGCATCATGAGCAAGTCTCTATTTTGTTTTACGAGACGATATGTGCCATTAGAGAATACGGTCTCGATGATGAACGGACCCTCCCACTTAGGCTGAAATTTGTCGGGGGTCTTGTGATTCATGACCATTGGTCTGCGAATGTCCAAGACAAGATTGCCAACTTGGAATATTCTCTGTTTGACTTTCTTGTTGAATGCCCGAGAGATGCACGCTTGGTAGAGCTCTATGCTTTGTTGAGCTTGTAAACGCTTCTCATCTAATGCTTCTAACTCTTGTAGCCGTCGGCGGTAGTTATCGTCCGCCGTTAACCGGTAGGTGAGGGCCACTCGAAGGGAGGGGATCTGAGTTTCCAATGGGAGGACTGCCTCGATTCCGTAAACCAAGAAGAACGGTGTATTTCTTGTAGCCGTCCGAATTGTCGTCCGATACGCCCATAAGCACTCACCAAGCTTTTCATTCCAGTCGTGCTTGTCTGCAGACATGAACTTTTTGAGGAGCTTGATTATAGTTTTGTTGAATGCTTCAGCCAGACCATTGGCCGAGGGATTATATGCTGTCGAGGCCATGTTCTGAATTCGATTCTTATCACAAAATCGATAGAAAGCGTGGCTTGCAAACTGCGGACCATTGTCGTGGATAATCCTCCAGGGCAGTCCAAAATGGTATATGGCGTGATATTTTATGAAGCTAATTACGTTCGATGTCTTGACCTCTGCTAACGGAACAACTTCCACCCATTTGGAGAAGTAATCGGTGATTGCAAGTATGAACCGATGCCCTCTAGATGATGGCGGGGTGATTGGCCCAATGATGTCCATTTCCCATGCTTCGAATGGCCAAGAGGCCACTGTCAGGTGTAAGAATTCAGATGACAGATGTTTGAAATCTGCATAGATCTGGCAAGCCTTGTACTTCTTTGTATAATCAACCGCATCTGCGACCATTGTGGGCCAGTAATAACCCATCCGACGAAGACGATCTTGTAATTTCGGGCCAGGTTGGTGGGCCCCACAAGTACCGTCATGAGCTTCACGTAGGACCTCTGTGGCTTCTGCATTTGACAGGCATCTTAGTTATAGCCCATCGTAGGATCGTCGTTATAACATTTTCGTCTCTGTATCATAGAGGAATCTGAGGGAGCGTCTTCTGATTGAGGTAACTTCCTTCATATTCTCTGGTAGAATTCCATAGATCGCAAAATCGATGAGCAGACATCTCCAGTCTTGTATGTCGTTGGTTATCTGGGTGGAGTAACTCATACCTAGTTGAATATTGTTCCTGGAGCAGACCAGCTCATGGCCTATTATGTCGACTAGATGATGAGTGTTATTTGGGAGAGCCAAGGAAGCGGCGAGACCGGCCAGGGCATCGACTTCGATATTTCGAAGCCTAGGAATGTGCTCTATAAAGAACCCCTCTAAGGTTACAATGATGGCAATTGCTGTCTGATAATAAGGAATCAGGTCCTCATTGCGAACCTCGTATGAACCTCGGATCTGATTAACAACCAACTGCGAGTCACCATAAGCTTCCAGGTATCTGATCCCCATATCTTTTGTGAGTTGGAGCCCAATGACTAGAGCATTATATTCAGCTACGTTGTTCAAACAGGGTTCTGTAAGAGAATACGCCCGATTGACTACTAGTCCGGAGGAAGAAATCAATACCACCCCGACTCCAGCGATGATATCACCTTGTGGCTCCATTCTTGAAGCACCGTCGAAGAACATTTGCCAAATGGCGTCGTGCGAAGTCATGTTCGAGGTGACGACTTCATTATAAATTTCTTCATAAATTCTGGCTATTTCTGAGCCTGGATGGGCTGCTAAGAAGTCAGCCAGGGATTGACCTTTGATAGCCTTCTGTGGAACAAAGACCATGTCGTATGGGGATAACAATATCGCCCAGGTGGGTAGACGAGAACTGAGTGTGCCTGGCTTGGTCATGAGAATCCTGAGAGGATTAACTCATGAAATAACATGGATGGTCTGCCCTGTCACATAGTATCATATTTTCTGAATGGCGAACACTAGGACAAGGCACTCCTTCTCCACGGCAGTATACCTATGTTCCGGTCCTACCATTATCCGGCTGAGATAGTAAATGACTTGTTCATGTCCCGCGTTATTACTCTATGCTAGCAGAGCACCGAGGGAGTGTTCTATTGCCCGTACATAGAGCAGGAAGGGCATTTCGACGACTGGGGCTACTAGAACTGGCAGATTCATCAGGTACTCCTTAATATCATCAAAGGTACGCTGACATTCTTCGTTCCATACAAAAGAGACACCTTTCCTTATGAGTTGAGTGAAGGGTTGGCATCGTCCTGAGAGGTTAGATATAAACCTCCTGATATAGGCTAGTCTTCCTGAAGGCCGCGGAGTTCGCGGAGATTCTTTGGTGGATTCATCTCCAGGATTGCTTTTATTTTATCGGGATCTATGTGAATGCCCCGGAAAGTAATGACAAAGCCCAAGAATTTTCCGCTGGACACTCCCAGAAAAGACTTGGTAGGATTCATCTTCAGGTTGTGTGCCCGCATGAGGTCGAATACTGTCCTCAAATCATGTAAATGATCGTTTTTGGTGCGGCTCTTGACGGCGATGTTGTCTACGTAACATTCCACTGTCTTGCGTAAATGATCTCTGAAGATGACACTCATAGCCCGTTGATATGTAGTACCGGCGTTCTTCAGGCCAAAGGGCATGACCGTATAACAATATACGCCGATCGGCGTTCGGAATGATGTATGCTTCTCATCATCAAGAGCCAGCTTGATTTGATTGTATCCTGAAAAGCCATCCATAAAGGACATGCGCTCGAAGCCATGCATATTATCGATCATTATATCGGTGATCGGAAGAGGGAATTCATCCTTAGGGCGTGCCGCATTCAGATTGCGAAAATTGATACAGATTTGGATTTTCCCGTTCTTCTTGATGACTGGCACTACGTTGACTACTCAGTCTGGGTGCTGCTCTTCACGGATGAAACCACTAGCTACAAGCTTGTTCACTTCCGCTTTGATGGAATTCATGATGTCTGGACGAAATTGCCGCTGCTGTTGCTTGACTGGTTTTGCGTCCGGATAAATATTGAGCTTATGGAGCACAATCTCGGGGTTTAGCCCTGGCATGTCTTCATAGCTCCAGGCGAAGACATCGATGTATTCTCTGACGAGTTGTAACAACGACTCCCGCTCGTCGTCTGTCAGACTTTTACTGACAAAGATTGGCTTTGGAGAGGATTCATCACCGAGGTTAACTTGCATAACCTCATCTTCAGTGGGAGGATCGTAAAGTTCAAAGCGTTTCTCCCATTGTGCATCTAGTTGCTGGACCCACGGCTCCAACTCAAGTGGTTCAAGTAGGTCTTCGTCTTCTTTTTCGATATCAGCGGATGTCATATTGGCAGATAGTGTCTGTCTGAATATATCTCCAATACTGCTATCGGAGTCGTAAATGGGTGACTCGGACGAATGAGAGTGCCATTCGTATTCTTCGTCAGAACTTTCGGGCGTTGTTGGTGGAGTAACATATCCGAGGCCGCTTCTGGATTTGTGATAATGATCCTGAGGTTTCACTGTCGGTGTCGGTAGCAGTAGAGGCAATTGTCGATCACTGCCATAATATAGACCCGGGATAGCCTCCATGTCGTATACCTGCTTTTGCATGAAGTACTTGGCTTGAGGACTATACAAGTAGAGCGGTAGTCTTCCAGCGTCGGGTCCGAGGTTGGACTCTTGTGGCAAAAAAGATTGAGGACCTTCTTTTCGACCAAAGATGATTGTGTGATCCCATCCTCTTCTGTCTGGGACCGGAGAGTAAGCGCCTTTTATAGGAGCAAGTCGATTTGGGGTTATGGACGGTTGTCACCCGTGTATGCTGGCTAACGTCTAGACGGTCCCGTGCGGCATACGTTAGATTAGGCTTATCATACTCAGAATAGTCTAACGGCAGCCTCTTATTGATGAAATAAGGAATTTTATCCTCAGGGATTACATCACCAGGAGAGGGGCTATCCACCTGTGTAACCACATATTTGGCGAGTTCTTCGTCCTCCTTGGCTACCCCCGCGAGCTTAGAGGTCGGGATGCCGTCTTGGGCAACTTGACCACCAAAGGTTCTGCTTGAAATATTGGCTTGCTTGAGTATGTCATATCAACATTTAGCTGCTGACTCGTCTTAGGAAGACGGGTGACAATTAGCTCGGCAAGGGATTCTGTGTCTTCCGATGGTTTTCGGATGGATTTTGATAACTGAATCACCATCGGCCCTATGATGGGCTTTGGCTCTTGACTTTGGGAGTCGGATCTTCATTGGTTCCAACTGCGTAGCTTGAACGAGAGAACCAAGCGCCTCTTCATGCAAGGTTGCGACAAGGGGTGCGGCTTTGCCTGGTTTACGAGTCTGGAGGTGAATTATCAAGGGTTCCTCTGACCCTGTGATGGTCTCCAGTTTGTTGATGATGTACTTCTTGGATTCTTCATATAAACAAGCCTCTGAAGAATAATAAGACTCAGCCCCTTTGAAGGGATCGATGTCGGCGAATTCGGTCCTCACGAAGCCGTGTCTGTTGACATACTTGAAGCACTGGTGGAGGGTGGATGGCACGATCATATAGTCATGAATCCACTGACGCCCTAAGAGAGATTATTGTAGGAGGTGTCTGCATCTATGACGTAGCAGGTAACTTCCATCTTCAGGTCACCAATCTGGCACTTCAACCGGATCTTCCCTAGGGGATAGCTTCTCCCTGAGTTAAAACCGCTAATAGTGGTGTTGGTTGCCGCTAGCCGATGCATAGGGATGCCCAGAAGTTAGAGCAGGCTTTTCGGGATGATGCTTATTGATGAGCCAGGGTCGATATGCATCCGATCCACTTTGATGTCGCCTATGTACCCAGTGTAGTACAAGGGGCGATCATACAAATTGGACTTGATCAACATGTCCTGCAGAGTAAATATGATGTTGGACATTGCATCTGTGTTATCGCCGCCCTGTAGATCTGCTGGCGGGTCTTCCCCTGGAGGCTTGACCTGAGCTAAGTAGGCATCGGTATTCTGGAGGGCTTCGCTTAATGCAACACGAAGATCCTTGGAGAGCCTTAGGAGCTCGTACAATGACAACTTTGCTGGCGTATTAGCTAATTGAGCCAATATGTCAAAGTTGTAAGCTCTCTCCAGTCCCTAAGGTACATCATTGCGAAGTGACCTGTCGAAGCGGGTTTTCTTTGGCTTGGATTTATCCGCCAGTGGAGGCTGAAATGGCCTTGGAATATCCGAGGGATGCAACGTTGCCGGCTGAGGATCTTCGACTGGATTATCCCGTGCAGGCTGGACTTGTGCTCCAGACCGGGTAACAACATCTGCAGCTTCTTCGGCTTCGGCTGAAATTGTGTGGCAGGCTCTGGACTTCCTGCCCTTTTTCTTGCTGGTAGGAGATGACACCCCCTGGGTAACTTCGGGCACCAAGTCTGGATGCACCCACATGATCTCTCCTCGCGATGTGGTGAGAGGTACCAATCCAGATGTTTGGCTCCGGACGGGTGGAAGGTTAGTAACCTCCTGTCACGACCCGTACCCATTGTGAGGGTACGAGTACGTAACAGCGCCCAGCCTACGCCGCAGTGTTGGCGGTAGAACGCTGTTCTAAGTCTCTAGTTAACCATCAACTCATGCAGTATATAATATACTCGTCATAATCAACTCCGAACGGAGGACAAGTATAATATATGGTACGAATCAATCACAGTCTAAGCACGATAAGATAACACAAAAAATGACTACAAATAGAAAGACAACTACAACTACTGAAATAATAACAACATCTCAACAATCTGAAATACAACACAAGTCTCCAGTCAATACAACAAGTCCGAAATAAGGACTAATGCAAGTCTAAAACTGTATCCCGATCACTGCTAAGTGTCGGGACCAAAGGTGGCTAATCCCTTGTCAGGTCCATAATGAGTAGGGCAAGCATCCCCGGGGCTATCATCTGTAATATTTTCAACAGTTCCAGTCAGGACAGGAACGAGTACATCTCATCTAGAAAACCCAAGTAAATGACAGAGAACTATAAAGCAGTTATAGACAGTTGTATTGATGAACATGGCAGTTTATTTTCAGGTGATGGTATAGAGAGACAGATAAAGTACAAGAAAGTAAGGTAACTAAAACAAGAGAAGAATCATGGCAATTAAGACTGTAAATAGAAACTAGCTGAACTAGAGTAACATGATATAAGTCCAGATAGTAAATGTAAACAAGTGTAAAATCCAAGTAAGTCCAGACAACATGAATCTGATACCAGGTGATTCCAGTACAAGATGAGTCCAGTATAAGATGATTCCAGTCTAAGATGATTCCAGTATAAGATGATTCCAGTCAGTGATCAAAGTTTCCAGGGTGAGTCCAGACTATATTCTAACATTGTGTTTTAAAATACCGAGATCGACATGTAAATGGCTATAGGTAATCCAGCACATCACACACTCGGCCGGGTGTGAGATGGCTATCATTCCAGTTTGATTCTAGCATATGGGATGATTCCAAAATTAGGGTATGTCTATATGTATTACTCAAGTATTTCCCTTCCCAGCAAGTACAAGTGAATCCAGAATACGACACGAAAATCGAGATGAGTCTAGCCAAACATGATGATACCAGCAAGTGATTCCAGTAGGTGATTCCAATAATAGAAACCAGACATGATGATACCAGCAAGTGATTCCAGTAATAGAGGCCAGATAATATGGTATGTGTGTCGCATACATGAATCCAAAAATATTCATACGTGTTGTAACAGAGAATCACATACAACTAACTAGAACTGAAGTACAGTAATTGACAAGTAAATGAGAGAACTATCAGAGAATGTATTCGCCTGATACTCTGAAAAGAGAAGTATAATATCAGATGTCTGCACCGGAGTCACAATGTCCTAAATAGAGCAGTATAGGTTATAATATATGCAATATAGGGTAAATGAATGATACAATACAAACTACATAATTTCTAGGCCAATCTAGGTCAAGGTCAACTATTGGTCAACCATGGTCAACACTCTGGTCAAACTTGGTCAATCCTAGTCCATCAAGTCTCACTAGGCCTAACCCAAGCCTATACTAGCAATCTAGTACTAGTACAAGCCAAACTAGGCTATACAAACCAACCACACACATTCATTGGTGTACACATGCCATACACATAGGCTTTAAGCCATATAGCCTATAGGCCATAAGGGCTATGTCACATATTCCCACACATTATATATATACACTAATTTAATATAATTTATCATACACATATATATGTATACATACCACATTATTGTATCTAGCATATAGAAATATATATCCATATAGTGAGATAGAGAGGGGGATACATGGTATGTGTGGATGTGTGATACAACTAACATGTGTGTGTGATTTTTATATAGAAAATAGTATGTGTGGGATATGTTACAATGTGTGTCCTCAGGATAATCATAACAGTGTATGTGATTCATGTGTAACGTCCCAATCCTAAAATACGTAGGATAAGTACGTAGACATGCCAGCTATATACATACGAAGTACAGGGATCTTGTATGTATACATAAGCTATAAAATACAGTAAACCACAACTAACTAATCTCATCCACAAAATAAGAAAATAAAAAATATCATGTAATGAATTATTTTGGTACAATATGTTGGGTGGAGACACATCCACTACCAACCAAAATAAAAGGAAGAAGTACATGATGTATAAAAGGACTAAGTGGAAGTAGCAAGGATGAACCAAGTCACGTCATCTTCGAATAAATGGAAAAGACCACGATCCCGGCTAGGATACCTGTGGAAGACATGAACACACACCTGGGGAATAACCAGGTCCTCAGAGGGACGTAACAAAACACATAATATCATGCCATAAACTGAATAGTAGGAGCTCAATAGAAAATATACATGAGTAAAGGTTCCTAACCATTCTAGGTGGAATAATGCACTTTAGAAGACAACGTTCTACGCAGGAGATTAGGTGTTCAGCATAGATGGAGAGAGAGAGTGGCAGTAGGTAGCGCTCATAAGAGACACTATCGGCCATGGACAGAAAGTAGCGCTCATCCGAGTCACTATCGGCCCCGGGACAGTAAGTAGCGCTCATACGAGACACTATCGGCCCAAATCTATGTGTGTACTGAACATGTAGCCCCTACGCTAATAACTGTCTCCTCCCGCTCCATGATACTATACATGTGTCGACTCCACGACACTGTTTGATCCTTAATAACTGCCAAGTCTTCTACACAATCTATTAGCAGTTATATCCTAACACACGGCCTGTACGTACTGATATACGGTCGATACGCAAGTCCGAAGCTATATGCGACTCACAACTCATACAACCCGTGGCACATCGTGACAGTTTATGAGATGCTCTAAACGTAGGGTAGTCCCTTAACTCTAAGCCAATTGCATAAAATATAGTAATTTGCATCTATATATAGTTTTGAAAGAACAACTTGATAAGAAATAAAACATGCATGATATTGAGCAAGAAGTAAACAGTAAAGGCAAGGTGTCTTGCCTGGTGGGTCGCCTGGTGTGGTGCGATTATCTGACAAGTCCAGTGTTGTCCAATAGCTGAGGTCGATGTAAAAGGGTCCGAAATTCCCAAAAATTAAGACGCACGATTAGTTACGATCGAGATGGACAGATAGTGAAAAGTTGTGAAGAAAAAATAGTTATACTATATTTAGAAAATACCTAACAATATATTTTGGTTGTTAAAATAGTTTTAGAAAATTACTTTAAAGTCTAAATCTTTTTAGGCAAAAACTAAGTTAGCAAAATAAAATATTTAGATAGAGAAACTATATTCTTATTAGTAAAAATAATTTAGATAAATATTTAGAAAATCGTTTTATTAATTTGAAACTATATTTCACGAACTTGAATATATTTTTGGTTAACTTATTTGAAAATATTAGTAACTTGTTTAGACCAAAAACTATACTTGTCAAATATATATACATATAAATCGAGAAAGTATTTTAGTGTTTTAAAAAAAACTAACTTTTGAAATTATCTAGATAATAATTGTATGATTTCTAAAATAATACTGCAAATAATAATATTAATAAAACAATAAATGATTATAATGATAATAATAATTCTGATAGAAATAATAATACTAATACTAATAATAATAATAATACTAATATTAAAAATGATGATATATTAACATTAAACCTGCTGTCTCTTTTAAAGAAAGAAAATAGGAAAAAAAGAGTGGAGAGAGAGATAAGAAGAAGGGAAAGAGTACAGAGAGGGGAGCGGAGTACCAGTGGAGGTGGCCGCCGGAGGGTGTCGCCGGCACGACGGTCGGCACCGGGCGGAGCGGATGCGGCACGGAAAGTCGGACGGGCTGGTGCGGGCGACGGTAGGTCGGTGCGACGCTCGGCCAGGAGCGGAGGCGTTGGAACGCGTCGACATGGCAGGATGAGACGGAGGTTTTGCCGCTGCAGCTGTCGCCGGAGGCGGCGGCGCAAGGGCGCGGGGCTCGCCGGAGCTGACGGTGGCCGTGGCAGAGGTAAGGGTGGTGTATAATTATTTTGGGTTTGTTGTGGTGATGAGGAATTTGGGAGATGATGGTGGTGGTGACCGACGTCGGCGGTGGACGTGTCCGATTGGTGCGACGACGCGTCACCGGAAGGAGGCAGTGTGTCGGTCTGCCGAGGATGGCGGAACTGGTGACCGCGGTGGTTGTGGGGATGATGATGGCGGCGTGGGGGTCTGCCAAGGTGGTTGACGGGTGGCTGTTGGTGGTGACAGTGGTGGATTCGGTGATGGGGTTCGTGGTGGTCGCTGTGGACGAGGTCGGGTGTTTGCGCGGCAGCAGAGACTGTTGGTGAAGGCGGAACAAGGTGGTGTGACTGCTGGTGTGGGGGAGTCAGGGTGGTTGACAGGGACAGAATGGAGCAGAGGTGGTGGTGGTTGCCGAGGCAGTGGTGCTGCTGGCTTTGGCCGATGGGGTGGCGAAGGGGATGACGACGATGGCGATGGTGGCGGTATTGCTGTGCTGGGCCGGGACAGAGAGGTGGAGGCCGTAGTGCCGGTGGTGGTAGCTGGATGATTGTGAAGTCCGTATCTGTTGGGTCCGACACGAAAATTGATGTATTTGTAAATGATGGAATAAGATACTGGATGGTCACAGACACGATGCACAATATGGTTGTGATAGAGAATTATGGAGGAGTACCTCTCGTTATATAGGAGGTGGAAATTTCCAGTTGGATAAGGATTGGGAGGATTCAAATTTCCCCTATAGATAATATCATATTAAATTAAATTCGATTTAAACTTTAAATCGTTTCAATCCAAATTTAAATCATAGATAAACTCTCCATTAAATTTAAATTCCATTTAGAATAAAAGCCTTTTCAATATAATTTATCATAATTAATTAAATTTAAACCAAAAAGATATTTTAAAATAGTTTTTCGGATAATAAAATATTAATATTAAATAAATTTCAAAAATAAAATAAATTTATATTTCTAGTATAAAATGAACATTTGCATAAAACCTCATTTTTAAATTACTATTTATATAAACTTCCATGATGTAAAATAAAGTTTAAGAAATTCTAAATGCGACGCATTTTACAACTTTAAGTAATCAAAAATATTTATTATTTATTATTTGAAAAACTAAGATTTTTAAAATAAAATATTTTTACAAGAATATGTACCTCGCACATATTCGCACTCGAAGAGACATACGAAAATGCGAACTCGTACGCGACGTCCCATACGACAATTTCGTACGCGACGTCCCATACGACTATGCGACGTACAAATACCAAGTAAAAATTTTAAATACTCAATTTATATAAAAAAAAATTAAAGTAGAATTTTAGGGGGTTTACATCCTACCCAACTTACAAGAATTTCGTCCTCGAAATTTAGGAATAGGTAGGGTACAAGAGTTTATCGATAAGAAAGTACGAACAATTCTTTTAGCGAGGCAAGGAAGCGGTGTTAACACAAGCATGCAATTAGAAAGTCATCACGGATATGGAATAGAATGAGGGTTGCCAGTTAACACAATAAAACACGATAGAATTAAGGTTTAAAGTTAGTCATGATAAGTCATAAAATAACTAGATGAGGAATTGACCAGATTAAGGGCAAGCAATTAAGAAAATATAGCCGTTTAGGTTTAGAGTTTAATCATTCCAAGTTCCAATAAGGTCGCGAAAATGAATCTAGGGTCGAGGAAAGAGGGCGAGTAACTCAAGACGAAGATAAGACACATTGGTAGGTCAGTGGCTAACAATCTCTGTGTAGATACAAACTTCATGGTCATAGGATAATAGCTTGGCATAACTATCAAGTACCAGCTTCGTCCAGAGTAGGTAAAAGGCGAAAGCCAACAAGAGTTCAAGGAATATGTTTTGAATACCAATATGTGGTTCAACGATGATAGAAAAATTTCAAGTAGAATTGTCAAGGCAGTCGCGGATGAGACTCTAGGGACAAGTTTGACTATGTCTCCATATGCGTAGAATAATATATGAAAGGCGAACCAAAATACAATAGGTTGATCAGACCATCATGCACCGGTTCTGATTAGACAGTATGTTAGTGGGAGCGACCCAATAAAACATGTCATGATCAAGCTTGATAAGAAAATAAGCTTACAAAATTTATGCTAAATTAGCATTAAAAAATAGTCAAAGTATAAGTAAGGGACCATGATAAAGGAAATTAAATAGTCCAAGATTCTTTAAAAATTAAGTCTTGCCCAAAGTTTGGGCCTATACAGTCGGCTTGGTTGACTAGATAAGTTAGGGTCTACTGAATTCTGTGGTCCAAGTGAACCTATCAATGTGGTCCACAAAACTGTTGGTTAGGTCGTGAGGTATTCTACCCAACTTACAAGAGTTAAACTAGTAGTGCGATGGGATAGTGAGTTAAGCAATCAAGGTAAGGCACAAAATTAAGCATTAAAGGAAATCAAGTAGAACATCATCACATATCGGGTTGAAAGAATTTAGTCGAGATTGAGTCCCTATCTGTGGTCGAAAAGTATATCGGTCCCATGGTAGGGTTATGATTTAGTCTTTATGACCCGAAAGTCGTGTCAAGAAAATAGAGCACAAGGGGTTTGTTTTAGTGGGACATGATATACCTACACGAAGGTTGGCTCATCTAGGTTTTACATATGGAAATTGTTGGATGGAAAAGTCTAGTGTTGTGCTCCAAATATCCAAGTCACGGTAAAGGACACAAAAGAATTTAAAATAGAAAGTGAGAGTTCATGAGATAACGATTAACGCACAAAATAAATGACCAAGCTAAAGCATGAAATAAAGATAATTTAGATTCTAGTAGATCAGGATAAAATAAGTTAGGAATACAGTTCCTAGGGATATGAAAGCCACTTGATGGGGTATGATCAAGGAGCAATCTAATCATTACTCAAGTTTCAAATGGTTAGAAGGTCACGATTTAAAATCTAGATTTGAGGGAATGTCGAGGGAGTCAAGATTGAAATATAACCATAGGATCTTGGAGATGACTAACAACACTTGTGTATACACTACTATCATGGTCGTGGGGGATATGGCAATTAAGGTGAAATCCTTAGATCTCGTTAGGGTTATCTTGGTGGCCTACTATTTAAAACTCAAATTTCCTTTAAAAAGTTCCTAATTTATTTCTCCAAAAATGAACAACCATATTTGTATTCACTTCAAGCCGTTTAATTTAATCGTGATTAAGAGTTTAATCCCTTCCATAAATCTCTAAGTGAACTTTCATTACGTTACTACTAACTTTTTCAAAAATTTAACATTTAAATCCAACTATTTAAATCAAGAGTTCGTAATTCACGAATCCATAAAAATTTCATCATCAATCAAAATTTTAAAACCCAAAAATTTTCAAACATCTCTAGAAAAACTCTTAGCATATTAAAAGCAATCTCAAAATTGAAGTTCAATATTTTAATGTACTTATCAATCATAACTTCTATTTCTAAGTTATTCAAACATAATCACAACTTTTAAATGGTACATTCCTTTAATCAATCAAAATAACTTTTCTTAGCAACCAACTTAAACTCAATATTCAAATGATCCTATCAGTCATAATCATTTTTTTTTCAAATTTGATATCCATGATCATAACTCTTCAAACCCGAAATCTAATTAGATTTGTAAATCTTAAATCAAAGGGCACAATTCCAAATTCGAAGTTTTTCCTCACAAATCGTTTTCATATCCTCCAAATATTTTAAACCAAATTTTGTACTATCACTACGTCAAACTTACAACTCAAAATTTCACAAACTTATTAATCGTGAATCGTACGACTTAATTTAAAACCTTCAAAATTTACCAAATTTGATCAATCTCACTCATAAATCTTGCAGCAACATTTAAAATTTAAAATTCTTTGCAACTAAATTTATATCTTTTCAAGGATGTATACTATAATCCAATAAATTATTAACACTTTCAAAGACCTTCAAAATTCAAAACTTCCAAAGATCTCCATTGTATATAGATTCTAAAATTTCTTTTGTAGTATCAATAAAATCAATTCTTCAAAGCTAGTAACGTTGCTTCTACCCAATTGTATTTCACTAACCCTTCTAGGAAAATATGGTTCCTCTTATCCTTATATCTTTATATCTTAAATAGGGTCTCAATGCCTACTAGTTGTCAAAGTAATCCTTCTAGCCATGTGGTTGACCAATAAGTATATAGTAGTGTAGTCATCTTCCTAACCCTTATTAAACACAAGGAGGTAAGGGTATTGGTAGAAAGAGTTCAAGCAAGATACAAAAATCAGGGGAGACAACGAGAGTTCGGAGTGTAGAAATCAAGGAAGGTGATCAAGTATGTGGATGAGATTCCTAGGCTCTAATCCTATATTACAGGCCCGTTTGGTAGAGTCATGTAACCGAAACGACAAACTTGACCTGCATGGGCCACCACAAAAACATGTAACGCCCCAATCCCAAAATATGTAGGACTAAACACGTAGATATGCCAGCTATATACATACGAAATACAGGGACCTTGTATGTATACATAAGTTGTAAAATGCAGTAAACCACAACTAACTAATCTTATCCACAAAATAAGGGAATAAAAGATACCATGTAATGAATTATTTTGGTACAATATATTGGGTGGAGACACATCCACTACCAACCAAAATAAAAGAAAGAAGTACATGATATATAAAAGGACTAAGTGGAAGTTGCAAGGAGGAACCAAGTCACGTCATCTTCGAATAAATGGAAAAGACCACGATCCCGGCTAGGATACCTGCGGAAGACATGAACACACACCTGGGAAATAACCAGGTCCTCAGAGGGACATAACAAGACACATAATATCATGCCATAAATTGAATAGTGAGAGCTCAAAAGAAAATATACATGAGTAAAGGTTCCTAACCATTCTAGGTAGAATAATGCACTTTAGAAGACAACGTTCTACGCAGGAGCGTAGGTGTTCAGCATAGATGGAGAGAGAGAGTGGCAGTAGGTAGCGCTCATAAGAGACACTATCGCCCATGGGCAGAAAGTAGAGCTCATCCGAGTCACTATCGGTCCCAGGGTAGTAAGTAGCGCTCATACGAGACACTATCGGCCCAAATCTATGTGTGTACTGAACATGTAGCCCCTACGCTAATAACTGTCTCCTCCCTCCCCATGTTACTATACATGTGTCGACTCCATGACACTGTTTGATCCTTAATAACTGCCAAGTCTTCTACACAATCTATTGGCAGTTATATCCTAACGCACGGCTTGTACGCACCGATGTACGGTCGATACGTAAGTCCGAAGCTATATGCGACTCACAACTCACACAATTCGTGGCACATCGTGACAGTTTATGAGATGCTCTAAACATACGGTAGTACCTTAATTCTAAGCCAATTGCGTAAAATATAGTAATTTGCATCTTATATAGTTTTGAAAGAGCAACTTGATAAGAAATAAAACATGTATGATATTAAGCAAGAAATAAACAGAAAAGGCAAGGTATCTTGCCTGGTGGGTCGCCTGGTGTGGTATGATAATCTGACAAGTCCAGTCTTGTCCAATAGCTGAGGTCGATGTAAAAGGGTCCAAAATTCCCGAAAATTAAGACGCACGATTAGTTACGATCGGGATGGACAGATAGTAAAAAGTTGCGAAGAAAAAAATAGTTATACTATATTTAGAAAATACCTAACAATATATTTTGGTTGTTAAAATATTTTTAGAAAATTACTTTAAAGTCTAAATCTTTTTAGGCAAAAACTAAGTTAGCAAAATAAAATATTTAGATAGAGAAACTATATTCTTATTAGTAAAAATAATTTAGATAAATATTTAGAAAATATTTAGAAAATCGTTTTATTAATTTGAAACTATATTTCACAAACTTGAATATATTTTTGGTTAACTTATTTGAAAATATTAGTAACTTGTTTAGACCAAAAACTATACTTGTCAAATATATATATACATATAAATCGAGGAAAGTACTTTAGTGTTTTAAAAAAAACTAACTTTTGAAATTAGCTAGATAATAATTGTATGATTTCTAAAATAATACTGCAAATAATAATATTAATAAAACAACAAATGATTATAATGATAATAATAATTCTGATAGAAATAATAATAATAATAATAATACTACTACTAATATTAAAAATGATGATATATTAACATTAAACCTGCTGTCTCTTTTAAAGAAAGAAAATAGGAAAAAAAAGAGTGGAGAGAGAGATAAGAAGAAGGGAAAGAGTAAAGAGAGGGGAGCGGAGTACCAGTGGAGGTGGCCGCTGGAGGGTGTCGCCGGTGCGGCGGTCGGCGTCGGACGGAGCGGATGCGGCACGAAAAGTCGGAGGGGCTGGTGCGGGCGGCGGTAGATCGGCGCGACGCTCGGCCAGGAGCGGAGGTGCTGGAACGCGTCGACAGGGCAGGATGAGGCGGAGGTTTCGCCATTGCGGCGGTCGCCGGAGGCGGCGGCACGAGGGCGCGGGGCTCGCCGGAGCTGACGGTGGACGTGGCAGAGGTAAGGGTGGTGTATAATTATTTTGGGTTTGTTATGGTGATGACGAATTTGGGGGATGATGGTGGTGGTGACCGACGTCGGCGGTGGACGTGTCCGATTGGTGTGACGGCGCGTCACCGGAAGGAGGCAGTGTGTCGGTCTGCCGAGGATGGCGGAACTGGTGACCGCGGTGGTTGTGGGGATGATGATGGTGGTGTGGGGGTTGGCCAAGGTGGTTGACGGGTGGCTGTTGGTGGTGACAGTGGTGGATCCGGTGATGGGGTTCGTGGTGGTCGCCGCGGACGAGGTCAGGTGTTTGTGCGGCAGCGGAGACTGTTGGTGAAGGCGGAACAAGGTGGTGTGGCTGCTGGTGTAGGAGAGTCGGGGTGGTGGACAGGGACGGAAGGGAGCAGAGGTGGTGGTGGTTGCCGAGGCAGTGGTGCTGTCGGCTTTGGCCGATAGGGTGGCGAAGGGGATGATGACGATGGCGATGGTAGCGGTATTGCTGTGCTGGGCCGGGACAGAGAGGTGGAGGCCGTAGTGCCGACGGTGGTGGCTGGACGATTGTGAAGTCCGTGTCGGGTGGGTCCGACACGAAAATTAATTTATTTGTAAATGATGGAATAAGATACTGGACGGTCACAGACACGATGCACAATATGGTTGTGGTAGAGAATTATAGAGGAGTACCTCTCCTTATATAGGAGGTGGGAATTCCCAGTTGGATAAGGATTGGGAGGATTCAAATTTCTCCCATAGATAATATCATATTAAATTAAATTCGATTTAAACTTTAAATCGTTTCAATCCAAATTGAAATCATAGATAAACTCTCCATTAAATTTAAACTCCATTTAGAATAAAAGTCTTTCCAATTTAATTTATCATAATTAATTAAATTTAAACCAAAACGATATTTTAAAATAGTTTTTCGCATAATAAAATATTAATATTAAATAAATTTTGAAAATAAAATAAATTTATATGTCTAGTTTAAAATGGACATTTGCATAAAACCTAGTTTTTAAATTACTATTTATATAAACTTCCATGATGTAAAATAAAGTTTTAGAAATTCCAAATGCGACGCATTTTACAACTTTAAGTAATCGAAAATATTTATTATTTATTATTTAAAAAACTAAGATTTTTAAAATAAAATGTTTTTACAAGAATATGTACCTCGCACATATTCGCACTCGACGAGACATAGAAAAATGCGAACCCCTACGCGACGTCCCATACGACAATTTCGTACGCAACATATAATACGACTATGCGACGTACAAATACTAAGTAAAAATTTTAAATACTCAATTTATATAAAAAAATTAAAGTAGAATTTTAGGGGGTTTACAACCTGACCAAGTGTGAGAGCCATGTGTGTGTAATAGGTTTTAGGCATTTTAGTGAATAAAGTGTCAATGTGTGTATGGGACAAGGTGAGTGTGAGACAATGTGATAGTGAGCATTTGCTAAGTTAGTGAAGAGTGTGTATATGTGTCATGACAGTTTGGTTTAGACATAGGTTGTGTGAGCATTTACATGACAGTGATGCGTATGTGTGTAACGTGATGTGGTGTGTCAATGGGTGTGTGTGTTATAGGGATGAACTCAGTTTTGTGTGAGTGTCAAAATGACAGTTTTGTGTGTGTGTGTGTGTGTGACATATGCCATAGGCTAGTGTATAGATTAGTGTGTGTAGTATCTTGTAAATAAGTGTCAAGTAGTGTGTGTGAATATACATGACAGTAAGTAGGTTGGCTAACAGTGAAGGGTGTGTAGTGTCTATAGAGTAACAGGAATAGTGTGTATGCATATTGGCTAGGGTGTGTCATGTGATAGTTTAGCTAACAGGGAATAGAAAACCTGTGTATAACAGGAAAATGAAATCAGTGTGTGTAACAGTAAGAGGAGGATCATTGTAATGTGTGAGTGTGTATGGAAAAACTGAAATCAGTGTGATTGAGTGAGTACATAGCTAGCTAATAGGGTGTCAAGGTGAATAGGTGTGTGTACTATCAACTCACTGTATATCAATGTGATGAATCTCAGGAATTCAATTTAAATCTCAGAATTCCAGTCAACTGACAGTTAACACATTCAATCCAAACACAAATTCGAAACCCAATTCTCAAACACAAATCATAACCCCACATTGCAGTAACCTAATACACATATAATAGAATTAATATGTCAATTAAACATCCAAAAATTTAGCTTAAAACAGAATCTAATTTCAGGAATCAATAGCCTTGACAGTTTTCATATAACAGTGCACACATCAACCCATTTCGAAATCCTAAACAAGTCTCCACATGAAACCCCAACATCCAATACATATTCAGCTATATAACATATGTAAAAATATGTAAATTAATAATTGAAATTGGTTTTTAAAACATTCAAAAAATAGGAATGATTCAGTGAAGAAATCTCAGGAACTAACAGTGAGCAGTATCAGGTATTTAGGGAAATTGTGAATCGACCTATGAAAACTTGTTAATACAATAATTTATTGGTTGGTAATTAACTACACACATGTGCATGTGTCCAGCAAGATGTCTCGTGTCCACCACAGCTAGATACGACGTGTCAACACTTCCACGAACACATCCCAGGCACGTACAGACACGCTGCGCATAGGCTGTGTCGTGCACGCGTGCACATGTGTCCAGCTCACGACACAGGCCACGTGGAGACACGTGGCCGTGCACACGTATTCGCCTAGGCTAGGGTAACGTCTCCACATTTCTGTCCCGTGTCCAGGTGAGGCGTGTCGTGCGTACGAGACGCGTATCAGGACACGTCTGTGCGCGTGTGTGCAAATTCAGTACGGGTAGGATTTCTCCCAATCCGCTCGACGAAATCTCCCCAAATTTTGTGTGTATCGTGTCAGTGAGTGCCCGCATGTCCCCACAAAATTTTGTGGTGTCTCATGCCGTGTCGTGTCCTGTGTCGACCCCGAGCAGCAGGACAGTGCACGGTGTCCTCGTGCGTGCGTGTGTGTCCCATTTTGGACACAAAAAGTGTCCAAAAACGTGCTCAGTAAGATACGAATACAATATACATGTATACAAAAACATTTCCATTCAATCACTTTTCAAAATTATCAAAATAAATCCTATTGAGCCATTCTAACAAACACATACACTTACACATTGACACGTGCCCGATACGGACACCAAACGGACACGGTTTCCTACCAAACTTGAGGGACAGCTAGAGGACACCTAGATCTAGCCTAATATGCAAAGAAATTAGAATTAAAATGCTATTTGAGGAGTTTTACCTATAGGTGCAAAGATCAAGAAAAAGTCCCAAATCGGTTGATTCCCGATGCTAGCCAAATCCTCCAAATTACTCTTAGACTAAAATTACTCCTCAAAATCAGCAAGTAGAGGTGGATTAGAATCATTTGCAAAAGATTTGGGTCAAAAAGGATTAAAAATAAATTTACTAGGAATTTTGGAAGGTGAGAATTTACCTTTCTTTCTAAAACTTGGTTGAGCACAAAAGAGGCAAGAACAAGGAGATGGGGCATTAAATAGGAGTGGGAATCTCTATATGGATGGTCACATAGGGTTTAATTAGGGTTAGGGCTTCTAGTTATGGGCCATGGGCTTAAGTCACAAGTCATTGAATTAAAATCATAAGTCATGAAATTAATGCACCTATTCTATTCCTCCTATTTGAAAACTAGATTCTAATGGCTAGAATGAGGTTAACTTAAGTTAGGCTAGGGTCACACCATTGTCTACCAAGTCACCATAACTAGGGTTAGCTTCTAGGTTAGTCCCTTAAGTCACAACTAGTCAAAGTCAAAATAACAATCACCAATCCAATATTTAATCAAATAATTCTAATAAGTCAAAATGATCAAATTACCCCTAGGCTAAAAATAAAAATTAAATATTTCAATCACATGGTTAGGCTCTAGGTCAGACAGTCTCTCGGGCTTCACTAGCAGCACATCAAAATCACAAGTCATTGATTTTAAATAGTTTAAAAATGATTAAAATCACCAAAAATCATAATGTGATATAAATATCAATAAATAATAATTATAATTGCAAAAGTTCAAAATTACCCTCATTTGGAAAACTGGGTGTTACAAGTCTAACTCCCTTAGAAAAATTTCGTCCTCGAAATTAAGATGAGCGTACCCCTACTAGGTCAAACCCCCAATCAAATCAAGGTCGATAGATAACATGCAACATAATCCTACTGGTCGTGATTCCACAGTCTCGAACAAGGTAGCTACACTATCTAGCAAATCACAAGCAATATTCTGGCAGGTACTAATGGAAATCACACAACAAGATGGAAAGAAGAACAGGAAAGACAGACCTGCTAACCCGTCACCCGTAGCGTCGGTCTACTCGACTGTCAGCGCAAAAGCCCTGCCCCTCTGGGCTATATCCCTCTGATGGTGTGGGGCACGGTGCTGCGCTACAGGTGGCCTAGATCTCTCTATCTAACCCATGACACTCAAGTAAAATCCACACTTATATTCCACTCAAATATACTAGGGCACCATCTATATGATATCTATTCTGCAATCTGATAATTATATCCGTCTATCCAGAACCATATTACCAGAATCCTCGTCACACCAGTAAGTATGGCTGCGATAATCCATAGAGTCTATAACTAATGTACATACCTCTAGAATCATGGTATTTAAAATTTTTGTATTACCGCTAGCTTGGCTGCGAAAACTTTAAATTCTCACACCCGAGAAATACATCCAAAATTAGACTCTATCTCATCGCCAAACCAGCTAATATGGCTGTAGAAGACTCTAGATCCCATGACTGAGGCAACCTAGCCCATAATGTTATCTTGATAGAAAATCAAGTCAATAATGAATACCAAGAATCAATTTCAACGATGAACAAGGAAGATAGACA
Organism: Iris pallida; assembly: GCA_029216955.1. Classification (NCBI taxonomy): domain Eukaryota; kingdom Viridiplantae; phylum Streptophyta; class Magnoliopsida; order Asparagales; family Iridaceae; genus Iris; species Iris pallida. The sequence goes on along the minus strand of JANAVB010017999.1, from coordinate 15,338,436 downwards.
AATACTGTCAGAATCGAATTTCGAGATAGTTTATAATGAGATTCTCAAGGGTCATCCCAGGAATCGTCTTAAGTAGTCCTAACTGTGATTGAGTACCTCTCTGTTGAAGCCTATCGCTCAATCCTATCGCAGGCTCGCAGCAGTACAACTAAGTCATCGTACTACCACGATATCGTACTAATGCGACTCTTGACCTGCATGGCCCACCACTAAAAATGTGTCACGATCCGCACCCACTGTGAGGGTACGAGTACGTAACAGCGCCCAGCCTACGCCGCAGTGTCGGCGGTTAGAACGCTGTTCTAAGTCTCTAGTTAACCATCAACTCATGTAGTATATAATGTACTCATCATAATCAACTCCGAACGAAGGACAAGTATAATATATGGTACGACTCAATCACAGTCTAAGCACGATAAGATAACACAAAAAATGACTACAAATAGAAAGACAACTACAACTACTGAAATAATAACAATATCTCAACAATCTGAAATACAACACAACTCTCCAGTCAATACAACAAGTCCAAAATAAGGACTAATGCAAGTCTAAAACTGTATCCCGATCACTGCTAAGTGTCGGGACCAAAGGTGGCTAATCCCTCGTCAGGTCCATAATGAGTAGGACAAGCATCCTCTGGGCTATCATCTGTAATATTTTTAATAGGTCCAGTCAGGATAGGAACGAGTACATCTCATCTAGAAAACCCAAGTAAATGACAGAGAACTATAAAGCAGTTATAGACAGTTGTATTGATGAACATGGCAGTTTATTTTCAGGTGATGGTATAGAGAGACAGATAAAGTATAAGGAAGTAAGGTAACTAAAATAAGAGAAGAATCATGGCAATTAAGACTGTAAATAGAAACTAGCTAAACTAGAGTAACATGATATAAGTCCAGACAGTAAATATAAACAAGTGTAAAATCCAAGTAAGTCCAGACAACATGAATCTGATACCAGGTAATTCCAGTACAAGATGAGTCCAGTATAAGATGATTCCAGTCAGTGATCAAAGATTCCAGGGTGAGTCCAGGACTATATTCTAACAGTGTATTTTAAAATACCGAGATCGACATGTAAACGGCTATAGGTAATCCGGCACATCACACACTCGGTCGGGTATGAGATGGCTATCATTCCAGTTTGATTCCAGCATGTAGGATGATTCCAGAATTGGGGTATGTCTACATGTCTTACTCAAGTATTTCCCCTTTCAACAAGTACAAGTGAATCCAAAATACGACACGAGAATCGAGATGAGTCCAGCAAAACATGATGATACCAGCAAGTGATTCCAGGGTAATTCCAGTAGGTGATTCCAGTAATAGAAACCAGACATAATAATACCAGCAAGTAATTCCAGTAATAGAGGCCAGACAATATGGTATGTGTGTCGCATACATGAATCCAGAAATATCCATCCGTGTTGTAACAGAGAATCATATACAACTAACTAGAACTGAAGTACAATAATTGACAAGTAAATGAGAGAACTATCAGAGAATGTACTCGCCTGATACTCTAAAAAGTATAGTATAATATCAGATGTCTGCACCGGAGTCACAATGTCCTAAATAGAGCAATATAGGTTATAATGTGTGCAATATAGGGTAAATGAATGATACAATACAAACTACATGATTTCTAGGCCAATCTAGGTCAAGGTTAACTATTGGTCAACTATGGTCAACACTCTGGTCAAACTTGGTCAATCCTAGTCCATCAAGTCTCACTAGGCCTAACCTAAGCCTATACTAGCAATCTAGCACTAGTACAAGCCAAACTAGGCTATACAAACCAACCACACACATTTATTGGTGTACACATGCCATACACATAGGCTTTAAGCCATATAGTCTATAGGCCATAAGGGCTATATCACATATTCCCACACATTATATATATACACTAATTTAATATAATTTATCATACACATATATATGTATATATACCACATTATTGTATCTAGCATATAGAAATATATATCCATATAGTGAGATAAAGAGGGGGATACATGACATGTGTGGATGTGTGATACAACTAACATGTGTGTGTGATTTTTATATAGAAAATAGTGTGTGTGGGATATGTTACAATGTGTGTCCTCAGGATAATCATAACAGTGTATGTGATACATGACCAAGTGTGAGAGCCATGTGTGTGTGTAATAGGTTTTAGGCATTTTAGTGAATAAAGTGTCAATGTGTGTATGGGACAAGGTGAGTGTGAGACAATGTGACAGTGAACATTTGCTAAGTTAGTGAAGAGTGTGTATATGTGTCATGACAGTTTGGTTTAGACATAGGTGTGTGTGAGCATTTACATGACAGTGATGCGTATGTGTGTAACATGATGTGGTGTGTCAATGGGTGTGTGTGTTATAGGGATGAACTCAATTTTGTGTGAGTGTCAAAATGACAGTTTTGTGTGTGTGTGTGTGTGTGTGTGGTGTGTGTGTGTGACATATGCCATAGGCTAGTGTATAGATTAGTGTGTGTGTAGTGTCTTGTAAATAAGTGTCAAGTAGTGTGTGTGAATATACATGACAGTAAGTAGGTTGGCTAACAGTGAATGGTGTGTAGTGTCTATAGAGTAACAGGAATAGTGTGTATGCATATTGGCTAGGGTGAGTCATGTGATAGTTTAGCTAACAGGGAATAGAAAACCTGTGTATAACAGGAAAATAAAATCAGTGTGTGTAACAGTAAGAGGGGGATCAATGTAATGTGTGAGTGTGTATGGAAAAACTGAAATCAGTGTGATTGAATGAGTACATAGCTAGCTAATAGGGTGTCAAGGTGAATAGGTGTGTGTACTATCAACTCACTATATATCAACGTGATGAATCTCAGGAATTCAATTTAAATCTCAGAATTACAGTCAACTGACAGTTAACACATTCAATCCAAACACAAATTCGAAACCCAATTCTCAAACACAAATCATAACCCCATATTGCAGTAACTTAATACACAAGTAATAGAATTAATTGTAGGGCCTAAAAATCAAGTTGCATCCTGAACATGCTATTCAGTGATCAAGTTGTGCCCCAAAAGTCAAGTTGTGCCACTGATATGAAGCTCAGAGAACAGACTGTGCCGCTGAACAGGTTGTGCCACATATCAGACTGCGTCCAGTCTTGTTGTGCTAAAATCTACGTGGCATCTGACACTTAACGGCCATCATTACCTGAAAACTCTGACAACTGACAAACACAGTGAACGAGTAAAATCTTTTCGGATCTCGTAAATTGTGTTGTTCGAGGGGAGTTGGTAGACAGCTTTCCTGTACGCTTCGTAAGTTGTGCCTAGGCGCAATCCAGACAAATCTTTAGTTAGGCCTAGGCACAATCTGAATGACTTATGCTCAAAAGCTGCCACTTATCTAGGAGCAGCTCAATCAGGCGCAGTTGACCGAAGCTCACGCAACCTGATGAAGTTGAGACAACTTACATTCTAAAGCAGGATGACGTGGCGCACATGCCACTAATCTTTCAAGACGTGTCTACAATCATGTACACGACCACGCGTATCTCAATCACATGATGCCACGCGTCTAAATACAGTTAGTACACGACTTAACAACTGAATGAAAGTTGGCACAACAGGAGGTTGGCGCAACCCAAAGTGGCGTAATTCAGTCTCGCGCACATCAGAATAACTGCTAAAACAGTTATTTCTTGAACTGTCATGACCCGTACCCGCTTTTCAGATATGAAGCGTGTCCAAGCCCAGCTACGTATCGAACGGACTCCAGCCCGACTCGAATACGTAAACGCTGTCAAGGCTATGGTATACTGCCAAATCATGGTAACCAAATCTAGTCTAAACTATATCTCAATCCATATGAGTCATATAAACAAGAATGAACAAGTATGTGTCGTGGTCTGCAGCCCACTAGCATGCATGTCCGATAAGACTCTAAAGAAAAATAATAAGAGTCTAAACTGAATCAAGAAACAGGATATCTCATGATATTGAAGAAAAGCACAAGAGGATAATAAACACAACAACGATACCTGAATCCCGCAAGCGTATCATCACGTCTGCCATCCAGAGCTGCTAACTAACTCCACACAATAACTAACCTGAAGAGATCATCAGGTCCTCAGGGGACATAGCAAGATACATAAAAACATGCCTATCTAGCAGTTTATCATACAATAAAGAAAATATAGGAAATAAACGAGAAGACCAATCCGCACAAAAATACGTCTATATACGACTGGAAGAACCACTACGCCTAAGCGAACTGCTAGAGAAAAACATGAGAACACGATATCACGATGACAATGGACAACCAATCGAATACTCAAACCCTCACCCCTAGTATGGACTCGCAGGTTTGAACAACTACTAGCCCTCGCCCCTAGTGTGGACTCGCAAGCTAGCATCACCCTCGTCCCTAGTGTGGACTCGCAGGTGTGAACCATATACTACTAACCCTCGTCCCTGGGGTGGACTCGCAGGCTAGCATCACCCTCGTCCCTTGTGTGGACTCGCAGGTGTAGACATATAACTACTAACCCTCGTCCCTGGTGTGGACTCGCAGATTAGCTTACTAACTCTAGCCCCTGGTGTGGGCTCGCAAGTTAGCTTAACTACTAACCCTCGTCCCTAATGTGGACTCGCAGATTAGCTTACTAACTCTCGCCCCTGGTGTGGGCTCGCAAGTTAGCTTAACTACTAACCCTCGTCCCTAATGTGGACTCGCAGATTAGCTTACTAACTCTCGCCCCTAGTGTGGGCTCGCAAGTTAGCTTAACTACTAACCCTCGTCCCTAATGTGGACTCGCAGGTTAGCTTCAAGAATTTTAAAGTACAACAGTTCCGATATGAATCAATCATCCTATGACACGATACGACTCAGTCTAAGTACAAGAGATGACACGACACGATCCAATCACGATACACGAGAAAACCAATCCAATATGAACTATAAAGCTAATTATAAACAAGGCTATATATAAACTAGCAGGCATGATATACAAATCACATATAAAAAATCAACTAATAAAACTGTATAATAATATAAATATGCATGTAAATAAACTGTAGAGGGAGGCAAGGTATACTTGCCTGGAGGTTGCACGCAGATCCAACAAAATACAGTCAACTGATAATCCATAAAGTCCAAGTCACCACAACTGTCTCCGAAAGCTGAAACAAACATTGCCAACAGTCTCAAAATAGTCAAATTAGCTAGAATTGCCTGTCCTTAAGTCCAATTCTGGATACAGGGGCAAAACAGTAATTTTGGGCAAAAACGATGTCCGCCGTTGGACCCGCTTTGCACCGAAAAGCGTGCCAGAGTCAATGGTCTCTAAAGTCGTCAAACTATATGTCTACGGATCTGATTTTCTGATACGAACCCAACCGTATGTCCAAAGTTAGATTTCGGCGGGCCGTGCACAAAATTGCCCGTTGAGTCGGACCGTAGGGCCTGCAAAACGGCAATTTTATCAACTGCCTCAGAATCGGACCAAATTTGGCATACAGGACCAGAAAAATGATATGGTCCTGTTGACACAAGTTTCGTCTCGATCTGGCAAGCGTGTACGAAGTAATTGGGAAATTTGCACAGAGGCCGATACGGTGAATTTTGACGGATACGCATCAAATTCGTCGCGTACACGCAACCAATTTAAATTCCGTCAAAGCCCACACGACCATTAAGCCGTTACGCACCTTTCGATGCTTTCGGTTCGCGACTACGTCGTCCGGAATGGCGGAACGTACGTCATATCGAATAATTTTCTAGTTTTTAAAATAGATTTTCGGTGAACTTCGCGATTCGATTTCTCGACACGTAGTCAATGATTTCCAAATCCATGAAAAGGGTCGTGTAGTCCTATATGTTGTCTAAAAGACTCTTCAAATAGATTTTCTAATATGATATTAGATCGATCAGAATCGATCGTCAAATGTGGGTGGTTGGGCTGTCTTACGCTCTATTTTTGAAACAGTTTTCGACGGGTTTTGGGCTCGATTTTTCCTACGTTTGTAATAGTTGTACTGGAATCTAATTATTAGGATATAAAGTCGATAGGGTTGTCAACAAACCTGAGAAAATTCCTTAGATGACGATCAAGCGAGGTTGCAAAAATCTCCCTGTGGAAACCAGCCTCGCAGCCTGTTAATGTTGTTACTGTAGCTGCGTCTCTGTCCCAGGCCGGTGCTCCGATGGCCTTCAGCGGTCCGGCGACGGGGCAGGCGGTGCAAGGGAGGTCGCCGGGGTCGTCCAGAGGCAGGGGCGCCGTGAGGTTGAGGTCAGGGTTAGGGTTTTCGTCGTTTTGAACTGCTCGATCTCATAATATACTCGTCGAGTATATATAACTACAAGCTCGGGTTTTAACTGCTGCTTAGAAAAATACTTGGGGGTATTGGGCCGTGCCTGGGCCTGGGCATTTAATGCTCGGGCTGGAGGAGAGCTGTGGGCTGGGGAGGATTATGCCGGGCTTTGGGCTTGGTTCTTTGGTTCCTTTCTCCTATATTCTTATTCTTATTCTTTTTCTTTTATTAGTAATTAATATATAAATACATTCACATATATTTACATATATACACATGCATATATGTATACATAATACTTTATACGTATATATACATACGCACTTATTACCATATATATTTATATATACACACAATACATATGTATATTTATATATAAATACACATAACCACCTATATATAATATATATATATATATATATATATATATATATATATATATATATATATATATATATATATATATATATTTTTATATATATATATACACATATACCCTATATATTTATTTATATATATATATATACACATATATAAAATCCTATATATATATACATATATATATATATTCACAAACATATAACAAAATAATATCTAGATACACACTTATATATCTATAGATATACATATATTCATACACACATAACCAAATAATAATAATATTTAATAATAACCTCAATAATATAATAATGATAATAACCCTATTAACACTGAAATTAAACCAATAATATATTATGGTGAACTTATCAACTACCCCATTTATTTTGGCTCCAGAATTCGTACAATATTCTATACGCTATTTAATATTAATAATACCTATATTCTATCCATAACAAATATTTAGAAATTAATTGCCAATTCCTAAAATATATACAAAATATTTGCATTACCAAACATGTCTACATGGTTGTATTTGGTCCCACTACATGACTACATGGGCTTGGATTTGACTTGGGTCTAATCTGGACAGGTTCGGTACAACCAGATTTTCCGAAAACTCAATAATATAATTAATTAATCAATAAAAATCTTCGGTAGGGTTAAGTCGCAACTTGGCATGGTTTTCCTAGTTAGAACAATCCTATGACTCGGCCTTCCCCTACCATGGCTAAACACTAGTCAAAGCACGCTACTGCACTACCCGTACCATGATTCCTAGTCGTCTGGTTCTTCTAAACTCAACCATGGCTAAAATCATCTACCGTGATAATTACTTAAATAATTATTTATAAAAAACAAATTTTAAAAAAAATTACCATTAAATCAGATAAATGAATAAATAAATATTTCAAAAAATATTTTCGGGAAGGGAAGCTACATGAACTCTATAAATATAGTTTCCAATCATTATGAAATCATCAGATACATACGCACAGAGATCAAGAACTCTTGTAAAATTGTTGCTGCATTCTTCAGAAGCTATAGTCTTCAAGTTTACATAGTCCAAGGGATAAAGTGATCGTCTTCTGATCAGATTCCTACAGTTCTACTTCCCCAGAATTTATTGTACTTTATACTATTCTTTTTCAAGTTTGGAATAAATTTTTTTTGTTTTTGCAAACAAAATAGCGACTCTGCTGGGGACGCCTTTCTCCTCCGACAAGAAAGTGACAACTCAATGTGACACTGCGTCGATCGGCAAGATGCAGAAGACTCTGGTTATTCAAGTCAACTAGACAGCCTATGAAGATATGATTAGCACCAAGAGCAACAAGCGTACAGCGGTTATTGCCAAGAACATGACTGTGTGGGCTCCTAAATCTTCCATGGTCACTGTTGCCCAGGCGCAACCTGAGTGTTCAGTGGCCAAGACATAATCTGTCTCGGCGGCTCAGGCACAGCTTGCTTCTGTTGCCCGTGCGTAACCTATTCATCATGCTGCCCACACGCAGTCTACTACTCTCTTTGCTACCAAGGCACAGCCTGTTCAAGCCATTGTTGAGGTGCAGTCTACCCATGTTGCTGCCAAGGCACCAACAGTAGCCCGTAGGACTACGGCGCAGCCCAAGCAATCAGCACCTCAGGCGCAGTCTGCTACTCTGGCGCAACTCAAGGGAACTAGTCTTTTGGCTATTCCCTCTTCTAATTCTCAAGTTCTGAACTTGGAGAATCAATGTTCTAGTTCCAACACTAGACAGAACAAAGGGAAGAGTCCTTTGATACTTCCTCAATTGGCGCAATCTGTGCCTAAAATGGTCTCACAACAGAACAAAGAAAAAATGCTTCTTAGCTGACCCTCTACAAAATAAAGGAAAGCACCCTTTGGTCTTTTCTCAAACTTTTCTGGTCTATGACTCAGAGGAAGACCTATCAAATTCTATTCCTTTAAACAGAGGTCTTCGGATCTCTGATATTGGAAAGAATACTGACCAAAGAGGTATCTTACCTACCCCTGTGGGATTTGGTCAAGACCTTCCCACCTTGCAAATTTCAAGATCCAAGCAAGAAAAATTGAGGGTATCACAAACAGAGACACCTGGAGCAGAATTTTCAGATTTACGCGCATATCTCAATAGGCGTCAACCAATATCAATTTTGGCGAAATGTAAGAACCCTATGCCAAAGGCCAATCTGTACCAAAAGCCAAAGTTTGAAAAAAAAGACCCAACCACCTATGCTAATGAGTTGAGTACATCTTTGTATACTCAGGGAACTAAACATCTGAAGAATAGGAGACACGTTCCTAACATCATTAAGGAATATGTTCCTCCACTTCTTCTCACCCTCTGGTTGTAACTGATCTGCGACAACATCTTACACAAAGACGGGAAATTACAGAGATGTCTCCCTCACCTCCAAATCGCGCTTCAGATCGCCATTGCCTTCATGAAGTCGTCATCAACTGTTGTTGCCAATCGGCTCGACGATCTATCTTCGATCGTCTGAACTATGCTTCAACTCCTGAACATATAATAAAAGACGAAGATGAGCTATTATATGCTTCTGTCAATATGACTTCTCAAGGCACTGGGGGTAGGAAACGTCCAAGACATAATGCATCCCGTAATCCTAGTCAGCAATACTTAGATCGGATCCATGCATCCAATAAAGGTGTCTTTCAATACACTAGATCGAGGAATCGACATTTGAACTAAGGTGTCTTTAATCAAGAAGATCTTCCCATCGCTTATGTAGGAGAAGACTCTTTCTCAGAGTTTGATGCAGATAGTGAAAGTTCTGAACAAACTATCTAATCAATAGCAGCAAAAGAAGTGACGACATATACCGTTACGGAAGATCAAGATGCTTCTAGTTCAGCCAATCAAGAACAACGAATTGCTGCACTAGAAGACAAATTAAAGACCATGGCAGAGATGGCCGCAAGCATGCATACTATAATCGTGGCTCAACATACAGTGCCATCGGTTATAAACCCTGCTACAAATCCAGAGCTTATAGCATCTTCCGTACCTGTTAGTCTGGGGGTACCACCTCCTCAGGTTGCTTCAGTACCAATTCAAGCTGATCCTAGTCAGTCTGGTGCTGGGGGTGGTAATTATCACACTATTCCGCCTTCCAACACTTCTAACCAGTCCACCAATTCTCAAACATCAGGGGATGCAAATGAGGCTGTAAAACTTCTGCGCACTCAGTTTGAGGCCTTCAAGTAGAAGGATGGCCTACAAAGATTGGACATAAAGCAACCATATCCTACAGAGTAGAAGGAGGTTCCATTTCCTCCTAAATATAAGCTTCCAACCATCATGCTGTTTGATGGCAACACTTCTCCAAGTCAGTACATCAATCATTTTGAGGTGATGACTGATTAATTACAGCCAAATGATACTCTCTTTACCAGAGTGTTCGTCGGTTGTTTAGCTGGCGCAGCCTATGACTGGTATCGTAGCCTGCCTGATGGCTGTATTACTTCTTTTGCTGGTTTCAAGCAAATGTTCTTGGAACGATTCTATGAAGGAGTCAACGACATGACGATGTCTGCCCTTATTAAGATTAAACAGAGGCACAATGAATCCACAAAGAGTTTTATTGAAGATTCTACCGAGAGGCACTCAAAATGCCTTTAGGAACTCCAACTGCTGTAACAATAGACACTTGCAAATCAAACTTGTTGCCTATTATCAGTATGTAGACAGGATCTACACAATTCCAGGATTGGCCTTCTTTCATTGTCAATGCCAAAGCAGTCGAGGTCAGTACCGAAAAGTTTAAGCAGTTAGGAATCCAAATGACTCATCCTAACCAAGATGAACATTCTACACCCGGGGGTAGTAATCGCCAGAATAACCGCAAGAGTAAAGAAACATTGGCCATCAATCTTAAAGACAAGGAGTCTCTGGCTGTCAATGTTACTCAGACGACATCCACACCATCAGTACCACCACAGAAGATAACTCGTCCAAAAGAAGAGTATTCTTTTGATGAAGATGATACTTTAAGCATCTTCGATTGCTTGATCAAAAGCAATAAGCTTCAGCTTCCAGAAGCAAAATGGCCAGAAGAAGTGGATAAAACTAATCACCCTAAATACTGTTTTTATCACAGATTTATAGGGCATCCAACCAGAGCATGTTATGTGCTTAAGGGTAAAATCCAGGAGTTGGTCAACTCTGGAGCAATTACTCTGCAACAGGACGAGAAAACGGTGACCGCTAATGTGGTTTCTCTATAATTCGGTAATTTTCTATCACAACTTGTGCAAGATGGTGTTGTCCCCATTCCACTCTTGAAATTGTGAATCTCCCACCTCTTCAAAATGAAGGTCTTGTTCCGCTGTCAACTGACAGAGGAGAGATTGTGTGGATTCACCCAGATCTGGTAGCAGAATTTGAAACGCCTTCCTCTTCTAAGCAAAAAAAAGCATTCCAGATCTAAATCCAAGAACTGCAATATGGTATCCTTTGAACTAGTAACAGAAGAAGAAATTCTAATGGACACTAGATCGGGGAAATCCTATCTTCGGGAGTATTCCAAAAATCAAGAGAACCCTGCTCCGTCTCCTGATGTTCCTCCTTCATCATCTTCTTCTGTTGAGAATACACCATCCACATCCTTGCCGGTGGTCGAACCATCTCCTCCTAAACCAACATCAGCAGACAAGGGGAAGCAACCTGTTCGCTTTGACAAAGCACTAAAGAAGTCCTCATCTCTTGGATTTAAAAAGCCTTATAATTTTGATATATTGGCTCAATTGGCCAATACTCCAGCAAGATTGTCAATCTTTGAACTCTTACGTCTCTCAAAAGAGACTCGAGAGACATTAAGTGAAGCCTTGATGCAGGCTAACGCTTGTCTTACTCTTCTCAAAAAGCCTGAAAAGGAGCCAGTCAGCTGTGCACATTGTCATAGTGTATTTGAATTAATGCCCAACATCACTTTTACACAAGATGACATGTTGTTAGAAGACAATTGTCATGATCGTCCTCTCTATTTTACGGGGTGTGTGGACACCATGAAAGTCGATCGCATTCTGATTTACCCAGGGTCCGCACTTAGCATTATGCCGAAGTCTTTACTGGATGCTTTGAAAATCCCAGTACATAACTTTTCTACAACTATCACTACCATCCTGGGGTTTAATAAAGGAAGAAGTGAACCTTTGGGGAAGATACGCCTAAAACTTCAAATTAACAATCTTCGTACAAAGGTAATTTTCTATGTTATTGACAATCATGGCTCATACAACGCTTTTTTGGGAAGGCCATTCCTCTATAAACACAATATTGTACCCTCTACGCTCCGCCAATATTTCAAATATGTGGATGGTAATGGAGAAGTCCAAAAAGAGGTTGCAGATCTGAATCCTTTCAAAGGAGTTGAAGCATATTGCAATGATTCTCGTATGTACAAGGAGGAATTCATGAACGTGGTACTAGCAATGGACACAGATAAAGAACAGAAGAACGTGCCAAATGATACCCTGGTGATTCCTGTCAAAGGACGCACCTTATGTCCTCAGTCTTCCAAACCACTGACTATCTATCTTCCTTCCCATGAGAAGCGGCCTAAGGGTGATAGTCAAGAACAAAGAGAGCTCACCTCTTCTGAGCCGCTTGTAATCGATCTTCGTCGTAAGAAGCTCCCTCCTCCTTATCGTTCTTCTTCTTCCCCTTCTGTCATCAATTTGACTAAGCCCGCTAAGGCTAAAGTCTCTGTTGTAAATGATGGTATAAAAATCAATAAAGTATCTCCTTTGCAGTATACTGACGTCTTTTTCTATACTCAGTGTTATTTGGATATGCTAGATAACTTTAAACCACTTACAATAGAAGTCGTATCATTGGATTCAATACAAGAGTCGTACTTCTTAGTACCGTCTCGAAAGAAAGATGAAAAGCCTATATTCTTCAACAAAAGAGAGGAATAAAAAATCGTGCTCTATAATGATAATAGAGATGATACATGAAGGCTACAATTACGCTGCTATAGTCCAAAATCCAGAGCCATCATCCGTAAAATGGGCTATGATTTCAGAACAGGTCCCAACAATGATAAATGAAGGCGAACTCCTCTTCGTATTGCTGTTCCAAAAGGAAAATCACAACAATACCACAGTAAAATGAAATAAGGACTAGGTTATACGTTACCACTTCCAACTCCAGAACCTTCTGAATCTGATGAAAAGAACGTTCAAATTCTTCTGATTCTATCTCGTAGGATTTCGATACCAGCATTGGTCATGTTCATCGTATAATAGTATCTTCTAACATGGTGTCTGTCGAATTTTCAGAAGATGATGAAGATGACATTGAAAAAGCTCCTGAAATGGACACTTGGGCACAAAAGATGGACAATCAGTGGAAACTTCGTTTCGAACAACGAAAACCACCTACTGAAGATCAACTTGTCCAATCAATATTGGAGAAGAGGGTGTATCACGACCAATCTTCATTAGCAAAAATCTTCCGGAGGATGATAAACAAGAATTAATTCATCTTATTCGTGAATATATTGATGTCTTCGCTTGGAGTTACGAAGATATGTCGGGATTAGATCCTCAAATTGTAACTCACCAGCTTAACATTCTGCCGAATGCCAAGCCGGTCAAACAACAACAACGACGATTCAAGCCTGAAATGATGGATGCAATTGATGATGAAGTCAAAAAGCTTATAGCTTGTGGTTTTATCAGAGAAGAACAACATCCTGACTGGGTAGCCAACGTTATACCAGTTCTGAAGAAGACCGGAAAGGTTCGAGTTTGTATAGACTTTCGGGATCTCAATGATGCTTGCCCTAAAGACGAGTTCCCTCTTCCAATTACTGATGTCATGATCGACAATACATGTGGATTCAAACGAATTTCTTTTATGGATGGGTTTTCTGGATATAATCAAATTCGGATGAATCCTGAAGATGAGAAACATACTTCATTTCGTACTCCTCGGGGTGTGTACTGTTATACGGTCATGCCGTTTGGTCTTAAGAATGCAGGTGCAACCACTACTAAAATACAGCAAATTGGCGACGGATCGTATCCGTTGGCCATAGTGACGACCTCGCGACTACCTTGTGACTGGCTACCGTCAAAAAGTAATAAAATTTTTTTATTTTTTTGCGTCAAAATTAGTCGCACGTCCGTCGCTAATTTGACGAAGCTTTAGCGACGGATTCGTGTCCGTCGCTAATATGTCGCACATTGTGGCGGCAAAATCTGAAATAAATGGCACACTAAATTAGCGCCTATGTGGCGACGGACGTTTCGTCAGTAATCTAGTGGGTATTTAGCGGCTACATACCGATAGATATATCCGTCGATAATCCGTCGCTAAATACTGTAACCTAACTTGAATTGAACCGACGGGAGGGGGAAAATTTTTCATTCCCTCCAAAAAACTCTCTCTCTTCCCCCTCTTTCTTTCTCTCTCTCTCTCTCTCCGGAGAGCTAGCGGGTACCCCATTTTACGGCGAAGCTCTCTCCGATAGGATATCGCTCTCTCAGGTATGCTCTCTCTCTCTCTCTCTCTCTGTTTAGGGTTTCGAGTTGGTGGGGGGGTAGGTCGGCTGTCGCTCGGGCCGGCGGGGTGGATGGGAGGGAGTGGGGGCGGAGGGGGGGGGGAGGTTGTTGAGGGCGGGGGGCAGGGTAGGGTTTAGGGTTTCGGGGCAGGGGTAGGGTTTTGGGTGGGGGGGTGGGGGGTGGGCCGGCTGTCGCGGGGACCGACGGTGATGGGGGGAGTATATATATATATATATATATATATATATATATATATATATATATATATATTTTATTATATATATATATATATATATATATATATATATATATATATATATATATATATATAATAAAATATATATATATATATATATATATATATATATATATATATATATATATATATATATATATATTTGGAACCAGGTAAATTATTTCTGGAATCGCTCCCACTGGGATTCGAACTCCTGACCACTCGGGCCGCATGTATCTCTCTTAACCACTAGGCTAGTGGTCATCTGCGATATATATATATATATATATATATATATATATATATATATATATATATATATATATATATATATATATATATATATATATATATAGCCCTCTCTAACTGTAGGTATGTCTCATTACCTACATTAGCTCCCAACCTCACACACACACACACACACCATGATATGAACAGCGGCCAATTGGCTACTGCTCTGCTACAGGCCAAATTGGCCAAAACCAAAAGCTCTCAAGAGCACTCATATAAATATAAACCCAGTGGCTAACACATTCTATGCAAACACACACACACACACCATGATATGAACAACGGCTAATTGGCTACTGCTCTGCTACAGGCCAAATTGGCCAAAACCAAAAGCTCTCAAGAGCACTCATACTAATATAAATCCAGTGGCCAACACATTCTAGGCAAACACACACACACACCATGATATAAACAGCGGCCAATTGGCTACTGCTCTGCTACAGGCCAAATTGGCCAAAACCAAAAGCTCTTAAGAGCACTCATACTAATATAAACCCAGTGGCCAACACATTCTAGGCAAACCCAAGCCATGGCCAAGTGCTTCTAGTACAACTTCTGCTGCTACTACTAAGCAACCTATGCTGCAATGCAAATACAGCCTGCCACTAGAGGGCCAAACCTCCCTCGCTATAGTGCAGTGCTTGTACTGCCTACAACACCCTTTCTGATCCTAATAGGACCTGACCAAGAGGCCCTGTCACGAGGTTAGCAAGGTGCTGCCTGCCTACTATAGGTCAACCATACTTACTTGCTACTGGGTGGCTCAACGGAGGTGAATCCCCTGTCCCCAATTCCTGTAGTGGTGGCCAAGCCACCTGCAGTACACCCAAGGCTCAAGGACCATGCCCTCTTACTCGAACACAGGCCATTGGCCAAGTCCTGGTTACCCTTGCATAAATGCAACAGCCTAAAGGCCCTTACCTAAACCTTATCTGCAGTAGGGAGTACCTCCTTTCAACTGAATACTGGGTTCCCTCTAAACACACTAAGACACTCCTCTAACCTACTGATACAGGTACACTCACTGACACTTGACAGTAAGCCCACTGTCCCCAATACTAACTCAGAACAGTTAACTCACCTAAATACTGATACATTCACTATGGTTCACACGTTTTTCACTCTCACTGACCAGTCACAGGAAACGAAGTTTCCTGAACACTCAAAGATACTAACTGACACTCTAACACAACTCTCATACAACTGATCACTAACTCTGATACTTAGATCGCTGACCTCTCTAACTCATGTATCCTAATTGCTAATAAAATACTAACTCATATAACACCCTCATTTTACTGATCCAAAGACACCAACACAAGACACTCATACAACTGAACACTCAAAATAGTACCCATGTCCTCACTGATTGTAGGACTGATACCAACTAATATCCCTTCTCTTCATGACAGTAGCCCCATTCTCTCTTTATTTCTCTATTTTTGAATAGCTCACCCAAATACAAAGGGACTCACTCATAAAATGCTCACACTCTTAACACACACACTCTCATCCTCTGAACACTCACCTTACTAATTGATACCTTATACTTAGACACACACAAGTCCAATGCATTGATACATACTCATGTATCCTAACTGATTTCACTGATACAGTGACTTACCTGACTGCTACAGTCCTATGGCCAAGTGACTAAAGCCAATGCCAAGGCCATGTGCCAAGGCACTCCCCACATGCCCTGCACACCTTACTGCCTGGCCCAATTTGCCACTACTGTGGCTAATATGCAAATGTAGTAGCTTGCATTGCCTGTACTGGCCTGAAGCCAACCCCGAGCCACTTGTATTTGCCTGCAATCAAGGCCTAAGGCCTAAGCCAAACATTCTCCATCTCCCTACTCAGTTCTGATCTCAGAACTAAACCCTTCAGCTCCATTTGCATTAATCTACGGTACGACATGGTGATCAGGACATAGTCCCTGCAGCCATTCGACTGTGAGGCAGAAACTATGTAGCCGTAGATAAAGTTGACTGTCCTCCAGCCCTCATCCCTCGGTAATGATGATACGACAACCTATCACTATATCTTATATAGTAGTAGATGATGTTTTAGTATTACATTATGTGAGTTCATCTTGATTCTGTTACATTCTTCAGATACTAGATACTAGATTCGATAAGAACGTATACTATACCATATGTACAGAACATAGATAATTCACACTAATATATGCTAGAATGATTTTGGGTTGTGTTCTGAGCCATCCGTTCTCACACTTAAAATACATATGAATTGGAACTGTGTGTCAATCTTTATTTTTGTATTTTCGGTAAACCCATGGATTGGATTCTATATTTTGTATTTTAGATTCTGTCTTTTGGCTCCAGCTCCATCTCTATTTGCATTAATCTACGATACGATATGGTGATCAGTACATAGTCCCTGCAGCCATTCGACTGGCGAGGCAGAAACTATGTAGCCGTAGATAAAGTTGACTGTCCTCCGACCCTCATCCCTCGGTAATAATGATACGACAACCTATCACTATATCTTATATAGTAGTAGATGATGTTTTAGTATTACATTATGTGAGTTCATCTTGATTCTGTTACATTCTTTAGATACTAGATACTAGATTCGATAAGAACGTATACTACACCATATGTGTTGGCCCATTTGGTCATATGGTCAAACCTGATTTTAATAATTGATTAAACTCTGTCTGGATATACAAAGCTAGTCGGGACATCTCGGAGTCTTGAACATGATCAAGAATGGCTATCCACTGAATTCAAGACCGAAGATCTGTTTGCCTACTCGAGTCTGTAATTCCTTGTGCAATGTATTTTTATTTTATTTGAGTCTAGGAATATGTTGTACACCGAGTCGTACTGGCAAATAGGCTACCCTTAAATGAGTTCCAAATATTTTTAAAATGTCCTCTCAAAAAGGTTTACAAAAAGGTTTTCAAAAAGGTTTTCAAAAATCACCAAAAAGCTTTTTAAAACCCTAACTAAACCCTGACTAAACCCTGACAGAACTCGGATCGAGTTCGGCCAGAGTTCGGCCAGAGTTCGGTTGGTGGTCGTTGTAATTTTGAATCCTTGGAACTTAGTCCTCCTGCAGTTGTGGATTTGATCGAGATTTGCTCATAGAGTTCTGCCCGAATTCTGCCCGAATTCTGTCAGAAGTATGCCTTTGAAATTCCTATAAATAGAGAAGGATTTCGATCATTTCAACTCACTCATTCACTTTCAATCTTCTCTCTATCTAAAGCTTTCAGTCTTTCAAAGAGTTTTCTAGAGCTTTCAATTTCAGATCCCAAACCAATTACAATCCTCTAGTCGATTTGCCAGTGCGGTACGGTCTAGAAGTTTCGGAGAGATTGTAATCAGAAGGCTTGATTGAAGAATACCTCTTCACATTTGAAGTTGGACGAGTTCTTCGTATCAAAGCTCGCATTATAGAAGTTACAAGGACTTCGTAAGAAAACTTGCGGTTTTTCCAATAGTGGATTCAACTGGTAGCAAGAGTTCTACCGACTGGATTAGTCCTCAACAGAGGGAAACCAGTATACATCGCTGTCTTTGCGTTTGCTCTCTTAACTCTGTCTTTACTTTATTTCAGTTGTGATTAATATTCTGTAATTATGCTGCTAACATTGTTTAATTAGCATTATTCCGCTGCCAACGCTATTCACCCCCCCTCTAGAGTATTACGCTTTACTATTTCGTTCCTACAATTAGTATCAGAGCGGGTGTTACAGGTAAAGCAAAGGTAACAGTGCAATTATTTATTCATTTTAATTAACTGTTATATAGATCACAGCACAACACATGGCAACTGTGAAATTCACAAGTAAAGACCAGGCCACAAATAGACCTCCACTGTTTGATGGTACGAACTATACCTATTGGAAAACACGGATGAGTTTCTTCTTGAAATCACTTGACTTTGATTTATGGTCTATTGTTCTTGATGGCTATCAAAAGCCACCTCGTATAAATGTTGATGGAGTTTTAGTTGAAAAACCCTACAGCAGATATACAGAAGAAAAAAAGAAAAGGGCCAGTCTTGACGCACGTGCCATTAATGCTCTTTTTTGTGCTTTAGACAGAACTAAATTTAACAGGGTGTCTATCTGCACAACGGCTAATGAAGTATGGAAGCTACTTGAAGTCACACATAAAGGCACAACTCAAGTCAAAGAATCTAAAGTCAGTAGACTTACTCAAGAGTACGAGGCGTTCAAGATGAAGCCCAACGAAACAGTTACTCAGATGTTCGAGAGATTCTTGGATATTGTAAATCCTTTGTCCTCCCTAGGCAAAGAGTACAGTAACCATAAAAAGATTCGCAAACTCCTGCGAGCACTTACCAAAAACTGGATTCCGAAGGCTACTGCAATCATTGAAGGGAACGACCTCACAACTATGTCCCACGAAGTACTCATGGGTAAGCTACTCACTCATGAACTGGAGCTACAAGATTTTGAAGAGCCTGTACCAAAGAAGAAGTCGATCGCTTTCAAGGCTCAGCACAGAAAAGCTGCTGAAGGTGACTCAGACAGCAGTGGATCTGACGCTGAAGATCAAGCACTCCTAGCAAGGAAGTTCAAAAGATTCATGAGACATGAGAAGAGAGTCAAAGAGAACAACAGCAACAACTAGTATCAAGAAGATGCTGTCTGCTATGGTTGCAAGAAGAAGGGACACATGAAGAAGGATTGTCCCACAAACTCATCATCAAGCAAGAAGAGCAACAGGTATAAAAAAGGGAACCTGAAGAAATCAACATCTAGGAGATATGCCAATACCAGCATATGGCATAAAAATGAAGACATCGACTCAGAAGACGAACAATCAGAAGATGCTGCAAACGTATGCTTTATGGCATCCGATCAGGTACCTACTGAACCTGTAGTTGATACTTATGATGACTTCACCTTTGAGCAATTAGGAGATGCCTTCAGTGACCTGATGACTGATTACAGGAAACTGCGTAGCAAGTATCAGACCTCTAAGAAGGTACTCAAAGAGTATAAAGGTGAAATAGGTAAACTTACCGACCTAATAGCTGAGGTTAGAAATAATGTTAGTGAGTCTGGTGAGCTTTTTTCAACAAAGCTCTTATTACACGAGACTACCAAGTCATCTGAAGAGAAAGACAAAATTATTGACCAACTCAAGAAAGAACTTTCTAAAGAGAAGAAAAGTCTTCGATGTGCACAAATCAGAATGGAATCACTCACTTCTGATTATACTAAGTTGTATGACACTTCCAAAAGATTGGAAATTAGGTTAGGAAAACAGCCTGAGCCTGCTGCTTCCTTTCCTAACACGTGTCACTTACCGAAAAATCGGAACATTCCCAAGCCAAACACTGTCAGACCTAACCATATAAAACCTTTACCCCAAAAGGTTAAGCCCAAACAAGATTATAGGTATGCTTTCTTCTATACTAGAAAACCTAAACCTACCAACCATGCACACCACTCAGCTTTCAACACTCGACATGCACAATGTCATTATTGTGGCCTCATTGGTCATATTTCATTTGTATGTAGAATGAGAAAGCTTGTTGATTTAAATGTTTATGCTTGGATACCTAAAGCTAACAATTCAGGACCCTACAAGAAATGGGTACCAAAAGTTTCATCTGCAAACTGTTTTGTAGGTGGAACACCCTTCTCATGCTAGAAGTAAATGGATCCTCGACAGCGATTGCTCACGGCATATGACCGGTGACGCTACCCTATTTACAACACTGTCGAAGAAAAAGAAGGAAGGCTATGTCTCCTTCGGTAATAACTTGAAAGGGTATATTATTGGTATCGGTGATGTTGGTAAGTCTCCCTATCCTGTGATTAAGGATGTCTGTCTAGTTATCGAGTTGAAACATAATCTACTCAGCATAAGTCATCTAGCTGATCATGGTTATGGCATCAACTTTGGCAAAGACAAATATACTATAGTTGATAGCTCAACTGGTAGTACTATCTTTGAAGGTATCAGGGAAGACAATATATGTTTTCTATTTGTTAGAAGAAACTAACATTTCAGGTAGATACTTAATGGCCAAGAGTGATGAGAGTCATCTATGGCATATGAGACTCGGTCACGCTAATATGGATACGATCTCAAGATTATCCACAAAGAAGCTAGTACGCAGTTTACCGGACATTACATTCAAGAAGGATTCGGTATGCAGCCAATATGAAAAGAACAAAGCTACCAGATCCACATTCAAGTCAGTAAACGCAGTATGTACTACTAGACCTCTACAATTGCTTCATATGGACTTATTTGGTCCTAGCAGAGTTGCTAGCCTCGGAGGTCAACTTTATGCTTTCGTAATTATAGATGATTTCTCTAGATACACGTGGGTATATTTCTTGACACACAAGAATGATGCATTATCCGAATTTGTCGCCTTTTGCAAGAAAGTACAGAATGAAAAAGGTTACATGATCACTCGCATAAGAAGCGATCATGGAGGCGAATTCGAGAATGCTGATTTTGAGCAATTTTGTGACACACGGTTTTGTACACGAGTTCTCCTGCCCTAGGACTCCACAACAAAATAGAGTTGTAGAACGTAAGAACAGAACTCTAACCGAAATGGCCAGAGTGATGTTAAACCAGTTTAGTCTATCCAAATATTTCTGGGCTGAAGCTGTCAATACAGCTTATTTTGTACTCAATAGAGTTCTAATTCGACCCAAATCGAAGAAGACTCCATTTGAGTTATGGTTTGATAGAATTCCATCTGTTTCATACTTTAGAATATTTGGTTGTAAATATTTTATTCTTAATACAAAAGACAATTTGGGAAAATTTGATGAAAAGGCCGATGAAGGTATATTTTTAGGTTATACGGCCAAGAGCAAAGAATACAGAGTCTTCAACAAAAGAACCATGATCATCGAAGAGTCAATCAACGTCACCTTTGATGAACTAAATCAAATGACTATCGATGACAATGACGAAGATCCAACTGTACCAAGCTCAACATCAGCTGATCCTCAACCAAGCTCTGCACTAGCTGAACCTCCTAGAGAAGATCCAGGAACCAGCTATCTTCAGAATCTACCGAAAAGGTTAAAATTTATAGCTGATCATCCAAAAGATTTGGTAATTGGTGATATTACCAAAGGAGTAAGTACTCGTACATCCAGTAGAGATATTATTTCTAGTGTTGCATTTATTTCACAGCTAGAACCCAAAACTATTGATGAAGCATGTAGTGATAGTTTTTGGATAGATGCTATGCAAGAGGAATTAAACCAATTTGAACGGAATCAAGTTTGGGAACTTGTTCCCAGGCCTATTGATCATCCGGTCATTGGCACCCGTTGGGTATTCCGAAATAAACTAAATGAGAATGGTTTAATGACTCGTAATAAGGCTCGACTCGTAGCTCAAGGATACAATCAAGAAGAAGGTATCGACTATGATGAGACTTATGCCCCAGTTGCGAGATTAGAATCCATTCGCATGTTATATGCATTTACATGTTTTCATGATTTCAAACTATTTCAAATGGATGTCAAGAGTGCTTTTTTAAATGGTTTTATAAAAGAAGAAGTTTTTGTAGCACAACCTCCAGGTTTCACGGATTTTAAAAACCCTGATCATGTTTTCAAGTTGAAGAAAGTCTTATATGGTTTAAAACAAGCCCCTCGTGCTTGGTATGATCGTCTAAGCTCTTTTCTACTTGACAACGGTTTTTCAAAAGGCAAGGTTGACACTACACTGTTTATTAAGTCTTTTAATGGCAAACTTCTTTTAATTCAAATCTATGTTGATAATATTATATTTGGATCTACTGATGAATCTCTGTGTCAAGAATTTTCCAAGTGTATGCAGAATGAGTTTGAGATGAGCATGATGGGAGAGCTGAAATTCTTTCTCGGATTACAAATCAAATAAACTAATAATGAGACATTTATAAATCAAGCCAGGTACACAAAAGACCTGCTAAAGAAGTTTGATCTGGACAATGTCAAACCTATTGGCACTCCAATGGCAACTTCAACAAAGCTTGATTCAGATGAACAAGGCAAGCCAGTCGACACACGTAAGTATCGAGGTATGATTGGTAGTTTACTTTATTTAACTGCTAGTCGTCCAGATATAATGTTTTGTGTTTGCCTGTGTGCACGTTTTCAAGCTAACCCAAAGGAATCACATCTGTCCGCAGTTAAGCGTATCTTTCGATACCTTAAGGGCACTTCTTCTGTTGGCTTGTGGTATCCCAAAACTAAGTCCTTTAACCTTATTGGTTATTCGGATACAGATTTTGCTGGATGTAAAGTTGATAAAAAAGTACCAGTGGCACATATCATTTCTTAGGCAAGGCTTTAGTCTCATGGTTTAGTAAAAAGCAAAATTCTGTAGCCCTATCAACAACAGAGGCTGAGTACATCGCCGCAGGATGTTGTTGTGCTCAGATTTTGTGGATGAAACAAACCCTAGAAGACTATGATTTATTTTACACACATATTCCCATTTTCTGTGATAACACGAGCACTATTAATTTGACTAATAATCCAGTATGTCACTCTCGTACTAAACATATCGAGATTCGACATCACTTTCTTAGAGATCATCATCAAAATGGAGATATAAACCTTGTGTACATAGATACTGAAAATCAACTAGCTGACATCTTCACTAAACCTCTAGCGGAAGATCGTTTCAATTATTTACGTCAAGAATTAGGAATTTTAGACATCAATAATATTAATTAATCTTGTTTTATGATTATATATCATTATACAAAAACTGTGTTAAAGACAAGCCAATAAAGAGTCTGTCTGTCACCACAACTACGGTTGAAGCGAAGCGGTACTTAAGAGTTCCCCGGTGAACCTCCGCCAGCTGGGACAGTACTCCTACAGCTAATCTGAAACAGTTGTTGTGTAATGACATTTAGTCTATAAAATAATATTAATTATGTTAATTGAAGTTGAAATGACTAATCTTTGAATTAAATATTTGAAATGAGACAATAAAAAAGAATGGCAAAAATCAACTATAAAGAACCCTAGGTGAATTCGGCCAGAGCTCTGACCGAATTCGGCCCGAGTTCGGTTGAGGGTGTCAAGTTATATATACAGAACCCGAGAAGCCCTTCTTCTTCATTGCTTCCAAACTAATCACAACAGCAGCAGCAGCCGCGAAGGAGTCCCGAACCCTAGCTTTTCACCACCCTCCTTCTTACAATCCAAGTGGTGAAATCAATCCAAAATTTGGATTCGTGCGGAGTTCGTCGTTCTCTTCGACATACTTTGATTTCGGGAGGTATAACCCCATCTTTCTCCACTTTTCAATTAGTGCATTTTTATTTCAATTTGCACAAATGGCACCCAAATTCAATCCTTCAAAGAGGAAGAAGACGAACCCTAGTGAGGAAGGGTCATCTTTGCATCCGCATACGAATTCCCTCTTCTCACCGGTCCAAACGAGCGATGGTGCGTTCGACGAGTTTTTCTTTCAAACCCTAGACTAAGCCCTACTGTGGTATGGAGACTTCTCCATGAGATCCATATGCACAGGCGCTCCAGTCAAATGGACTGTATTTCCTGATCATCATCATTTCTTTAAGGCATTAGGGTTACATCTTTTTGTTAAAATCTGCTTCCCTATAGCAACTAATGCCATTAGATTATTTTATTACAATCTTATATTAAACACTTTTGATGTGAGCACTCGTGTTGGAGGTATTGATATCAATTTCAATGATGACCTCTTAGCGGAGATCCTTGGTATCCCTAACGAAGGTGAACCGCTAGTTGACATCACTGAATTTGATTTCCCCGAAGGCATGACACTCGCCAGTTTCAAAGCGGAACTCTGTGCACCTGATAGAGTACGCTCTGGAAAGTTCAAGGCTAACAACCTGAACTTGTTTAACTATGAATTGCATCGCATCATCTATTCCACTATCCTTCCTAAATCCACTTCAAAGGATGATGTGACTTCTCTTGAGCTGTCCGCTATGTACCATATTCTTAAGGGGATTCCATTTTCTGCCCCTAAGTCCATGATTCAGATGATGGGTCGTTGTCGTGCAAGAGATAGAAATCTCTCTTACGCGATGATTCTCCCACGCATCTTTCAGCGCTTCGATATCGATCTGTCGACTTGTACTCAGGACCCCGAGCCCAAGTTTCTTCAGTTATCTTGTCGTAGCATGACTGCTTCAGCTCCATCTCCTGCTCTTCCTACTGCACCTCCTCTACCACCTCATCAGTATGCCATGACATTTGAGGGCATATATCAGCATTTATCTGCTTTGCACGTCTCGATGACGGACATGGCTCACGAACGTGAGTTCCACGACGTCACCCGTTATCAGGCGCTTGCAAATTCCTTAGCTGATCTTCGTTTCGCCCAGACTGGTCATTCAGCCGGTTCCATCCTTAGAGATCCAGCTTTCTCTGGTTACCGCTATGAGGATGAGGCTGTTCATGCCTACTTCCAGCCCGGTAACGCCTATGATTGGCACCGTTCTGACCGTGCTCCACATCGTGATTATGTTGGTGAGTTCTATGCTGGCGCCCCTCCGTATCCTTCTGGCGCTGGTACCTCTGGAGCTGGTACTTCAGGACATGCTGGTCGAGCTGCTGATGATGATGATGAGGATGATGATGAGGAGATGTGACTATATGATTTTGAGTGATATTTTATTGTGCACTTGGAAATGCTCCGACATTCCAAGTTATTATCAGTACTTTTTAATTATTAACACTTTTTAGTTTGCTTCAGTACTCTTTTATTTTCATGGACATGTTTATTATGCCTCAGTTTATGGCATTCAGTTTACTTCAGCACTATGTTTCAGTTTCAGTTTATGATAGCACTATTTCTTATATTGCTTCATTCTTTATAACTGCCTACGAAATTACATGCCTGTGATAATTTTTTTTTCAATACATGTCAGTGATAATTCTCTTTTATTTCTGTCTTATTTCTTTTATATATGTTTTTTACTATTTGTTACTTATGCATTTGATTGCGGGGGAGCTTTATCTTTTGCAATTATTTTGCTAAGTGACAAAGGGGGAGAAAATTAAAGATCTAACATTATTTTTTTGAGATAATACAGGATATGAACAATTCTACTTTTTGATATTTTGAACAAGCCATTCATAGTTTGTCAATTATCAAAATGGGGGAGATTGTTGGCCCATTTGGTCATATGGTCAAATCTAATTTTAATAATTGATTAAACTCTGTCTGGATATACAAAGCTAGTCGGGACATCTCGGACTCTTGAACATGATCAAGAATGGCTATCCACTGAATTTAAGACCGAAGATCTGTTTGCCTACTCGAGTCTGTAATTCCTTATGCAATGTATTTTCATTTTATTTGAGTCTAGAATATGTTGTACACCGAGTCGTACTGGCAAATAGGCTACCCTTAAATGAGTTCAAAATATTTTTAAAATGTCTTCTAAAAAAGGTTTACAAAAAGGTTTTCAAAAAGGTTTTCAAAAATCACCAAAAAGCTTTTTAAAACCCTAACTAAACCCTGACTAAACCCTGACAGAACTCGGATCGAGTTCGGCCAGAGTTCGGCCAGAGTTCGGTTGGTGGCCGTTGTGATTTTGAATCCTTGGAACTTGGTCCTCCTACAGTTGCGGATTTGACCGAGATTTGCTCATAGAGTTCTGCCCGAATTCTGCCCGAATTCTGTCAGAAGTCTGCCTTTGAAATTCCTATAAATAGAGAAGGATTTCGATCATTTTAACTCACTCATTCACTTTCAATCTTCTCTCTATCTAAAGCTTTCAGTCTTTCAAAGAGTTTTCTAGAGCTTTCAATTTCAGATCCCAAGCCAATTATAATCCTCTAGTCGATTTGCCAGTGCGGTACGGTCTAGAAGTTTCTGAGAGATTGTAATCAGAAGGCTTGATTGAAGAATACCTCTTCACATTTGAAGTTGGACGAGTTCTTCGTATCAAAGCTCGCGTTGTAGAAGTTGCAAGGACTTCGTAAGAAAACTTACGGTTTTTCCAATAGTGGATTCAACTGGTAGCAAGAGTTCTACCGACTGGATTAGTCCTCAACAGAGGAAAACCAGTATACATCGCTGTCTTTGCGTTTGCTCTCTTAACTCCGTCTTTACTTTATTTCAGTTGTGATTAATATTCTGTGATTGTGCTGCTAATATTGTTTAATTAGCATTATTCCGCTGCCAACTCTATTCACCCCCCCTCTAGAGTATTACGCTTTACTATTTCGTTCCTAAAATATGTACAGAACATAGATGATTCACACTAATGTATGCTAGAATGAATTTTGGATTTTGTTCTGAGCCATCCGTTCTCACACTTAAAAAACATATAAATTAGAACTGTGTGTCAATCTTTGTTTTTGTATTTTCGGCGAACCCAGGGATTGGATTCTGTATTTTGTATTTTGTATTTTGGATTATGTATTTTTGCTATGTATGTTGGGATAGTGTGTTGGATATTGTGTTGGATATTTTGTTGGTCATTGTGTTGGATATTTTTTGTGTATGTTGTGATATATTGGATGTTTGGAGATATTGTGTTGGCAATATGGATATTTGTTGGATATATTGGATGTCGGATATGTTATATTTGTGTATGGTGGATGCTGAATATGTTATATTACAGGGAATAGTCTCTTTCCTGCAATTTTTTTCAAAAATATTTCAGTTAGCGACGGATTATCGACGGGTTGCCGACGGACTGTTGCAGGTATCGACGGATTACCGACGGGTTACCGACTGACTTTTGCAGGTAGCGACGGTTTTCGGATGGATAGTCCGTCGTCCTGTTTCTGGAAAAATTTTGAGACGGAATGGCGACGGACGTTCCGTCGCTCATATTCTGAAAATATGGAAGATTTCCAGAAGGGTGGCTGTAGCTCCCCTTCCCAGAATTTTTTTTTGAAATTTGTATTTATTTATTTATTTGATTTAAATGGTGATTTTTAGATTTTTATAAATAATTATTTAGTCAATTATTACGGTAGATGACTTTAGCTATGGTTGAATTTTGAAGTACCAGACGACTAGGAATCATGGCCCGGGCAGTGCAGCGGTGTGCCTTGACTAGTGTATTAGCCGTGCCAAGGGAGACCCAGCCATAAGTGAGTCCTAACTAGGAAAATCAGGTCAAGTTGCGACGTGACCACTATAAATAACTTAATTATTTATTATTAATATTATTTGACTTTTGGATGACCCGGTTGTACCAACTTAGTTCGGACTGACCTGAACCAAACCCGAACCCACGTAGTCGAGTAGTAGGTTCAGAGACGACCATATAGATGTATGTTGTATTGGTATTTTTACCTTAGTGATTTAGAAAGCAATTTGGGGACGATTGTTATATATATATATATATATATATATATATATATATATTATTGTGCTTGCTATTAGAAATAGTATTTGAGTGATATTATAGTAAATAATTTCCTTAATACATATGTTGGATTGTGGGATTTATCTAGATTATATATACATGTGAATATATATATAGAAATATATTCATGATATATGAAAATGGGCTTTTATAGGTTTATATAAAACAATATCATTTTTTATTTATACAAATGGGGTGTATATACATTAAGAAATCTATACTGTAATATTAAATATATTTAGAATAGTTTATTGTTTAAAATGTATTCATGGTAAATATATATATATATATATATATATATATATATATATATATATATATATATATATATATATATATATATATATATATATATATTTTAATATATATATATATATATATATATATATATATATATATATATATATATATATATTAAAAAATATATATATATATATATATATATATATATATATATATATATATATATATATATATATATATATATATATATATATATATATATATATATATTTATATATATATATTATGTGTAAAAATATATATGTGTGTATGTATGTATATAAATATATACATGTATATATATATATATGTATAGATGTGCATAGGCTTTGATATATATGTAGATATATATATATATATATATATATATATATATATATATATATATATATATATATATATATATATATACTAGAATAATAAATACATAAGAAGAATAGAAAAAGAAAGGAAAAGAATAAGCAGCAGCTGGCCCAAGCCAGACCCAGCTGATCAGCCTAAGCCCATCCCAGCCCAAGCCAGGCTGGCCCAGCCCAGGCCAACACCCCCATGCTTGAGCCTTAGGTTTTCCGAACAGCTCGACCCTGTTCTGTTTGCAGCGGATTTACATATACGTACGTATATATTGGCGAGAGATGGCACCATCAAACCCTAGCTTCCACATCTTCGCACCCACGCGCGCCCTCCCCTGCGCGCCGCGTCGCCACAGGCTGGCCGGGGGTCAGTCGTCAGCCGACGGCCGGCCGAGAGCCACCGCACATGGGAAGAAACAGGACAGCATTCACACCGCCAGGTACCCACTTCCTCCTCTGTTATCTTCTAGTATATTCGATCGTTTCTGATCCCGTAAATTCCTACGGGTAGATGAACTGACCCTCTACAAACCCCATTAATTGGTTCGATCGAGGATTTCGAGTTATATCAACTTGAAATTGACGAAAAACCTTGTCCCTAAGAACAGTGTAAACACTGCGAGACCCCGTTTTTGAAGCCGACTCACGAACAGTACAAAAGTTTTATAAAAAAGTTTTAATCTAAGAAAGTTTAGACAACATAGAGGCCTTCGATTTCCTTTTCGTAGTTTTTAATTTCATCTAGTGTGCGTCGAGAAATCGGCGTGTGAAAATCCCAAAAAACTTGTAAAAACTGTTTTTGAAAAATAAGAAATTGACCAATACCACGTGCGTCCCGTCAAACCGGGCAACTTGGTCATGAACCGAAAGCATCGAAAGCTGCGTAACGGCTTCGTGGTCGTGTGGACTTTGACGGAATTCAAATTGGTCGCGTGTGCGCGACGAATTTGATGCGTATCCGTCAAAATTTACCGAATCGGCCTCTGTACAAGTTTTTCAATTACTTCGTGCACGTTCGTCAGATCGAGACAAAACTTACGTCAACATGACCGTATCATTTTTTTGGTCCTGTATGACAAGTTTGGTCCAATTCTGAGACAGTTGAATCGTACACCATTTTGCGGGCCCCACGGTCCCACTCAACGGGCGATTTTGTGCACGGTCCGCCAGAATCCAACTTTGGACATACGGTTGGGTTCGTATCGGAAAATCGGATCCATAGACATGTAGTTTTATGACTTTAGAGACCATTGACCCTGGCACGCTTTTCGGTGCAAAGCGGGTCCAACGGCGGACACCGTTTTTGCCCGAAATTACCGTTTTGCCCCTGTGTCCAGAACTGGACTTAAGGACAGGCAATCCTAGCTAATTTGACTATTCTGAGAATGTTGGCAATGTTTGTTTCAGCTTTCGGAGAGAGTTGTGTTGACTTGGACTTTATGGCTCACCAGTCGACTAGATTTTGTGGGATTTGCGTGCAACTTCCAGGCAAGATACCTTGCCTTCCTCTACAGTTTATTTACATGCATATTTATATTATTATACAGTTTTATTAGTTGATTATTTATATGTGATTTGTATAACATGCCTGCTAGTTTATATATAGCCTTGTTTATAATTAGCTTTATAGTTCATATTGGATTAGTTTTCTCGTATATCGTGATTGGGTCGTGTCGTATCATCTTTTGTACTTGGACTGAGTCGCATCGTGTCATAGGATGACTAAGTCATATCAAAACTGCTGTACCTTGAAATTCTTGAAGCTAACCTGCGAGTCCACATTAGGGGTGAGGGTTAGTAGTTAAGCTAACTTGCGAGCCCACACCAGGGGCGAGAGTTAGTAAGCTAATCTGCGAGTCCACATTAGGGACGAGGGTTAGTAGTTAAGCTAACTTGCGAGCCCACACCAGGGGCGAGAGTTAGTAAGCTAATCTGTGAGTCCACACCGGGGACGAGGGTTAGTAGTTATAAGTCCACACCTGCGAGTCCACACAAGGGACGATGGTGATGCTAGCCTGCGAGTCCACACCAGGGACGAGGGTTAGTAGTATATGGTTCACACCTGCGAGTCCACACTAGGGACGAAGGTGATGCTAGCCTGCGAATCCACACTAGGGACGAGGGCTAGTAGTTGTTCAAACCTGCGAGTCCACACTAGGGACGAGGGTTTGAGTATTCGATTTGGTTATCCATTGACATCGTGATATCGTGTTCTCTTATTCTTCTCCAGCAGTTCGTATAGGCATAGTGGTTATTCCAGTCGTGTCTAGTCGTGTTTTCGTGCTGACTGCTCTTTTCCCCGTTTATTTTCTGTATTTTTTTTATTGCATGATGAACTGCTAGATAGGCATATATATCATGTATCTTGCTATGTCCTCTGAGGACCTGATGATCTCCTCAGGTTTAGCAATTGCATGGAGTTAGCTAGTAGTTCTGGATGGCGAAGGATTTGAGGTTCTTGCAGAATTCAGGTATCTTTATCGTGTTTATTATCCGCTCGTGCTTTCATACCTTATCATGAGTTATCCTGTTTCTTGATTCAGTTTTAGACTCTTGTCATTTCCTTTAGAGTCTTATCGGGCATTTATGCTAGTGGGCTGCAGACCACGACCCATACTTGTTCATTCTTGTTTTATTTAATTCTTGTGGATTGAGATAGTTTAGATTAGACATGATACCCATGACCTTGACAGCTTATACGTACTCGAGTCGGGCTGGAGTTCGCTCGGTACGTAGCTGGTATTGCTCACGAGCTCGTGTCCGAAAAGCGGGTGCGGGTCGTGACAAGTTTTTTGGTGGCCCATGTAGGTCAGAGCATATCATACCGGTTACGTAACTGTACTGGTACGAGCCTGCGACCTTGACTAGACCTTAGAAATCTCAATCCACTCTGCCTTGAAAATTCTTCTAGAAATTCTCTACGTCCTTGAAAACTCCATATTTGCTCTCGATTATACTTTCTTTTTTTTTGTACCATTGATTCTCGTTCCTTCCTATTTCGGAGTGACGAACAGTCGTGCTGTCTAGAAATCATTAGAAATCCTTAAATTATAGTATATATTGCTTGATTATTTAATTTTTGTTGCTTGATAGCTAATGAGGATTGTAGAGCCATATGCCTAGATATCTGCTGGTAGAATTGTTAGCAACTAGTTAGAAGACCAAAAGACTTTAGTGACCGTATTTTGAGGAGTAGTGTGACCAAAGGTGGGTAGAAGTCCTCGAAGTTTCGTAGTTACTAAATGACTAGAGAAGGCCATAGAATATTTTTGAGAAATTAAATTTGAGGAGATTAAGGAAATACTAAATTTTGAATTTTAAGGAATAGTTATGGATTAGAATTTCGAGGACGAAATTATTTTTAAGGTGGGTAGATTTGTAGCCCCCCTTCCCGGAATTTTTTTTTGAAATTTTTATTTATTTGATTTAAATGGTGATTTTTAGATTTTTATAAATAATTATTTAGTCAATTATTACTGTAGATGACTTTAGCCATGGTTGAATTTTGAAGTATCAGACGACTAGGAATCATGGCCCGGGCAGTGCAGCGGTATGCCTTGACTAGTGTATTAGCCGTGCCAAGGGAGACCCAGCCATAAGTGAGTCCTAACTAGAAAAACCAGGCCAAGTTGCGACGTGACCACTATAAATAACTTAATTATTTATTATTAATATTATTTGACTTTTGGATGACCCGGTTGTACCAACTTAGTTCGGACTGACCTGAACCAAACCCGAACCCACGTAGTCGAGTAGTAGGTTCAGAGACGACCATATAGATGTATGTTGTATTGGTATTTTTACCTTAGTGATTTAGAAAGCAATTTGGGGACGATTGTTATATATATATATATATATATATATATATATATATATATATATATATACATATTATTGTGCTTGCTATTAGAAATAGTATTTGAGTGATATTATAGTAAATAATTTCCTTGATACATATGTTGGATTGTGGGATTTATCTAGATTATATATACATGTGAATATATATATATAGAAATATATTCATGATATATAAAAATGGGCTTTTATTGGTTTATATAAAACAATATCATTTTTCATTTATATAAATGGGGTGTATATACATTAAGAAATCTATATTGTAATATTAAATATATTTAGAATAGTTTATTGTTTAAAATGTATTCATGGTATATATATATATATATATATATATATATATATATATATATATATATATATATTTTTTTTTTTATATATATATATATATATATATATATATATATATATATATATATATATATATATATATATATATATAAAGGTATGTGTAAAAATATATATGTGTGTATGTATGTATATAAATATATACATGTATATATATATATATATATATATGTATAGATGTGCATAGGCTTTGATATATATGTAGATATATATATATATACTAGAATAATAAATACATAAGAAGAATAGAAAAAGAAATGAAAAGAATAAGCAGCAGCTGGCCCAAGCCAGGCCCAGCTGATCAGCCTAAGCCCAGCCCAGCCCAAGCCAGGCCAGCCCAGCCCAGCCCAGGCCAACACCCCATGCTTGAGCCTTAGGTTTTTCGAACAGCCCGACCCTGTTCTGTTTGCAGCGGATTTACATATACGTACGTATATATTGGCGAGAGATGGCACCATCAAACCCTAGTTTCCACATCTTCACACCCATGCGTGCCCTCCCCTGCGCGCCGCGCCGCCACAGGCTGGCCGGGGGTCAGTCGTCGGCCGTCGGCCGACGGCCAGCCGAGAGCCACCGCGTATGGGAAGAAACAGGACAGCGTTCACAACCGCCATGTACCCACTTCCTCCTCTGTTATCTTCTAGCATACTCGATCATTTCTGATCCCGTAAATTCCTACGGGTAGATGAACTGACCCTCTACAAACCCCATTAATTGGTTCGATCGAAATCGATCTGGATTTCGAGTTATATCAACTTGAAATTGACGAAAAACCTTGTCCATAAGAACAGTGTAAACACTGTGAGACCCCGTTTTTGAAGCCGACTCACGAACAGTACAAAAGTTTTATAAAAAAGTTTTAATCTAAGAAAGTTTAGACAACATAGATGCCTTCGATTTCCTTTTCGTAGTTTTAATTTCAGCTAGTGTGCGTCGAGAAATCGGCGTGTGAAAATCCTAAAAAACTTGTAAAAACTGTTTTAAAAAAATAAGAAATTGACCGATACCACGTGCGTCCTGCCAAATCGGGCGACTTGGTCACGAACCAAAAGCATCAAAATCTGCGTAACGGCTTCGTGGTCATGTGGGCTTTGACGGAATTCAAATTGGTCGCGTGTGCGCGACGAATTTGATGCGTATCCGCCAAAATTCACCGTATCGGCCTCTGTACAAGTTTTCCAATTACTTCGTGCATGTTCGTCAGATCGAGACGAAACTTGCGCCAACAGGACCGTATCATTTTTCTGGTCCTGTATGACAAATTTGGTCCAATTCTGAGACAGTTGAATCGTACACCGTTTTGCGGGCCCCACGGTCCCACTCAACGGGCAATTTTGTGCACGGCCTGCCGGAATCCAACTTTGGACATACGGTTGGGTTCGTATCGGAAAACCAGATCCGTAGACATGTAGTTTGACGACTTTAGAGACCATTGACCCTGGCACGCTTTTCGGTGCAAAGCAGATCTAACGGCGGACACCGTTTTTGCCCGAAATTACCGTTTTACTCCTGTGTCCAGAATTGGACTTAAGGACAGGAAATCCTAGCTAATTTGACTATTCTGAGAATGTTGGCAATATTTGTTTCAGCTTTCGGAGACAGTTGTGTTGACTTGGACTTTATGGCTCACCAGTCGACTAGATTTTGTGGGATTTGCAGGCAACTTCCAGGCAAGATACCTTGCCTTCCTCTACAGTTTATTTACATGCATATTTATATTATTATACAGTTTTATTAGTTGATTATTTATATGTGATTTGTATAACATGCCTACTATTTTATATATAGCCTTGTTTATAATTAGCTTTATAGTTCATATTGGATTGGTTTTCTCGTGTATCGTGATTGGGTCGTGTCGTGTCATCTTTTGTACTTGGACTGCGTCGCATCGTGTCATAGGATGAATAAGTCATATCGGAACTGCTGTACCTAGAAATTCTTGAAGCTAACCTGCGAGTCCATATTAGGGATGAGGGTTAGTAGTTAAGCTAACTTACGAGCCCACACCAGGGGCGAGAGTTAGTAAGCTAATCTGCGAGTCCACATTAGGGACGAGGGTTAGTAGTTAAGCTAACTTGCGAGCCCACACTAGGGGCGAGAGTTAGTAAGCTAATCTGCGAGTCCATACCAGGGACGAGGGTTAGTAGTTATATATCCACACCTGCGAGTCCACACAAGGGACGAGGGTGATGCTAGCCTGCGAGTCCACACCAGGGACGAGAGTTAGTAGTATATGGTTCATACCTGCGAGTCCACACTAGGGACGAGGGTGATGCTAGCCTGCGAGTCCACACTAGGGACGAGGGCTAGTAGTTGTTCAAACCTGCGAGTCCACACTAGGGACGAGGGTTTGAGTATTCGATTTGGTTATCCATTGACATCGTGATATCGTGTTATCTTATTCTTCTCCAGCAGTTCGTATAGGCGTAGTGGTTCTTCCGGTCGTGTCTAGTCGTGTTTTCGTGCTGACTGCTCTTTTCCCCGTTTATTTTCTATATTTTCTTTATTGCATGATGAACTGCTAGATAGGCATGTATATTATGTATCTTGCTATGTCCTCTGAGGACCTGATGATCTCCTCAGGTTTAGCGATTGCATGGAGTTAGCTAGTAGTTCTGGATGGCGGAGGATTTGAGGTTCTTGCGGGATTCAGGTATCGTTATCGTGTTTATTATCCGCTCGTGCTTTCATACCTTATCATGAGTTATCCTGTTTCTTGATTCAGTTTTAGACTCTTGTCATTTCCTTTAGAGTCTTATCGGGCATTTATGCTAGTGGGCTGCAGACTACGACCCATACTTGTTCATTCTTGTTTTATTTAATTCTTGTGGATTGAGATATAGTTTAGATTAGACATGATACCCATGACCTTGACAGCTTATACGTACTCGAATCGGGATGGAGTCCGCTCGGTACGTAGCTGGCATTGCTCACGAGCTCGCGTCCGAAAAGCGGGTGCGGGTCGTGATAGTGGCGACATATTATCCGTCGCTCTTTAGTCGCTAATCCGTCGAGGTTAGCGACGCTTTGAGCGGCGGATATTGCGTATCAGAAACCCTCGGATACACGGTTAACGACGATTTAGCGACAAATTGTCCGTCGCTAATTTTATGAATATATTAAAAATTTAAACTGTCGTTGTTGACGGGAAGCCGTCGGTTAGCCGTCGCTAAAAGTTTTTATTTTGCCAACGAAAATCCGTCGCTAATTAGTCGCAGAGCGGCGGACTAGCGACGAGCTAGTTTTAGCGACAAGGTTATTCCCGACGGATTTTTTTATCCCATATCCGTCGAAAATCCGTCGGTAATGGGAATTACCGACGGATTTTCGACGGATAGGGCCGTCGCTAAAACCTTGTATTTTAGTAGTGAACTTACCAGCGGGCTATGAGTACCATCTTTCGAGATCATCTGCGAAAGACTGTCGAATGTTATGTTGACGATATTGCTGTTAGAAGTCATCTCAAGGAAAATCACATTCAAGATTTAAGAACTATCTTCAATCTAATGTGCCAGCATCAACTCAAAATGAACCCCACCAAGTCTTTCTTGGGTGTCTCTAGTGGTAAGTTTCTCGGCTTCGTCATTACCTCTAAGGGTATACACGTTGATCCCGAGAAGATCAAAGCCATTCAAGAGATGCGTCCTCCACGCAACCTAAAAGAGGTACGAGGATTCCAAGATCGACTTGCGTACATCAGGCGGTTCATTTCGAATTTATCTGGACGTTGCAGACCATTTACTCAATTAATGAAGAAAGGTGTATCTTTCGTTTGGACGGAAGAATGTCAACGAGCATTTGACGACATAAAGCGGTATTTAATGAGTCCAGCGGTTCTTATACCACCGATCTCAGGAATACCTTTCTTAATGTATGTCCGGGCAATAGATCATTCGTTGGGAGCTTTGCTGGCTCAAAAGAACAAGAAAGGTCATGAGCAAGCCATCTACTATCTTAGCTAAAGGATGATTGGAGCTGAACATTGTTATAGTCCGGTAGAGAAGGAATGTTTAGCCTTAATGTTTGCTGTTCAGAAGATAAGACATTACATCATAGGCCAAACTATTCATGTCATATCCCGAGTCAATCCTCTTCGAGTCTTAATGAAGAATCTAAGTACACTCAATTTTAGGCTTGCCACATGGGCCATATTACTAGCACAATATGACATGGTTTATGTTCCTCAAAAGTCTATGAAAGGCCAAGCACTTGCCGACTTCTTTGCATCTCATCCTTTCCCTGAGACATCTAAACTCTATGATGAGATTTCGGATGAAACATTGGAATCAAATATGATCTCAGAAGAATTTTCTACCTGGAGGTTGTTCTTTGATGGAGCTTCTAGAATTGGACCTGGAGGCACCCTTATGGTTGGAGTAGGAATTGTTCTTGTTTCACCCGATGGATTAATATTCAAAAGGCCTATTCTTTAGACGAATCATGCTCTAACAATGTGGTAGAATACAATGCCTTGCTCATTGGACTCCAATTGGCTAAACAACTGGGTGTTGAATATCTCGAAGTATATGGCGACTCTAAGCTGATTGTTAATCAGGTTAGAGGCATATATGAAGTCCGACATCAAGATTTAGTACCATACTATGAAGCAGCAACCAGGATAGCTTCTTCGTTCAAAGGATTTTTCATCGAACATGTATGACGGGCATGCAATACAGAAGCTGATGCCTTAGCTAACCTAGCTGCGGTATTGGCAGTTCCAGTCAAAAGACAACAGATGGTTGTTATCTCTAATAGAGAACTATTTGTGTTGAAAATAATTACAACATTGAATTCAGCAACCTAACTGAGGTCAATGATATTAGCAAGGACTGGAGAGCACCTTTCATTGATTTTGCAGTGCATGATATCTTGCCAGAAGATCCTAAAGAAGCTACAAGTATCTGTCGTCGATCGCTTCGATTCTATTATAATCATACCACTAAAACACTCTATCGAAGAACTTTTGATGGAATGCTTTTAAGATGTCTCGCTGGTGACGAAGCAAAGCAGATATTGCGTGAAGCTCATGATGGCGTTTGTGGAGCACATCAGCCAGGTCCTAAATTACAGGATCGTATCCGACATATGGGTTACTACTGGCCCTCTATGGTATCAGATGCTATTGACTATGCAAGAAAATGCCGTACATGTCAGATTCATGCAGATTTCATTCACCAACCATCGGAATTTCTTCATCCAACTGCTGCCTCATAGCCTTTTGAAGCTTGGGGCATGGATATAATTGGCCCTATCAATCCTCCTTCATCTAAAGGACATCGGTTCATCTTAGCTATAACCGATTATTTCTCCAAGTGGACAGAAGCTATACCATTAGCTGGAGTTAAAATGAGTAGTGTCATCAACTTCATCAAACGTCATGTGATATATAGATTTGGTGTCCCTCGCCGAATCATCCATGATAATGGGTCGTAATTCATCAGCCAGAAGTTTAATAGGTTCTGTGATGACAACAGAATCAATAATGTTGCCTCAACGGCCTATAATCCTACAGCTAACGGCTTAGCTGAAGCATTCAACAAGACCATTATCAAACTCCTTAAAAAGTTTATCTCTATCAACAAACGTAATTGGAGTGATAAACTTGGAGAATATTTATGGGCATATCGTACTACTGTTCGTAATCCTACAGGTTGCACACCTTTTTTTCTAGTATATGGATGTGAAGCTATCCTACCCCTGGAAATTCAAATTCTATCATTGAGGATCGCTATTGCTAACGAACTTACTACAGAAAACAATGATCGTCTTCGGCTTCAAGAGTTGGAAGCATTCGATGAGAAAAGGTTACTGGCTCAACAGCATATTGAACTTTATCAAGCCCAGATCTCAAAAGCTTTCAATCGGAAAGTCAGAGTGCGGACATTTCAAGAAGGCGAGTTGGTTCTTACAGTCAGATGTCCTATGACTATGACACATATGAGCAAAGGCAAGTTCGAGGCAAAGTGGGAAGGACCGTATGTGGTAAATAAAGTCTTCTCCAATGGAGCCTATCAATTAACAGATATGGAGGACAGAGTTGCTATGATGCCTATCAATGGAAAATTTCTCAAGAAATATTATGTATAAAAGCAAAATATTCCAAAGACATGATGTATATAAAAGTTTATTTTATTCGAAGGCAGAATGGAATTACATGATATTAAGGACGGGGAGGGGCCCCCGATCCTTCATAATTAAATACATAATTTGCCAATTGTTCAAACGCCTCTTTGTCTGAACTCACAAAAAACTTACAAACAACCATCCTCAATGCCTCTTCTTCGACAGTCTTCCCAGGTTCCACTAACTTGGAGATCAAATCCTGTCCTGGTGCAGGAGGAATAGTTGAGCCTTCGCCCTTTTCTTTTCGAGAAGGCACGAGAGGCTCAGTAGGGGGCGTCTCGATTTTTTCTTCGATCTTCGGAGCAAGTAAATCTTTGGAAGACATTTTCGTATAGAAGGGAAAGAGATTGTCAATATCTACAAAAGTTTTATTCTATTTATAGGCAAAACAAATAGATAATCAGCCTCGAGAACTGATGCAACTTTTGGAAAGAAGTGCAACTGTTCGTTCATTTATAACTATTCATTCATTTATAACTGACCATTCATTGTCCCTTCTCTGAAACTGACGTGACTATTCACTTATTTATTCTTTTCCTCGAGAGTTTGAACAACCATTCATTCATTCAATATCTCTCCCTTAAAAATCGAAGTGACTGATTACTCATTCATTTATCATAATGAGAATCCATGTCTCTGAATTCTAAATAGCCACGTAAAACAACTTGCCACATTCGCATTCTCTTCGCATTCTGTTATCTATGTCAGCATATCAAAATTGAATTATAAAAAGGAGAATAATGAGACAATCATTTCTTTATTCCTTCTTTAAAAAGCATAGATACATCTTGATAAAAATCTATTACATCTCAGATTTTTATTCTAATGAAGGTCTATTACATCTTTGGATCTTCCCATTGATAATGAAGGTCTATTACATCTTTGGATCTTTTTATTTATGCCGATTCCTTGTCGTTTCGACTAGAAGCAGCGAGCCAGACAATGGAATCAACTCTGGTCTTCTCTCTCAGAAAGACGAGAGGAGAACCCCAGAGTGCAGCAGCCCAAAGATGAGCTGCTGTCAATACAACTGGTGGAGAGAAGACGATCTGCCAGGGGAACTAGGAACGAAATCACCCTTGCGATACAATTCCTAGTTCTGCGTCTCCACCATCCAACTCTCATGTATATAGGCTCTTCCTACCATCTGAGGATGTCACGACCCGCACCCACCGGGAGGGTACGAGTACGTAACAGCGCCCAGCCTACGCCGCAGTGTCGGCGGTAGAACGCTGTTCTAGGTCATGAACTATAACTAACTAACATGAAATACTCTCCATAAGGAGACCAACACAGAGGTACAACTCAATCACAATCTAGAGATAGAATATGGCACGATAAAATAGATAAGAAAATCCTCAACTGAGGTACAACAGAATAAAATAACATAAGTTAATAACTACCAGTCTCAATATCTCTAGAATATACAACTCTGAAAAATAAGGACAACATCTAAACATGAAAAGAAGAACAGTCTAAGCTATCTACTAAGCAAGGGTATCATCCTCAGCAGCTGCCTGAACCTCCCCTGGGGTCCAGGTCGCGAGTGTCATCTAGACAAGCTCCATAGTAAGGGGTGCAGGGTTCCTCATCATCCTCTGTAAAATTTTCAACAGGTCCAATCAGGACGGGAGCGAGCATAATACATCTCACGCAGATCATAACAGGTTAGAGAATATAAACATGCAAGAGAGTACGATACATGAAACTAAAAGAAATACATGATGTAAACAGAAAGAGAACTGTAATAGAAATATCTACTATAAGTAGAGAGCTACCAGTGACTAGTAATTTAGAGTACAAAGTCGACATATGAACGGCTTGATTTGCACATGGCTATACTAAAGAGGCGTACATGGCTATACTACTTTGGAATTGTTCACATGACTATTTATACTCTCCCATACCCCAATCAATACACAAGGATCCAACCAAGTTATGTTACGTACATGGTTTTCACATGAAGCCCATAAATGGGTGCACATGAAGTATACATGAGAGCTCATACATGAGTGCACATGAAGTTCACATGGGGGCCCATAAATGGGTGCACATGAAATTTACATGAAGGCTCATAAATGAGTGCACATGCAATATAGGTTATACATGAGATACATGGGAAACATGACCGATTCATGGGAGCACATGAGAGTACACGAGCATGCATGAATGAGCATGAAGCACATGAGAAACATGGATAACATAAGAGTAAAGAATACATGATGTATACGAAACATATGACACAATGTATCCGATGCTCCCGAGGGGGATAACATCTCAATGTAGGCATCCATATAGTACCAATCCGTGATAATATCGTGACAGCATCAAATAAGGTAAACTAGAGCAGGAATATAATTCTAAGCAAGTTATAAAATGATCAGAGAATGTACTCGCCTGGTATCTGAATGTCTGAAATAAATGTACTGTCCGAGATGAGGTACCTGACTTCTAGTTAGAGCAACACAAGTCAAGATGTATACAGGAGATGATAAATGTAATCTACGATGCGTCAGTATGTTGTCTAGGTCAAACTAGACTAAAGTCAACTCTCGGTCAACTCTAGTCAACTAGACTGGTCAAACTAGGTCAAGCCTAAGCCAAACAAGTCTAATAAGTCTCACTAGGCCTAACCAAGCCTAGTCTAACAAGCACACATCAAAACTAGGCTATACAAGCCAACAACACACATTCACTGGGCATTCAAGCCATATACATAGGCTGTATCACATAGGGTACATCCCATAGGCTATGTGCCATATAGCCATATCACATATTCACACATATTGTATACATTGAATATTTATCTAATTTAATATAATAACACACATTCACTTATAGGCCACATATGCATATATAGACATTATATATGTATATGGACTATTAACATACATGTACATATAGAGAGTGCCATGTGTGTGTGTGTGTTAACATAGTGGCATGTGTGTGGGGAAATACTAGCATGTGTGTACATGGTATAGGCTAGGGTGTGTGTGAGTGGCATTAGGCAGAGTTGTACTTCTAGTTACATGCATGTATACATCCATACATACCTATCTTTATATATTCATTTATACATCTATTTACCTACTTTCATCTATGCATTTTTACATGCATACATACATACATACATACACTCATAGAGATAGAGGGGGTTAGCGACTGACATTGGACATCAATATGTATAGGTTTAAGGACAACCAACATGGCTTGCAAATGGACTGTTGGAGACTGTTTTGTACATGTTAGGATAGGTTTTTTTTGAGTGGTTTGAAGGGCTGGAAATGTGGGGCTGTATGGGGTGAGTTTGGACAGGGAATGACAGGTTTATGGGGAGCCATTAGCTGAAATTTGAAGCAAGGGGGACATCACATAGCTGTGGGTTAGGGGGCCAATTGGACAGGTATTTGGGGACTGATATTGAGTGCTACTTAGGACTGATTTGTGTGAAATGTTGGACTGAAATGAGGGGCTAACCATGGACTGTTTAGGGACAGCCACGACAGGTTTTTAGGGACTGTTTTAGAGTGGTATGGTACCTGTGTGTTGGTGTGATAGGAAAACCTGGAAATTTAAATAGTGTATACAAATACATGCCTACATACATACACATATATTCACATAGATATAGAGAGAGGGTTAAGG
This sequence comes from Iris pallida, assembly GCA_029216955.1. Lineage (NCBI taxonomy): Eukaryota > Viridiplantae > Streptophyta > Magnoliopsida > Asparagales > Iridaceae > Iris > Iris pallida. The sequence goes on along the minus strand of JANAVB010017999.1, from coordinate 15,295,725 downwards.
GGTAAAAACATATGTGTGTATGTGTGGAATGTTAACAGGGATGAGGGGGAACCTGTGTGTGTGAGGGTATTTGTTTACAAAACAAAAGTATGAAACTTTATTGATACAAACTGTATAATAAAGATTACAAGAATTCTGGGAAAATTACAACTATAGGAATCCAATCTAGATGATGATTGCTTTATCCCTTGGACGATGTGAACTTTGAAGACGAAGCCTCTGAAGTTGAGAACAACTCTGAAAACTGAAGGCAAAAGCCTCGGAAGTTGAAGGCAAAAGCCTCGGAAGAATGCAGCAGCACTTGGGCAAGAACTCCTGGACTCTCTGATTTATGATCTCTGATCTCTGAACTCTTGATCCCCTAAATGAAGACTTGAATCTCTATTTATAGAGTTCTAGAAATAACTAACTTTAGTTATTCTGGACTGCGCAAGATGATTTGCACAGCAACTGGTTTGCGCAGCCTTGGACTGCGCAGGCAGTTAATGGATCGTGGGCCAACTATCTAGGACACATGGCATCATTTGATTAAAATGCGCATGATCGTGCATAGACAGTTGCCACGTAATGAGCAATTGATGGCATGAATGCCACATGGACTTTATCAGTTATGTTGGTAGAATGCGCAACCTGAACTGCGCAGAGTTTGGTTTGCGCAGACTCAGACTGCGCAGGACTGGTTTGCGCAATCATGGATTGCGCTGCCAACTGTCAGCCGCCCTCGAGCACTGTGCGGCACGATAAACGAACAGTCTCCTCGTTATCCTGTGCTGTCAGCTGTCAGGAAGATTTGATTTGATTCAGGTAATGATGACTTCTGCCACGTCAGCCTGCGCAGTTGGGAACGTGCGCAAACCAACCTGCGCAATGTGATGTCTGCACAATCTGTAGTCTGCGCAATTCATCAAAATGATGTATATCTTGAATTTTTGACTTTGTTGATTGATGCAACTTGATTTTTTAGGACCTACAAGACTCCCTTCAAAGTTTTCGAAAGTTGACTTTATTCAAAATTTTGAAATACTTTGAATTTTTGAATGTTGAATCACATTGCGCATGATGATGAGCTGTCTGCGCAAAGCGAAGAGCCCCCAATTTTAGGCGCAATCCGAGGCAGCCGTTTCATATTTCGAAAGCTATAAATAGCTATCTTTTCATTTTCATTTCTTTACTTTGCAATCTTTCGAGCTCTTGAGAAAAATCTCCCCCGAACCCTTACTGTCCTCCTCCTCGACGACTGTCATGGCACCACGACGATCCTCCAATGCTACCGCCGCCGCGAAGGGAAAAGCTCCGGCCGAGTCATCTGACAGAGTTGCACGGCGAGCATCTCGACATGAATCTGTGCACCCCGCTCTGAGAGGTTGTTGAACCGATCGAAAACCCCTTTTTTAGGGTGATTCGACTTCCTTTGATCTTCGAAACTCATATCTTTTTAGAGATGAGTTCAAATTGCGCCACCCTTTTTAGGGTTTTGGTTGCATCACCTGTCAGTCCTCATTTTTATGAAGGCTGCATTCCTGCACAATTTGTTGAATTGTGCTGACAGGAAGTCAGCGCAATCGATTGATTTGCGCAGGATGTCAGCGCAAACTATTGCTTTGCGCATCCTATTATGATGCACAAACTGATGTTGCGCAAGCCATGTCAGCGCAATCTGAGGAGTTGCGCACTCTAATGTTTTGTATTCAAAAACAGAGACTTTGACTTGTACTAATTTTTATCTGTTTGTTGATGCAGTTGAGGTCAATGAAGATCCAGATTATGAACATTTTATGGGAACCCTCTCAGAGTCTGAATATAAAGAAGATCTGTCTCATGTTCACTATCCTCAGTACGATCTGCCGGCCTCTCGTCAGGCTATACTGATTTCCCAGGATAATGAAGACTTTAATGTGTTTGATGAATGGACAGCCTCTAGAATCAGCTGATGCTGTAATTCATAAGAAACCCTTATTCCTGTTCGGTGACGCCTTTGAGAAAGTCTCTCAGCCTAGGCCGAGGATGGAAGATAGAATAGTTCACCAGAAAGATAGATCATTTTTCATACCAGACATTGCTCGCTGCCTCCCTTTGTCGCGATACGCTCATGCGAGCTACCCAAGGAAGATGGAGTGGAACATCACTCTGTTTCAGGATGCCCGTGCAGGGAAAATCTTCGTAAAGAAAGGGCCAAACAAGAGGGATATGTTTTATAGCTCCTCTGATAGATATAGCTGCTTGTTGAGAGGCTTGAGACCTGGCTGCATTCCACCAGAGAACTCCTCTATGCTGATGCCTGTTAGGACACCAATATTCGCAAATGAATTTACGAAGGCTGAAGGAAAATATCCCGAACAAGACATCAGACTGACTGGATTGGTGAATCCAGACTACAAACGATGGAGCTACATTGCAAATTGGATTCTGACAACATTCCAAGACAGACTCCAACAGATCAACCTGTATCAAGCAGTGCACGCCACTGTATACGGCTTTGCTCCCAACCCACATATGTTTTTAGCCTTGGCTGAGAGGTACAACTATAGGACGGGGACCTTCATGACCCCGGGTGGAGAGATGGGATTTGCACTCCACGAGATGAAGTATATCTCGTACCTTCCCATGGCAGATGCTCCGTATGAGGAGTTTGTACCGACAAATGATGAACTGGACAAGCTTAGAAAAGAGAATGCAGCAATGGTGGCAGTGTTCGAAGAACTACTATGCCATTACAAAATCTGTTCTCTATTTTATAAGAGTGCTACCGCCAACACTTGTTACTCTTCAAAGTGGTTACCATATCTGTTTCTCAACCATATAGAAGAAAGAAGACCAAGGAGAATGACAAATGCTACCCTAACTTCTTCAAACCTTTGAGCAACACAGAGGTTATGAAGCTGATGGAACAGAGTGGTAACTTTGATAAAGAAGTGAAAGATGATCATGAGTATCCTCCTTTGAAGACAGGGGATACTTTGGAGAGTTATTTAAGAATGGGCTATAGACCCATGTCCGAAGAAGCACAACTGGCAGGGTTCCTAACATACTGGCTTCGGAGGTTTGTGGTTCCCGGATCCAGCGCTGTGGATCGTTTTCACCGCGGTGTTCTGTTTGCTGCTGTCAAGTTAGTCTTCGGCTATAAGATGGACTTGTTATCAGCAATGACCTGTAAACTAAATGTCAGTCTTCATTTATACGTCGACTTGATGCTGAAGGCGAAGGGAGAGAAAGAGTTCCCTCGCTTGGAATTGCCATATACATATTTATTTGGATGGTTGCTCCTCCACTATCCAACCTTAATGGACCCCGGCATGGGACCGGTTGATGGCAGTTTTCTCCGAAGATATTCTCAAGGAAAATGGAAATACACTTCTTTAAGTGAGTGTAGATATATGTTGAATCTGAATAGAGGATGGAACTTCTGTTGTGCTCCTTTCCCTGCTGGGTACGATCAGATGCCCACAAATATGGTGGACTCAAAGATGCAGCCTCTGACCCGTACAGCCTTTGAATGGTTGAAGACGATTCGACCATCTCATCTGGTTTATCGGTTCGAAGAAGAATGCTATCTAGAACCATATCTTCCCAGTCGATTTGCTCGGCAATTTGGGTATGATCAGTTCCATGTAGGAAATACAATTACTTGCCTCCAAGGCAAAGGTTATTTGATAGACGGGGCCAGAGCTTGGGCTTATTACAATGCCGTGATACGAAAGCCACCTTTTCAATGCCAGCAAAGAATACTCCCCAGGGTCCTCGGATGCTCTTCACATATTCAGTGTTTTATACATCCGCGAATACTTTTGTCGAGAATTTTAATCTCGCAGATAGTTTCGCTACTGCAACAAGATTGAGGAGAGGGAGAATTGCTTCATCGATCCCTGTAAATGAGGAGGTGCACGAGCCGGTCGATGCTCCTTTAGAAGTTTCGAGGGATATGATGTTCCCTCAAGAAGTAAACGCAGCAATGCGTATTTCTCTGAGAGTGGGTAGATCTCCAGCGAAGAAAAGGAGAAGAGAGGAGCCTCCTGCTCCAGCAGCAAAGAAGAAATTGATCCTAGATCATTCTTCTGAAAAGGTCACTACAAGATCCCAATCTCGACAATTGGCCGAGACACATCAAGAAGCTGCCACTACACCAACTTCTGTGCAGAAACAAGCAGAGCCAGTAAATGTAGAGAGTCCTGTCAGACCTCTACACAGAAAGAAGAGAGTAGTCACCAGAAGAGTTTTGGAAGAATCTTCTTCTAGACAAATCCTGACTTCAGTAGATGCTGCAGCAGGAATTCTAATGTCATCTTCCACACCTATTTCTGAATCTGGGAGCAAAACTCTTGAAGAAACTGAACAGAGGGGAGACCTTGTCCCAAGAACTGAGGTTGAAAAGCCTGAGAGAACATCTAGAGGAAGAACAAAATGTTGTACGACCTCATTCACATGTTCGCAGAGAATACTCAACCTCCTCTACTTCCCAGGACTCTTCGTGAAGAAGAAGATCCGTGAAATGATCGCAGCTTGGAGATTGCAGTTTATAGTCTGCAGGAGGATCAGACTGCACTACAGTAGGAATGCAGCAGCAGAAGAAAAGAAGACGAGGAGGAACTCTTCATCCGAAAATGTTGATGAATATATACAAGATCCCGAAAGGGATAATGAAGAACATATATCTCTTGATACAGCCGATGATACTTCAGATCCTAAAAAGGATACTGAAGTGGAGGCGTCTGCAGAAAAAGTTGTCGATACTTTAAATATTGATGATGATGTTGAGATAGAAATATCTCCTGAAGAAGCAGCCGATGAAGGTATTCTGAAAGAAAATCCCGCCACCGACCCTCAAGGTATAAAACGAGATCTAGCAATCTTCTCTTTTAAAATAGACTGATAACTAATATCTTCATTTGTAATTCTTGCAGATCTTGAGACTCTGCCAACACCTCCAACAGACCTGGCTATGGTGCCCATACCAACGGTGGTCGTTAGTAGTAGTCATCATCTATCCTGCGGTTCTGAAGCAGGCAGCAGTCAAGCTGTCGCAGCTGAAGCTACTTCTGTTCAACGGGAGTCCATTCCAGTAGGGATACACTTGTTGCTAGATTGAACCAAGGTAAAACTGCTCTTATTTGATCTTCTTGTTCTTTAGCAAACAATTAGTAAAATAACAATTTTACTTTTGTAGAGGAACAAACATGAGGAGCGACTAGCTCTACTCTGGCTCCTTTGTTCAAAGAGCCTATTATCCAGCCACAAAGGATCGAGCAACCTGCCGCCTCATCCTCAACAGGAGTAGCTGCAACTCCTGGAACTCTGGCCATCAATCAATAAGTTGTCCAGTCATTCACCAGATGCTTCTTCGAGTCGCTGGGATCTCTTGTTCATAAAATGATAGAGAAAGAAGGAGCTGATTTCATTATGGTTAGGAAGCCAACTTCTTTCTTAATAAGAGCCATAAGGGAGCAAGGAGACGAGGCTCAGGCCACTCTCCTTGAACACATATTGAATGAATTGGAAGTCTTCCTAAAGAAATATAAGGAGCTCAATAAAAAGGAGATAGACTCTTTAGTACAGGCTGAATTTGAGCGACTGGCTCAAGCCGCTGATATAGAAAGGGTAAACCTTCAAAATCTTTTAGAGGCTCATTCTGCAAAATCAGCTGAATACAACTCTAAGATAGAATCAGTTACTTTAATGGCTGAAAGCAAAGGACGGAGACTTGCTGAGCTGAAAGCAGAAATTACTCGCCTCCAGCAAGAATTTGAAGAGGAAACTGTTAATCACCAACTGGTGATTGAACAATTCAATGCCTTAATTCAAGAGAGGACTGAGTACGAGACAACCCATGGTGCAGAAATCACCCGCCGAACAGTGGACATGCCCATTTTTGATGAAGAAAGCGGGATGGAAGAAGCAAGAAGGATAGTAGCATCAACTCATGAAGAAGAGCTGCAGACATTGAAGCAAAAATTGACAATCTGATTATCCCTCCTTCTTGATTAGAACTTTTTTTTTATATTTTTGTGTTTGTTGCTGTAGATGCGTTTCTGTAATGCCTCATATTTTGATATAAAAGACATTTTGTTGTGGCTCTATTATTTATTGCATATCTTATTCAGATATAAATAATAGATAGACATGATATATTTATTAACTCAATTTGACAACTTAATCGAAAACGATAAGTTGCTAATGTGGATAATGAACGATGATGAATCGTCAATGTATGTGAAATGAATGAACAGAAAGACCATCAAATGATAATGAACGAACGGGTTAACCGTCAAATGATGATGAATGAACGGATTAACCGTCAAAGTGATGATAAATGAACGGATGAACCGTCGGGTATTAATGAACGGACGAACCGTCGGATGAATGATGATAAATGAACGGATGAACCGTCAGGTATTAATGAACGGACGAACCGTCGGATGAATGTGATAAATGAACGGATGAACCGTCAGGTATTAATGAACGGACGAACCGTCGGATGAATGTATCGCTTCGTTAGTTTAAGGAACTTCTGCCTATAAATATAGCAAAAATCTGACAGAAAAAAACACTTCTACTCTTCAACATAAAAAATGTCTTCTGGAGAAGCATCTAAGAAGGCTGAGATTGCCCCGAAGGTTCAGAAGGGCACTGAAGAACGCCCTGCCGATCCAGTTCAGCTGAAGGAAGCAGAAGTAGGCGAAGGTTCGTCTGCACCCCAGCCACCGCGGGACATTCTGGACTTCCTGCTCGAACCAGGAAGGACTAAAGAAGAAGAAGCCATGAGGATGGCCGCTTGCAAGTTTCTCGTGGGATCCAGCAAGGAGGTTCTCGGCTCTTTTGCTGACCGTATTTTTGAGAAGGACGGCAGTGGCCCTCGTCCCAATGTAGAAAAAGATGATAGTGACCTTTAATATTATGTACTATCATGTAATGAAATAAAATTTGAATTTTATTTATGAACTTGACTCTGTCTGATGATTTACAAGCATTTACATTTACACATAATATTTCTTTAAGAATTTGCCATTGATAGGCATCATAGCAACTCGACCATCAAGCTCTGAAAGTTGATAAGCTCCATTTGAGAAGACTTTGCTTACAACATAGGGACCTTCCCACTTCGCATCGAATTTTCCTTTGCTCATATGAGTCATAGTCATAGGGACGTCTGACCGTTAGAACAAGTTCTCCTTGCTGAAATGTTCTGACTTTAACTTTGCGATTGAAAGTCTTTGAGATACGGGCTTGGTATAACTCAATGTGCTGTTGAGCCATTAATCGCTTCTCATCAAGTGCTTCTAACTGTTGAAGTCGAAGAAGGTCATTGTTCTCTGTAGTGAGCTCATTAGCAATAGCAATCCTTAAAGAAGGAATTTGCAGCTCCAAAGGAAGGACAGCTTCACAGCCATACACCAAAGAGAAAGGTGTAAAGCCTGTAGGATTGCGGACCGTAGTTCGGTAGGTCCAAAGACATTCGCCAAGTTTCTCGCTCCAATTCCGTTTGTTAGTGGATACAAACTTCTTAAGGAGTTTAATGATGGTTTTGTTAAAGGCTTCAGCTAAACCATTAGCAGCAGGATTGTATGCTGTCGAGGCAACGTTGTCAATCCGGTTATCATCACAGAATCTGGTGAACTTCTGGCTGATGAATTGAGGTCCATTGTCATGGATAATTCTTCGAGGTACACCAAATCTATAGATGACGTGGTGTTTAACAAAGTTGATGACACTGCTAGTCTTGACTTCAGCCAGAGGTATAGCTTCAGCCCATTTGGAGAAGTAGTCGGTTATTGCCAATATGAACCGATGTCCTCTAGAAGAAGGAGGATTGATAGGACCTATGACGTCCATGCCCCAAGCTTCGAAAGGCCAGGAAGCAGCAGTCAGGTGTAAAAATTCTGATGGTTGATGAATGAAATCTGCATGGATTTGACAAGCACGACATTTCCTTGCATATTCAATAGCATCGGATACCATAGAGGGCCAGTAATAACCCATACGTCTAATGCGATCCTGTAATTTAGGACCAGGTTGATGTGCTCCATAAACACCGTCGTGAGCTTCACACAAAACTTGTTTGGCTTCATCACCAGCGAGACAGCGTAGGAGAAGACCGTCATAAGTTTGCCGATAGAGTGTTTTGGTGGTTTGATTATAATAGAATCGGAGAGATCGTCGTCGAACGCTTGTAGCCTCCTTAGGATCTTCTGGGAGTATATCATGAACCACGAAGTCGATGAAAGGAGTTCTCCAATCGTCATCGATGACATTGACTTCAGCAAAATTGCTAAATTCAATATTACGATTATTTTCGATGCAGAACAGTTCTCGGTTGGAGATAACCACCACCTGCTATCTTTTGATAGGGATGGCTAAGACAGCTGCCAGATTGGCCAAAGCATCCGCTTCAGTATTGCAAGCTCGTCGAACATAGTCTATGAAGAAAGCTTTGAATGATATAGCTATCGTGATCGCTGCTTCATGATAAGGCACCAGGTCTTGATGACGGACTTCATAGGTTCCTCTAACCTGATTAACAACCAGCTTAGAATCACCGTAGACTTCGAGATATTTAACATTCAGTTGTTTAGCTAACTGAAGGCCGATGAGTAGAGTATTGTACTCCGCCATATTGTTGGAGCAAGGTTCATCTAAAGAGTAGGCTCTTTGGATAGTTGATCCATCTGGAGAAACAAGGACCACTCCAACTCCTGCCACAGTAGCACCATTTGGTCCAATTCTCGATGCACCATCAAAGAATAAACGCCAGGTTGGAAATTCTTCAGAGATCATGTTGGCTTCCAATGTCTCGTCTGGAATTTTGTCATAGAGTTTAGATGTCTCAGGCACAGGATGAGCTGCTAAGAAGTCCGCCAGCACTTGACCTTTGACAGACTTTTGTGGAACATACACCATGTCATATTGAGCTAGCAGGATTGCCCATGTAGCCAGCCGAGAATTAAGTGTGCTAGGCTTCTTCATGAGTACCCGAAGAGGATTAACTCGGGATATGACATGAATAGTTTGGCCAATGATGTAATGTCTCGTTTTCTGTACAGCAAACATGAGAGCAAGACATTCTTTTTCGACCGGACTATAACGGTGTTCAGCACCAATCATAGTTCGGCTAAGATAATATATAGCCTGTTCATGGCCTTCTTTGTTCTTTTGGGCAAGTAAAGCACCCAATGAATGGTCCATAGCACGGACATACATCAAGAATGGAATGCCAGAGATAGGTGGCACCAAGACTGGTGGGTTCATAAGATATCGTTTGATGTCATCGAATGCTCGTTGACACTCTTCAGTCCAAATAAAAGATACACCCTTCTTCATTAGTTGAGTGAATGGTCTGCAGCGTCCAGACAAGTTCGAAATGAATCGCCTGATGTACGTAAGTCGGCCTTGGAATCCTCGTAGCTCTTTTAGGTTGCGTGGAGGACGCATCTCTTGGATGGCTTTGATCTTCTCGGGATCTACGTGTATACCCTTAGAGGTAATGACGAAGCCAAGAAATTTGCCACTAGAGACACCCAAGAATGACTTGGTGGGATTCATCTTGAGCTGATGTTGACGCATGAGATTGAAGATTGTTCTCAAATCTTGGATATGATCTTCTTTTAGACGACTTTTGACAGTAATATCGTCAACGTAGCATTCGACTGTTTTATGAAGATGTTCTCTGAAAATGGTACTCATGGCTCGTTGGTAAGTTGCACCAGCGTTCTTGAGACCAAATGGCATCACTGTGTAGCAATAGACTCCCCGAGGAGTGCGGAAAGATGTATGCTTTTCATCTTCGGGATTCATTTTGATCTGATTATATCCGAAGAATCCATCCATAAAAGATATTCTCTCAAACCCACAAGTATTGTCAATCATGACGTCTGTGATAGGAAGAGGAAATTCATCTTTTGGACATGCTTCATTGAGATCTTGGAAGTCGATGCAGACTCGAACTTTGCCAGTTTTCTTCAGAACTGGAACAATATTGGCTACCCAATCAGGATGTTGTTCTTCTCGAATAAAGCCGCAAGCAATAAGCTTCTTGACTTCATCATCAATTGCATCCATCATTTCAGGCTTAAATCGTCTTTGTTGTTGTTTGACTGGTTTAGCATTAGGAAGAATGTTTAGCTTGTGAGTAGCAATCTTAGGATCTAAGCCTGGCATGTCCTCATAACTCCAAGCAAAGACGTCAATGTATTCTTTGATGAGAAGAATCAACTCTTGCTTATCTGCTTCTGGAAGATTCTTGCTAATAAAGATTGGATGAGGTGACTCACTTTCTCCTACATCAATTTGAATTAGTTGATCTTCAGTAGGAGGTTCACGTTGTTCAAAGCGAAGTACCCATTGGTTATCCATATATTGAGCCCAAGGATCTGTTTCAGGATTTTCTTCAACGTCTTCATCATAGCCTTCTGGTAGTTCAGCGAAGACCATGTTAGATGATACGATCAGCCTGTGAACTTCACCAATGCTAGTATCAGAATCCCAAGATCTAGAATCAGATGAATTAGAGCATTCTTCACTGTCTGAGTCAGAGACTACTGGGGATAACAGTGGAGGAGAAGTATATCCGAGACCTTTCTTAGTCCTGCTGTAGTACATTTCGACTTTTCTTCCGAAACAGTCGTGCGGATAGGAGTTCGTCTACCTTTACCGTAATTGAGGCCACTTTTGAAGTCATAGCCCATTTTCCGGATGATGTCTTTTGATTGTTGACTATAACGATGGAACTGGAGACGTCCCGTATCGTTAAGTTTGCTATCATCCGTATAGCTGAATTAGTTTTTTGGTCCTTTACTAAAAAGTGTTGGACTTTCACCTTTCTTTCGAGAAGGGTGAATACGGTAAGAATCATCTGGATCTTCAAGTGAGACTTCTGTCTGAAGAGATTGAACAACTCCTATTGTAATTGATTGGAAGCTATCTAACATATCCAAATAGCATTTAGTATAATAAATAATATCAGTATACTGGAAAGTAGGTGCTTTTTCATTGATTTGTACATCAGTATTTACAACAGGACCTTTAGCCTTAGCAGGCTTGGTCAGATTAATTACAAGAGGGGGAGAAGAAGAACGTGGGGGAGACTTGTTACGACGGAGGTCGATAACAAGTGGCTCAGAGGAGGTGAGCTCCCTTTTTTCCTTGTTGCGAGTGAGATCAACAACAAATGGCCTCAGAAGGAGTGAGCTGCTTTTTGTCCTTGTTACGACGTAGGTCGATAACAAGTGGCTCAGAAGAGGTGAGCTCCCTTTGATCTTGATCAGCATAAACTGATTTCTTTTGAATTGGCAAGTGAATAGCCAGAGGTTTAGAAGACTGAGGATGTGAAACTCGCCCTTTGACAGGTATGATAAGAGTGTCTTTGGGCATTGCTTCTTGTTCTTCTTCAGTATCTAAGGCTAACACAATCTTCATGAATTCATCCTTGTACATCCGAGCGTCGTTGCAGTATGCTTCAACGCCTTTGAAAGGATAAAGATCCGCAACTTCCTTATGGACCTCTCCCTTATCATCAACATATTTGAAACATTGATGAAGGGTTGATGGAACAATATTATGCTCATGTAAGAATGGTCTCCCCAATAGAGCATTATAAGAACAACCATGATTGTCAATGATATAGAAGGTAACTTTTGTGCGAAGATTGCCTATTTGGAGTTTTAAGCGAATCTTGCCCAAAGGTTCACTCCTTCCCTGATTGAATCCAAGGATGGTGGTGATTGTGGTGGAGAGACTATGTACATGAATTTTTAGAGCATCGAGCATTATTTTTGGCATGATGCTGAGAGCAGATCCTGGATCTATCAGAATACGATCGACTTTCATCGAATCAACATATCCTGTATAGTAGAGAGGACGATCATGCCTATTGTCCTCCATCAGCATGTCATCTTGTATGAAAGTAATGTTCGGAATCAACTCCATAACACTATGACAATGTAGACAAGAGACTGGTTCTTCTTTCGGCTTCTTGAGAAAGGCTAAACAAGTCTCAGCTTGCATAAGAGCTTCACTTAAAGTTTCTCGCGTCTCTCTGGAAAGACGCAAGAGTTCAAAGATAGACAGCCTTGCTGGTGTATTGGCTAGTTGAGCCAATATATCGAAGTTGTAAGGCTTCTCAAGCCCAGTAGGAGATAATTTCTTCAAGGGTTTGTCGAAACGGACTTGTTGCTTGCCTTAGTCAGCCGTTGTTGGCTTGGGAGGAATTGATACTACAACTGGTGAAGATGTAGAAGGGACCTCTTCTGTGACAGCAGGTTGTGCCAGAACAGGTTCGGAAGAAGAAGCAGGATCCTTTTGACCTTCAGAATAGACTTTCCCCGATCTGGTACCTAACAGAATTTCTTCATCAACTATGGGATCAAAAGATACCATGTTGCAAATCTTGGTTTTGCCTTTAGAACGAGTTTTCTTTTTTGAAGAAGAAGACACCTCGAATTCCGGAGCAAGATCAGGATGTATCCACATAATTTTACCGTTGTCAAGAGACAAGGGAACAAGACCTTTATTTAGTGGAAGTGGGAGATTCTCAATCTCAAGAGTAGCTTTGGGAATTGGAATGACACCATGCTGTACCATCTGTGGAGGGAAATCCCCAAATTGGACTGAAACCATGTTTGCAGTAACAGTCTTCTCATCTTGTTGCAGAGTGACTACACCAGCATTAACAAGCTCTTGGATTTTGCCTTTGAGCACATAGCATGCTCTAGTAGGATGTCCAATGAATCGGTGGTAGACACAATACTTAGGATGATCGGTCTTACCGACTTCATCAGGTTTCTTTGGGTCAGGGAGTTGAATTTTATTGCTTTTGAGTAAACACTCAAAGATGCTTGCAGTGTCATTCTCGTCAAAGGAATACTCCACTTTCGGACGAGGTTTCCTCGGTGGAGGTGCAGAAGGAGTAGGAGTGGATGTAGGCGGAGCCACATTGACAGCCAAAGATTCTTTGTTTTTGTTCAAATTAATGTTCAAAGTCTCTTTTGCTTTGCGATTGTTTTGGCGATTACTACCACCTGAAGTCTGATGCTCATCTCGATCAGGGTTAGACATTTGTACCCCCAATTGTTTGAACTTGTCGGCACTCACTTCAGCAGCTTTGGCGTTGACAATGGATAAGGGCCAATCTTGGAATTGGGTAGATCCCGTCCACATACTGATAATAGACAAAAGATTTGCCTTACAAGTATCAATAGTGACAGCGGCTGGAGTTCCTGGAGGCATTTTCAAAGCTTCACGACGGAACCGTTTGATAAAACTCTCAGCAGTTTCATTATGTTTCTGTTTAATTTTGTTGAGAGCTAACATCGTCATATCATTGAATCCTTCATAGAACCGTTCCAGAAGATTTGTTTGAGACTTGAAAAAGAAGTAATGTAACCATCGGGCAAACTTCTGTACCAGTCATATGCTACGCCGGCTAAACAACCGACGAATACTCTGGTAAGAAGAGCGTCATTTGGCTGGAGTTGAACAGTCATTACCTCAAAATGGTTGATGAATTGACTTGGGGAAGTACTGCCATTGAACAGAGAGATTGTGGGGATTTTGTACTTCAGGGGAAACGAGACTTCTTTCTATTCAACTGGATAGGGTTGCTTAATCCCCAATCTTTGCAAGTTGTCTTTCTCTTTAAATGCTTCGAACTGGGTTCGTAAGAGTTTGACAGCTTCATTGGTGTCTTCTGATGACGAAGAAGGAGCAGGTTGAGTTGTAGTGGTAGGAGGAGGAACAGCATTATAAGCACTACCCCCAGCTCCTGACTGGCTAGGTGTAGTTTGTACTTGCACTTGTACAGGAGGCATTTACGGAGGCACTACCCCCAGCCCAGTATTGGCAGGTACTGAAGATGCTATGATCTTTGGACTAGTAGTAGGTGCAATTGGTGGTGTAGCATGCTGTGCTACAATGATGGAATGCATACTAGCAACCATTTTAGCCATGGTTTTTAGTTTGTCTTCAAGTGCAGCGATTCGCTGTTCCTGATTTATAGAAGTTGAAGCATCTGGATCATCCGTGACGACATACGCTGTTACTTCTCTTGGTACAGTAGAAGATACTGTCTGTTCAGATCTTTCACTGTATGCATCATAATCGAAAAATGAATCATCTCCTGACTGAGAAACAAGAAAATGACCTAAAGGGTTTTGAGGAAGATTCCTTTGACCGATTGTATTTCGGCTTCGAGAACGGGTATGTTGAAATACTCCTTCGGAAGATTCTTGGAGTAATTCTAAATACCGCTGGCTTGGCTTACGAAGTCTGCCATGTTTAGAGCATCTTTTACCCCCAGTGTCTCGGGAAGTCATGTTAACTGAAGCATACAAGACTTCATCTTCCTCTGACATAGGTTCAGATTTAGCAAAAGTCAGTCGATCGAAAACAGATCGTTTTATTGTTTGACAACAACATTGGATGATGACTTTATGATTGCAGTGATGATAAGATGGTGGAGGTGTTGAGGCATTGTCCCATTTTTGTCTTAGATGTTCTCGAAGATCAGCAACGGGACGAGGAAAGCTCTGAGGGATTTATTCTTTGACAATATTCGGAACATGATTCCGATTCTTCAAATGTTTAGTCCCTTGAGTATACAGGGAAGTGCTCACTTCATTGGCATAAGTATCAGGATTTTTGTTCCTGGAGATTTGTCTTTGAGGCTTGACCTTCGGCATTGGTTGTTTGCATTTTGCCGAAGTTGGCCTATTAAGATATGTTCTTAGGTCTGCAAATTCACCTCCGGGGGTTTCTGTTTGAGATACTAACAGTTTTTCCTGTTTGGAACGAGATATTTTGAAAGTTGGAAGGTCTTGGAATTCTGCTACCGGGGTAGGCAGAATACCTCTTTGATCAGTACTCTTGTTATAAAGGAAAGAAGAATCCTTGTTTGAAAGCGTTTTAGTACTGATTGGTGCCAAGGCACATTCAGATGGATCTTCTTTAGTAAAGACTGAAGAAGATTGAGAAAAGATCAAAGGGCCTTTTCCTTTGTTTTGAGATGAAGGGTTAGCTAAAGAGCATTTCCCTCTGTTGTCTTCCAAGTCATAGGACAAGGAAGTTTGAGAAAAGACAAATGGGCCTTTCCCTTTGTTTTGAAGAGAAAGAGGAATAGCCAAAGGACTACCCCCAGTGGATTGCGCAGGGGCAATAGGGTGTTTGGAAAGAGGAGCAAAATTTCTTCCTTTGTTGTGAGAAGAAGGGAATTTAGCCAAAAGGCTGTTTTGCGCAGGAATGCTTTGCGCAGGCATTCTGGCCACAGAATCTGTGGTTTGTGCATCAGGAGTCCTTGCTTTAGAGTGCTTGGGAGGCACTTTAGTTACTGGAGTATTAGTTTGCGCAGGAAAAGCTACTGCCAATTGTGCCAGAGTCATAGGAGTCTTGTGTTTTGACAAGGTAGCATATGAAGTAGCATGTGCAACAGTTGCAACAGACTGCGCAGCATTGACTGCAACAGATTGTGCAGGCTTTGTTGAGACAGACTATGCAGCAGTTGGCACAACAATTTGTGCAGCAGTCTGGCTAGCAGATTGTGCAGCAGTTGGCACAGCATCCTTGGTGGCAAAACTGCCAGATTATGCAGCAGTCTTGGAGACCCAAACTGAGCGTACTTTGCTCTTGGCAGAAGTGGCTGCAGTATGGGGAGTGGTCTTGGAGTTGAGCATTGCCTCGTAGGCTGTCTGGTTGACTTTAACAACCAGCGTCTTCTGCGTCTTCCCGATAGACGCTACGTCACATTGAGTTGCTACTTCCTCATCAGAGGAGAAAATTGTCCCCAGCAGAGTCGCCATTTTGTTTACAAAAACAAAAGTATGAAACTTTATTGATACAAACTGTATAATAAAGATTACAAGAATTCTGGGAAAATTACAACTATAGGAATCCAATCTAGATGATGATTGCTTTATCCCTTGGACGATGTGAACTTTGAAGACGAAGCCTCTGAAGTTGAGAACAACTCTGGAAACTGAAGGCAAAAGCCTCGGAAGTTGAAGGCAAAAGCCTCGGAAGAATGCAGCAGCACTTGGGTAAGAACTCCTGGACTCTCTGATTTATGATCTCTGATCTCTGAACTCTTGATCCCCTAAATGAAGACTTGAAACTCTATTTATAGAGTTCTGGAAATAACTAACTTTCAGTTATTCTGGACTGCGCAAGATGATTTGCGCAGCAACTGGTTTGCGCAGCCTTGGACTGCGCAGGCAGTTAATGGATCGTGGGCCAACTATCTAGGACACATGGCATCATTTGATTAAAATGCGCATGATCGTGCATAGACAGTTGCCACGTAATGAGCAATTGATGGCATGAATGCCACATGGACTTTATCAGTTATGTTGGTAGAATGCGCAACCTGAACTGCGCAGAGTTTGGTTTGCGCAGACTCAGACTGCGCAGGACTGGTTTGCGCAATCATGGATTGCGCTGCCAACTGTCAGCCGTCCTCGAGCACTGCACGGCGCGATAAACGAACAGTCTCCTCGTTATCCGTCCTGTCAGCTGTCAGGAAGATTTAATTTGATTCAGGTAATGATGACTTCTGCCACGTCAGCCTGCGCAGTTGGGAACGTGCGCAAACTAACCTGCGCAATGTGATGTCTGCGCAATCTGTAGTCTGCGTAATTCATCAAAATGATGTATATCTTGAATTTTTGACTTTGTTGATTGATGCAACTTGATTTTTTAGGACCTAAAGTATAGGCTGTGTGTGAGTGTGTGTACCTGAATTTAGGTAGGTGTATGTGTATACATCATAGCAATGTGTAATCTCAGGAATTAGGAAAATCTGGAAACAGTTATGTAATGAACACCATTCTAAACCAACACAATGTTCAAAACCCCATTCTCCAATCAAAAGCCAATTTCGAATGAGTAAACTTTATTAACATATACTAGCAATTATGTTGGGATCAATTAACAGTAAAACACATCAATAAGACAGGGATTTAAAGTTCAGAACTTGAAATAACCACGTATCAGCTATTACATTGAAACCAAACACCAGTCCAAATCCCATTCTCAGTTCTCAGTTAAGAGAAGGAATTCTCAGGTTTTTAGGATGTTCTCTGGAACATAGCAGTCCCAACCCAATCGAAATTCCCAAACTTGTGTTAACATCAACCCAGTTCATGAATCCACCTTAACTGCAAACTAATACATGTGGGGGTGAATTAATCTAGTGATTAAAACATTACAAAATAGTTTAAATTAGAAATCAAATTCAGAAAATCCCAAACAGTGCGCTGTGTGTCAGTGAGAATGGAAATTTGAATTTTGAAACCTAAAAGCATGATAATAACCCAAAGTAAAGGTTGGTAACTAATCCCCCACACGTGCACGTGTCTCACGAGGGTCTGTGTCCAACCAAGTGGACACAAATGTGTCCAAACAACAAAACACACACACAGACACGGACTGTGCACTGACAGTGTCGTGCACGCGTGCACGTGTGTCCAGTGCACGACACAGGCTACGTGGTGACACGTGGGCGTGCACACGTGTACACCTAGGGTATAGGTACGTGTCTACGTGCCTGAAATATGTCCATGTGGTGTCGTGTCATAGTTTGGAGGCCGTATCAGTGCAGATTTTTCGTACGTGTGCGACAGTAAGGAATCGATGCGGGCTCGATTGCTCCCAAACCATTCAACAAGGTCCTACAAAACTTTATAGGCCTCGTGTCAGTCATGTAGGGAGTCCCTATGTCAAATTTTGTGTCATGAAGTGGCGTGTCCAAAGCGAACCAGGACACGGACAGCAGGGCACTGCCCGTGAGTGCTGCGAGCGTGTTCGTGTCCTGTTTGGACACGGACACGGCTCGAAAACCAACTCAGTCCAGTTGCAAATCAATATATTCATTTAAATCAACAAATTTGTTCAAACACTTTTCAAAAATAACAAATAAAAATCTTTTGTGGCATTTAATCAAACACCTATACACACATCATGACACGTGTCCGATACGGACACCAAACGGACACGAAACGACACAAATCCAATACCTACTGCTAGGGGACACCTAGGGCTTCCTATCCATGCAAAGAAAACTAAATTTGGTGGAGGGAATAGGGATTTACCTATATGTTGAAATTCTAATAAAAAGCTTCAAAAGGGGGGTTTCTCCTTGTTAGCCAAACTCTCCAAATTGCCCCAAGGCTGGGATTATCCTCCATGAATAGCAAGAGGGAGACAATTAGAATCTAATGCAAATGGTTTGAGCCAAAAAGGAGTTAAAATGGGAAAGTTATGGATTGGGGAAGATGGCTATACCTCTTTCTTCAATGCTTGAGAGAAAAATAATAAAAGAGGCAAGAAAAAATGGAAGAGGCATTAAATAGGGGTGTGAAACCCTAGGTTGGCTGCCATGGATGGGCTTGTTGGGGTTTGGGCTTAAGTCATGGGCCTATGGTTCAATTCACAAGTCATTAAATCACAAGTCATTGCATTAAACCATAAGTCATGACTTAATTTCACTAAACCAAATTCCCTCATTCTAAAACCAATCTCTAATGACTAAAATGGGTTAACTCTAGTTAGGCTAGGGTTACCATAACTAGGGTTAGGTTCTAGGCTTGTCTATAAGTCTCAAACTAGTCAAGACTAACATAACACATAGCAATATTTAATTAATATTAAATTCAGACAATTTTTCATAAATTATAATAAATTCAAATAAATCCTAAAATGACCAAAATACCCTCTAGGCAAAAATGATAATTAAAACACCCTAATCACATGGCTAGGCTCTAGGGCAGACAGTCTCTACGGTTTCACTAGCTGCACACCAATTCACAAGTCATCATATTTAATAGTTTTAAAATGATTAAAAATCACCAAAAATTATATTATTATTTAAATATCATAATTAAATAAATTAAAACACAAAATTTCAAAATTACTCTCATTTTAGAAACTGGGTGTTACAAGTCTACCCACCTTAGAAAAATTTTGTCCTCGAAATTAAAATGGTAGTAGTCCTCCTAGGTCAAACACCCCACAATCAAAGTCTCAAACATATCGTCCGATAATCATATGCGTCTGTCCAAAATCATGATACTCAGAATCTTCGTCGTGCTAGTGAGCAAGGCTACGATAATCACAGAGTCCTCGACTAAGGCACATACCTCTAGAATCATGGTATTTAAAATTTTTGCATTGTCGCATGCTTGGCAGCAAAAACCTTAAATTCCTACACCCGAGAAATACGTCCTAAATCTGACTATATGTCCTCACTATGCCAGCTAAACACGACTGTCGAAGATTTTAGATTCCATAACTGGGTGACCTATCCCATATGATTCATCTCAGAAGAAATCAAACATAACACAAGAACAACAGGACAAAATTGATAAATCAACAAGGAACAGAAGGAATCAAAATTTTAAGGCAGTTGTAAGAGGCAATTGCGGAAAGAAAATCGAAAAGAACGGAACCTGCAGCAAGATCTTTACTGGCCTGAGCATCCTCGACTGTCCTGGCGAAAGCTCGCCCCTGCTGGCCTCCCCTGGCCTGCTGCTGATGCTGCATGTACCTCTGCTGCTGAGTCGGTAAGGGAAATCCCGTCTGCTGGCCTACCGGAGCCTTAGCTCCTGCTCCCTGAACTGTCTGTCTCGATGACTCGGGATACTCTCTCAGACGATGATCAGATCCTCCGCAAAGCAAACATCTGCCCAGCCTCTTCTGGCATTCGCCCCAACCGTGCCCTGGTCTCTTACAGAAGGGGTAAATAATGACAAGCTGCTGCTCCGGGGCCTGCTGCTACCTCTGTGGCTGTTGTGCCTGCTGAAAGGGTACACGGTCCTGAAACTGCCGCTGCTGAAGGTAGGCCCTCGGCTGCCGATACTGCTGCTGAAACTGTAGGGGTGGCATCTGCTGCGGATACTGCGGCTGAATCTGCAAATGGGGCATCTGCTGCTGAAACTGTAGGTGGGGCCTCTTAGCCGGGCCCGCACTACCACTAGCTCCCTGAGTATCTCGCATCCTCTTCTCCTTCAGTCCAAGATCGTCCTCCGTTGTCATGGCTCCTACCAGAATCTACTCGAAAGTGGCGTCGCGGTCGCTCTTGGTATATGACTTGATCTCTCTGATTAAACCCCTGCGGAACCTCCTCGCCTTCCCGACCTCGGTAAGATCCTCGATGAATCTGCTCAAGCGGCAGAACTCTCCTGCGTACTCCTCAACGGTCTGGTTCCCCTGAACCAAACTCTCGAACTGCGCCTCCAAAGCACGGAGTGCTGTATCGGGAAAGAATTTCTTCTTGAATAGTTTTTTGAACGCTGCCCAAGTCTGACCGGCTGTACCAACCCTCGGGTCCATCTGGTACCAGGTATGGGCCAAGTCCTGCATCTGACTGGCGGCTGCCTCGATCTGTAATCATGCTGGTATCTGTGCCAATCGGAATATCTCCTCAATGTGCTCTATCCAATCGTCAGCGTATATGATGCCCTCTGTACCCTTGAAGTCTCGGGGGCCCATCTTCTTAAAGGATTGGATGTCTGGAGTCCTCGGCTGATACGGTTGCATCTGACCTCCCTGTGGCTGAGCAGCCACCAGCTCTACTGTCGTCCTGACCAACTGGTGAGTATCTTGTATGCTCTGTCGGATATCAGCAGACTGGCTCTGCTGTATCTGCTGCTGAGACTCCAAGAATCGCTGGAAGAGGGTAAACATCTGGGCTGCATCTACTGTCCCTGAAGGTAACTACTGCTGAAACATATCTGGAATGACGGAAAAAGACCGGACAGGTGGAGGTGCATTCCCAAAAGCTGCAGATGCTCCTATATGAGCAGAAATAGGGGGTGCTGTGGTTCCAGCGTCCACAATCGGGTGAGGGGTGGTAGGCCTCTCACCAGCGTCTGCTGGGCCAGAGCGATGCGATCGTGTCTTGATCACCATCCTGGAGACAGATCAAACAAGGAATCAATACTGAGATAGAAACGGTAATTCAAGGGAGGACAGTTATTCAAGGAAGAAATCTCCAACAGAAATTTAGATGGCAGGAATCCAGTTAAGAGTTTTTCCTAATGTGATTTAGTACCTCAAAAATAATCCTAATCCTACTGCAGGCTGTAGTGGTACTCTAGTTTGAATACCACTATACAAACTCGACCTGTATGGGCCACCACTAAAAACGTGTCACGACCCGCACCCACCGGGAGGGTACGAGTACGTAACAGCGCCCAGCCTACGCCGCAGTATCGGCGGTAGAACACTGTTCTAGGTCATGAACTATAACTAACTAACATGAAATACTCTCCATAAGGAGGCCAACACAGAGGTACAACTCAATCACAATCTAGAGATAGAATATGGCACGATAAAATAGATAAGAAAATCCTCAACTGGGGTACAACAGAATAAAATAACATAAGTTAATAACTACCAGTCTCAATATCTCTAGAATATACAACTCTGAAAAATAAGGACAACATCTAAACATGAAAAGAAGAACAGTCTAAGCTATCTACACTAAGCAAGGGTATCATCCTCAGCAGCTGCCTGAACCTCCCCTGGGGTCCAGGTCGTGAGTGTCATCTAGGCAAGCTCCATAGTAAGGGGTACAGGGTTCCTCATCATCCTCTGTAAAATTTTCAACATGTCCAGTCAGGACGGGAGCGAGCACAATACATCTCACGCAGATCATAACAGGTTAGAGAATATAAACATACAAGAGAGTACGATACATGAAACTGAAAGAAATACATGATATAAACAGGAAGAGAACTGTAATAAAAATATCTACTATAAGTAGAGAGCTACCAGTGACTAGTGATTTAGAGTACAAAGTCGACATGTGAACGGCTTGATTTGCACATGGCCATACTAAAGAGGCGTACATGGCTATACTACTTTGGAATTATTCGCATGACTATTTATACTCCCCCATACCCCAATCAATACACAAGGATCCAAACAAGTTATGTTACGTACATGGTTTTCACATGAAGCCCATAAATGGGTACACATGAAGTATACATGAGAGCTCATTCATGAGTGCACATAAAGTTCACATGGGGGCCCATAAATGGGTGCACATGAAATTCACATGAAGGCTCATAAATGAGTGCACATGCAATATAGGTTATATATGAGATACATAGGAAACATGACCGATTCATGGGAGCACATGAGAGTACACGAGCATGCATGAATGAGCATGAAGCACATGAGAAACATGGATAACATGAGAGCGAGGAATGCATGATGTACACAAAACACATGACATAATGTATCCGATGCTCCCGAGGGGGATAACATCTCAATGTAGGGATCCATATAGTACCAATCCGTGATAATATCGTGACAGCATCAAATAAGGTAAACTAGAGCAGGAATATAATTCTAAGCAAGTTATGAAATGATCAGAGAATGTACTCGCCTGGTATCTGAATGTCTGAAATAAATGTACTGTCCGAGATGAGGTACCTGACTCCTAGTTAGAGCAACACAAGTCAAGATGTATACAGGGGATGATAAATGTAATCTACGATGCGTCAGTATGCTGTCTAGGTCAAACTAGACTAAAGTCAACTCTCGGTCAACTCTAGTCAACTAGACTGGTCAAACTAGGAGAAGCCTAAGCCAAACAAGTCTAATAAGTCTCACTAGGCCTAACCAAGCCTAGTCTAACAAGCACACATCAAAACTAGGCTATACAAGCCAACAACACACATTCACTGGGCATTCAAGCCATATACATAGGCTGTATCACATAGGGTACATCCCATAGGCTATGTGCCATATAGCCATATCACATATTCACACATATTGTATACATTGAATATTTATCTAATTTAATATAATAACACACATTCACTTATAGGCCACATATACATATATAGACATTATATATGTATATGGGCTATTAACATACATGTACATATAGAGAGTGCCATGTGTGTGTGTGTGTTAACATAGTGGCATGTGTGTGGGGAAATACTAACATGTGTGTACATGGTATAGGCTAGGGTGTGTGTGAGTGGCATTAGTCAGAGTTGTACTTCTAGTTACATGCATGTATACATCCATACATACCTATCTTCATATATTCATTTATACATCTATTTACCTACTTTCATCTATACATTTATACATGCATACATACATACATACATACACTCATAGAGATAGAGAGGGTTAGGGACTGACATTGGACATC
Source organism: Iris pallida (assembly GCA_029216955.1). Classification (NCBI taxonomy): domain Eukaryota; kingdom Viridiplantae; phylum Streptophyta; class Magnoliopsida; order Asparagales; family Iridaceae; genus Iris; species Iris pallida. Next base: position 15,272,582 of record JANAVB010017999.1, on the reverse strand, counting down.
AATATGTATGGGTTTAAGGACAGCCAACATGGCTTGCAAATGGACTGTTGGGGACTGTTTTGTACATGTTAGGATAGGTTTTTTTTGAGTGGTTTGAAGGGCTGGAACTGTGGGGATGTATGGGGTGAGTTTGGACAGGGAATGACAGGCTTATGGGGATCCATTGGCTGGAATTTGAAGCAAGGGGGACATCACATGGCTGTAGGTTAGGGGGCTAATTGGACAGGTATTTGGGGACTGATATTGAGTGCTACTTAGGACTGATTTGTGTGAAATATTGGACTGAAATGAGGGGCTAACCATGGACTGTTTGGGGACAGCCATGACAGGTTTTTAGGGACTGTTTTAGAGTGGTATGGTACCTGTGTGTTGGTGTGATAGGAAAACCTAGAAATTCAAACAGTGTATACAAATACATGCCTACATACATACACATATATTCACATAGATATAGAGAGAGGGTTAAGGGATGAAAACATATGTGTGTATGTGTGGAATGTTAACAGGGATGAGGAGGAACCTTTGTGTGTGAGGGTATAGGCTGTGTGTGAGTGTGTGTACCTGAATTTAGGTAGGTGTGTGTATACATCATAGCAATGTGTAATCTCAGGAATTAGGAAAATCTGGAAACAGTTATGTAATGAACACCATTCTAAACCAACACAATGTTCAAAACCCCATTCTCCAATCAAAAGCCAATTTCGAATGAGTAAACTTCATTAACATATACTAGCAATTATATTGGGATCAATTAATAGTGAAACACATCAATAAGACAGGGATTTAAAGTTCAGAACTTGAAATAACCACGTATCAGCTATTACATTGAAACCAAACACCAGTCCAAATCCCATTCTCAGTTCTCAGTTAAGAGAAGGAATTCTCAGGTTTTTAGGATGTTCTCAGGAACATAGCAGTCCCAACCCAATCGAAATTCCCAAACTTGTGTTAACATCAACCCAGTTCATGAATCCACCTTAACTGCAAACTAATACATGTGGGGGTGAATTAATCTAGTGATTAAAACATTATAAAATAGTTTAAATTAGAAATCAAATTCAGAAAATCCCAAATAGTGCGTTGTGTGTCAGTGAGAATGGAATTTTGAATTTTGAAACCTAAAAGCATGATAATAACCCAAAGTAAAGGTTGGTAACTAATCCCCCACACGTGCACGTGTCTCATGAGAGTCTGTGTCCAACCAAGTAGACACAAATGTGTCCAAACAACAAAACACACACACAGACACGGACTGTGCAATGACAGTGTCGTGCACGTGTGCACGTGTGTCCAGTGCACGACACAGGCCACATGGTGACACGTGGCCGTTCACACGTGTACGCCTAGGGTATAGGCACGTGTCCACGTGCCTGAAACGTGTCCACGTGGTGTCGTGTCATTGTTTGGAGGCCGTATCAGTACGGATTTTCTGTACGTGTACGACAATGAGGAATCGGTGCGGGCTCGATTGCTCCCAAACCATTCAACGAGGTCCTACAAAACTTTATAGGCCTCGTGTCAGTCATGTAGGGAGTCCCCATGTCAAATTTCGTATCGTGAAGTGGCGTGTCCAAAGCAAACCAAGACACGGACAGCAGGGCACTACACGTGAGTGCTGCGAGCGTGTTCGTGTCCTGTTTGGACACGGACACGGCTCGAAAACCACCTCAGTCTAGTTGCAAATCAATATATACATTTAAATCAACAAATTTGTTCAAACACTTTTCAAAAATAACAAATAAAAATTCTTTGTGGCATTTAATCAAACACCTATACACACATCATGACACGTGTCCGATACGGACACCAAACGGACACGAAACGACACAAATCTAATACCTACTGCTAGGCGACACCTAGGGCTTCCTATCCATGCAAAGAAAACTAAATTTGGTGGAGGGAATAAGGATTTACCTATATGTTGAAATTCTAATAAAAAGCTTCAAAAGGGGGGTTTCTCCTTGTTAGCCAAACTCTCCAAATTGTCCCAAGGCTGGGATTATCCTCCATGAACAGCAAGAGGGAGACAATTAGAATCTAATGCAAGTGGTTTGAGCCAAAAAGGAGTTAAAATGGGAAAGTTATGGATTGGGGAAGATGGCTATACCTCTTTCTTCAAAGCTTGAGAGAAAAATAATAAAAGAGGCAAGTACAAATGGAAGAGGCATTAAATAGGGGTGTAGAACCCTAGGTTGGCTGCCATGGGTGGGCTTGTTGGGGTTTGGGCTTAAGTTATGGGCCTATGGTTCAATTCACAAGTCATTAAATCACAAGTCATTGCATTAAACCATAAGTCATGACTTAATTTCACTAAACCAAATCCCCTCATTCTAAAACCAATCTCTAATGACTAAAATGGGTTAACTCTAGTTAAGCTTGGGTTACCATAGCTAGGGTTAGATTCTAGGCTAGTCTACAAGTCTCAAACTAGTCAAGACTAACATAACACATAGCAATATTTAATTAATATTAAATTCACGCAATTTTCCATAAATCATAATAAATTCAAATAAATACTAAAATAACCAAAATACTCTCTAGGATAAAATGATAATTAAAACACCCTAATCACATGGCTAGGCTCTAGGGTAGATAGTCTCTACGGTTTCACTAGCTGCACACCAATTCACAAGTCATCATATTTAATAGTTTTAAAATGATTAAAAATCACCAAAAATCATATTATTATTTAAATATCATAATTAAATAAATTAAAACACAAAATTTCAAAATTATCCTCATTTTAGAAACTGGGTGTTACAGAGGAAGACCCTTCTGGAATACAGAGAGTCCTGAGCTGTCTGATTTGAGTGTCAGAACCACATGAGCTGTCTGATGTGAGTGTAAGAAGAATGCCCTATGCAACATCCAAATCACCAATGCCAGTCCTGAAGAAGCTTGCTAGCCGAATCCCTGCAAATATTAACAAAACAGGAAAAGTTAGCAGAAACTATCAGCAGTGTGCGCCTATTAACAGGCACATTTTAGCAGTGTGCGCTTATCAACAGGCACATATCAGCAGACTGTGCCTATCAACAGGCGCATATCAGCACTATACGCTGATCAAACTAGCGCATCCCAATAAAGTGTGTTGATCAACAGGCGCACATCAAAAATGCTCGCCGATCAATAGCGCATATATCCACAGTGCAAGTTGATCACACTGGCGCATGTCAACAATACGCTCCTATGATCTAAGTACTGGATCACAGTGCGTGCCTATTCTCAGAAATAGTTATCGCATATCAACAGTGTCTACAATATGCAGATCAATACTTATCTTCAAAAGTGATGCGAAAGAAGAATATTCATACCATTGATTCTTCTTCGAGACTTACTAATTTTTGAAGGCACAGCATGCAAACGAATAACATTGGGATGAAGTGGCGCAAGTGAACTAATGAATAGTAAGACCTTGTGAGAGGTCATTTGTTTTGAGAAAGTATGAATGACTTTTTTGTTTCTGGTTGTCCTTTTTAAAGAAGGAAAGACAAAAACGGGCGCGTCATTCTAGGAGTCTATTTCTGGAAAGAACTAAAAATGGGCGTCTAAAATCATGTAACGACTGCCATGTGTCTCTTAAAAAGAAACAATAAACAAAGAATTAGCCAAAAGAATGCGTCCACGTGCGCCATTCGAAGTCACAGCCACACAACATATCAGAAATTTTAGATTTTATTTGCATAAAGATGGGTGGACCCCTACAGACAAAGACACAAGAAAAGAGAATAGAATTTTTGGCACGCCTAAACATTATTTCTTGTTCTTGCCTTCATCGATCTGACGAAGGGCGGCGTCTAATTCCTGTATGTTGCGGATCCTCGAACGACGCATCAGATTAAGGAATCCCTCCGAATCGCTGTGCTCTTCAGAGGATGGCCCACCACTCGAGCGATTGAAGACTGTCGGGTTTAAACCGAAACAGTCTAAAAAGTTCACCGCCCTCAATGCCGAGTCAGCCTCCAATAAATAAGTCGACGGCACGACATCATGTCCCGCTTCAGGGGACTTGATTGTGGTATCAGCATTTATCTCCATCTTTTTCTTCTTGGGGGCCATTGAAGAATAGAAGTGAAGAATAAATCACAAAGATCAACTACTATATATACATCAACAAATTGACTCTTCGTATTCTTTAATGAAAATCGAAAATCATCAATAAAACTCGGGAAGATGAAGACAAGGTTTTGTGTTTTCGAGAAAGAGATTTAATTGTGATGACCGGTTGTTGACTAGCGCAACTTGTCTCAGTCAAATTTTTTCTAAATTCAAAGTATTTCAAAACTTTGAAACATTTTTTAAGTTTTGAAAACTTTAAAGGGGGTCTTGTAGGGCCTAAAAATCAAGTTGCGCCCTGAACATGCTATTCAGTGATCAAGTTGTGCCCCAAAAGTCAAGTTACGCCACTGATATGAAGCTCAGAGAACAGATTGCACCGTTGAACAGGTTGCGCCACATATCAGACTACGCCCAGACAAAATTTTTAGTTGTGCCTTGGCGCAATCTGAATGACTTCTGCTCAAAAGCTGCCACGTGTCTAGGCGCGGCTCAATCATGCGCAGTTGACCGAAGCTCGTGTTTGCCATTAAAATTCTTTGATTGTAAATTTCAATACAAACAGAACAATATTACAATATAGGACTTAGACGTAGTCCTAGGAGTACACTTTTGTTTAATCTGGGTCCCTTGTGCCGATGGAGTGAGCGGTAATACGTTGACTCCGTTGACGATCTGACGACGGTTATCGGTTCTCTGAAGGTCTGGATTGCTCTGGGTGCTGGAGCTTGCTGAGAGGAGAAAGACGTTGAGTGTCTGTATCTGCCTCTCTGGTGGTGCGAAGTCTTTGTCTGTTCGTTGTGGAGGTTGGTATGTGTGTGTGTGTGTGGAAGAAGGAAATGTTCCCTCTCTTTATATAGTCTGCATGCTGGCTGCTCATGCGCGCATGTAGGATGCGCCTGTACGCGGGGACGCCACGTGTTGATTGCTGATGGAGACGCTTGGACGATGCGCCCTGATTGAGGGGTTGAATTCTTCATACTGCTGTTGTGAGCCGGCACGTAGCAGAGGAGAAGATCTTTCTGTTGCTGAGATTTCGGATGAGTCGAGTCAAAGGACACGTGTCATCGACCCATGGCTCGAAGATCACGGATTTCGTGGAGAATGATCTGGTAGGATGCGCCTAGGATTGGGCGCATGAGGAGACTTTGGCTCGTAACCTTTAGGAGTCACAAACCATTCTGAGCGCATGGCTTTTGAGGCGCATACGAGGTTTTAATAGTGACTTTACTCCTGTCTTTCGGGATCAGGGAGAAGTCTGGGGTGCATGGCTTTTGAGGCGCATGCAGAGTTTTAATAGTGACTTTCCTTCTGTCTTTAGGAATCAATGAAAAGTCTGAGGCACACAGATTTTGAGGCGCATGCAGATTTGGGCGCATGGCTACGGAGGCGCATACGAGATGGTTGGGTGGCCACGTGGCAGTAGCCGTCGGAGGGAAGTAATGATGATGCTGGCGTTGGCGATGCTTCGTCTTCTGAAAAAGCTGTCGACTGTTCAGACTTCGGGAGACGTGCTGCCAACTCTGTCAGTTCAGCATTTAATATTTATGACATTCGATGGACAGCTGAGTGGGCGCGTCGATTGGCGTTCCACTAGGCATATGGGGGCGCATCCCCTGTGATTCGCTTGGTGCTAAAAGGTGCGGCTGTGTGATGCGCTTGATGTTGAAGGGTGCGTCTGTGTGATGCGCGGTCTGGCCGGTGCATCCGCTTCGTGACACATCTTTAATGGTACGACTGTCACGTTCTTCGAGTGCTTTAAATAGTCGTTTTGACTTAGCTAAATTCGAAGCGTCCGGTTCATCCATTTAATGTAAATTCATTATACGGAATTCGGAGAGCCATCCACTTGGCGCATGGATTTGATTTGCCCGGCCTATAAATAGTGGCATGGAGAGAGAGTTTGCTTCTCGTTCTCTCACGTTCTTCTAACATGAACTTGTTTACCCGGATGCATTCTGTTGACGAGATGCTTCCGAGAGTGAAGATGCGACGCAGTGTCTTCGTTGATGCACTTGAAGGTGACTGTTACATCCAAAAGTCGGAGTCGAGGGCTTCCGAGGCAGGCGAAAGGTGCCTGTTACATCCAAAAATAGGGATGCTCGAGCCTCGTCTTCGTTGTACAGGAAGAGCTGTAGATCGGAATTGCGGTGCTGCGGCTTTGGTGGCTCTTTTTTCCTTCAAAATGGGTGTAGCCCATTCTGGTTGTGTTGAAAGCTGCTCCTTTGGCCGCGGTTTCGATCACGGTCTTCCTTGGTATTTGGAGGCACTTTCGAAGCCTCCCCTGGCCACAGGTTGGCTTGTGGTTCTTTTCCCTTCCTTGGCTAGAGGGTTGATTTCCACCCTCGTTCTGCTTGATAAATGCTTCATTAGTCGAAGCATTTAGACGGCGGTGAGCCTGGCTGGAAGTGCGGCACATAACTGGGCTGCTGAATGGATGCACATAACTGGGATACACATAACTGAGCTGCTGAAAAGGATGCGCCTTGCTGAGGACGCATGGTGGGATGCGCCTGGCTGAGGGCGCATGTTGATTGATGCGCCTACTTGAGGGCGCATGTTGGCTGCTGGCTGTAGGCTTAGGATCTTTTCTTTGTAGAAATTCTCCTTTGTACAGTCTTTCTTAGACATATAATAGACTTTTATTTGTTAAATAAAAAGTCCTCTTTTAATGTCTATATTTGTTACTTTTTGCTGTGAAGTACTTTGTCCAAGCTCTGGCGCATGTAGTCTGGCGCATAGACTTTCTGGTTCTGAAATTCCATACTTCTACAGCTCGCGCAACCTGATGAAGTTGAGACAACTTACATTCTAAAGCAGGATGACATGGCGCACAGGCTGAACACGTAGCATTCAAGAAGGAGAAAGCAGCTTTCACTCTTCGAGCTCTTATCCTGGCTCAGCAGAGACAGCAGCTTGATGAGAAGCACGAGAATAAAACTTCTGCTGAGGCTGTTGAAGTGATGCGTCAAGAAGCTGAACGTTGAGTCTTGGCAACTGTGGAGACTCGGGCGGTAGACTTGAAATGCCGAATCGCAGAGCTTTCCGCCAACCCTGGGGATATTTAGGGCTTGTAGTCTCTGCTTTTTTGTGTATTTGCAACTCTTGCTGGGGATTGTGTAATCCTTTACTCTTCTTTTTTAGAAATAAAGGAGTACACCATTTTTTATGATGTGTTCATTTTTGGCTTGTCATGAACTTTGATGATTTGTGTGGACCTATTATCTTTTGCGTACCTTGGTTTTAGGTACAGATTATAAGTTTGAGAGAACCCTCATGTTTTGCTCAGAGGTGATGTGGACGTGGCAAATATAGGGTTCGAATGATAGAATCCTCCTACTCAGAGGTGCTATGAACGTGGTAGGAATGCTCTGGTGGATACGCGGAACTACCAGAGGTAATGTGGACATGGAAGTTCTGCGATCAATGTACGACAACGCGGGGTTGTCTGTACGGGATGTTTACTCAGAGGTAATGTGGACGTGGTAAACATGAAGGATAGTGTAGTCTAACGGGGTGTAAGATTTCGCCTTGTAGGGCGTAGGGGAACAACTCAGAGGTAATGTAGACGTGGTTGCTCTTCTACTGGAGGATGCCACGAAACAGCTGGGTTCCGAAAGCGTATGATTTTGTGGAGTGGAAGTACATGTCCGAAAAGATATCAAGAGTAGTACTTATTTAGGAACTTGCCGTTGATGGGCATCATGAACAAGTCCCCATTGGGTTTGGCGAGGCGGTAAGCACCGTTTGAGTATACCGTCTCGATGATGAAAGGTCCTTCCCATTTAGGCTCGAACTTTCCTGGTGTTTTGTGAGTCAACACCATCGGCCTCCTGACTGCCAGAACCAGGTCGCCTACTTGAAAAGTCCTCTGCTTGACCTTCTTATTGAAAGCCTGTGATATACGGGCTTGGTAGAGTTCGATGCGCTGTTGAGCTAGGAGACACTTTTCATCAAGTGCCTCCAATTCCCGCAGACGACGACGTTGATTGTCTTCTTCTGTGAGTTGGTTTGTGATTGCTACGCAGAGTAAGGGTATCTGAATCTCGAGAGGCAGTACTGCTTCGCTCCCGTAGACCAAGGAGAATGGTGTGTTGCCTGTCGGGGTTCGTACCGTTGTACGGTAGGCCCAAAGGCATTCGCCGAGCTTTTTGTCTCAATCGTGTTTATTGGATGACACGACCTTTTTGAGTAGCCTGGCGATAGTCTTGTTAAACGCCTCTGCTAATCCATTTGCTGCCGGATTGTAGGCGGTTGATGCCACGTTTTGAATGCGATTCTTGTCACAGAATCGGCTGAAAACATGGCTGATGAACTGAGGACCATTATCGTGGATGATCCTTCGGGGTACCCCGAAACAGTAGATGACGTGGTGCTTGATGAAGCTGATCACCCTGGAGCTTTTCACTTCTGCTAGCGGAACTGCTTCTGCCCATTTGGAGAAGTAGTCGGTGATTGCTAGGATAAAGCGGTGTCCCCTCGATGAAGGAGGGGTGATTGGTCCCACAATGTCCATTCCCCAAGCTTCGAAGGGCCAGGAGGCGACTGTAGGATGTAGTGGTTCGGACGGTATATGAATGAAGTCTGCGTGAAGCTGGCACGCATGGCACTTCTTAGCATATTCGACAGCGTCAGCGGCCATGGTTGGCCAGTAGTAGCCCATGCGTCACAGTCGGTCCTGCAACGTAGGACCAGGTTGGTGGGCCCCGCAGGTTCTATCATGAGCTTCTCGAAGGGCTTCGGCTGCTTATTCGTTGGACAAACATTGAAGGAGAAGTCCATCATAGGAGCGTCGGTATAGCATTTTAGTGGCTGTATCGTAGTAGAATCGAAGAGAGCGTCTCCTGACTGAGACGGCTTCTTTCGGGTCCTCTGGAAGAATTTTGTAGACAGCAAAGTCGATGAACGGGAATCTCCAATCTCGGACGTTAACACCGGCACTCATTGACATGGCGTGGGCCACTTGTGAGCGCAGGTTGTTTTTAGGACAGACCAAGTCTCGACCCACTACCGCGACGTAGTGTTGAGTTCCGAGGGGTGCCGCCAATGAGGCTGCGAGGCCAGCCAGAGCATCAGCCTCCAGATTTTGTAGACGAGATACGTGTTCGATGAAGAACCCAGTGAATGTTGAAATAATGTTCAATGCAACTTCATGGTAGGGGATCAGATCTTCATGGTGAACCTCGTATTGCCCTCTGATCTGGCTTACGACGAGTTTTGAGTCGCCGTAGGCTTCCAGATGATACACCTCCAGCTATTGCGCCAGCTGGAGTCCCATAATGAGCGCATTGTACTCAGCAATATTGTTGGAGCACGGCTTTGAAAGGGAGTAAGCACGCTGGATGACCAGCTGATCGGGGGAGACTAATACCACCCCCACTCCTACGACGATTTGGCCTTTGGGGCATGTTCTTGAGGCACCATCGAAAAACATCTGCCAGACGGAGCCTTCTTCGGTGACATTTGATTCTTGGACCCCATCTGGGATGTCTTCATAGAGTCTTGAGGACTCTGGGATGGGGTGTGCAGCTAAAAAGTTGGCCAGAGCTTGACCCTTAACAGCTTTTTGCGGAACGAACACCATGTTGTATGGTGTTAGCAAGATCGCCCATGTGGCTAGCCGGGAGTTCAGTGATCCTGGCTTCGTCATGAGGATCCTGAGCGGATTGACTCGAGAAATGACATGAATTGTCTGTCCCGAGACATAATGTCGAGTCTTTTGGATGGCAAATACCAGAGCCAAGCACTCTTTCTCAACGGGGTTGTACCGGTGTTCAGCCCCGATCAGAGTTCGACTGAGGTAGTAGATTGCTTGCTCATAGCCTGTATTGCTATTCTGAGCCAGCAGAGCACCGAAGGAGTGATCCATGGCTCGGACGTAGAGGAGAAACGGTTTGCCGACGACGGGTGCCACCAGGACTGGTGGGCTCGTCAGGTAGGCTTTGATGTCGTCGAAAGCCTTTTGGCATTTCTCTGTCCAGACGTAAGAGACTCCCTTCTTCATGAGCTGGATAAAGGGTTGATATTTGCCGAAAAGGTTTGCTATGAACCTCCGGATGTATGCCAGACGTCCCTGTAGTCCTCGAAGTTCTTGAAGTTTCTTCGGAGGGTCCATATCAAGGATAGCTTTGGTCTTCTCGGGATCGACATGAATGCCTTTTGTCGTGATGATGAAGCCCAAGAACTTTTCGCTAGAAACCCCAAGAAAGGATTTAGCGGGGTTCATCTTGAGTTGATGCGCCCGCATGAGATCGAAGACTGTCTTGAGGTCTTGCAGGTGATCTCCTTTGAGACGGCTCTTGACTGCGATATCGTCGACATAGCATTCGACTGTCTTGCGAAGATGCTGACAGAAAATGGTGCTTATAGCTCGTTGGTATGTCGCACCAGTGTTCTTCAAGCCGAAGGACATCACTGTGTAGCAGAAAACGCCCATTGGAGTCCTGAATGATGTGTGTTTTACGTCGTCAGGGAACATCTTTATCTGGTTGTAGCCCAAATACCCGTCCATGAAGGACATGTGCTCGAATCCACATATGTTGTCGATCATCACGTCGGTGATTGGAAGCGAGAATTCATCCTTCGGGCAAACAGAATTGAGGTCCCTGAAGTCGATACAGACTCGTATCTTTCTATTCTTCTTGGTGACGGAGATGACGTTGGCTACCCAATCTGGGTGTTGCTCTTCACGGATGAAGCCGCTGGTCAAGAGCTTGTCCACCTCCTGATCGATGGCGTTCATGATGTCCGGACGGAAGCGTCGCTGCTGTTGTTTGATAGGCTTGGCATCAGGTAAGATGTTCAGCCTATGCATCGTGATCTGGGGATCAAGTCCCGGCATATCTTCGTAACTCCAGGCGAAGACGTCGATATACTCTTTAGCCAGCTGGATTAAAGATTCTCGGTCTTCTCCTTTTAGGATTTTGCTGATAAAGATGGGTTTGGAAGAAGATCCATCCCCAATGTCGATCTACTCGACTTCGTCTTCGGTGGAAGGTTCACGTAATTCAAAACGAGACTCCCATTATTGTCCTAGGCGTTGAGCCCAGGGTTTTTCTTCGAAGAATTCCGGCGCTTGATCTTCGCCTTCTTCTTCTTGAGATTGTGCAGATGTCATGTTGGCTGACAGCACTTTCTTGAAGACAGATCCGATACTGGTATCGGAATCCCACATTGATGCTTCAAACGAGTGAGAATGTTCTACTTCTTCTGCATCTAAACTCTCTGGAGTTGACGGTGGCGTGACATAGCCAACCCCCCGTCGAGTTTTGTTGTAGTAGTCCTGCGGCTTTCCTTTAGGTGTTGGAACCCGGAGAGGGAGACGTCGACCCTTGCCGTAGTTCAGGCCTTTGTCGCTTTTTAGGTCGTAACCCATCTTTTGGATGAGGTACTTTGCCTTGTCCGTGTACCGATAGAGTTGCATTCTGCCGGTATCTGGTTCTGGCTCGAGTGACGGGAGGTCTTGATGACGCTCAACCTTGCCGAAGATGCTGGATTTTTTATCTCGACTCCGTGGTGGGACTATGTAACAGACCCCTTGGGACGGGACTACTCGATTTACATGATGGACGGTCGTTATTTATGTTTGCAACGACCGTAGAGCATTATCTAATGTATACATGGCATTCCAATGTGGAAGACTAGAATAATTAAAAGACACTCTGTTATTGATGAAATGCAAGATTTTATCCCACGGGATTACATTGTCTAGAGAAGGGGCATCTACATCAGCCGAGATATATTCCCCCAACTCTTCATCTGTAAGCACTGGAGTAGGATCGGAAGAGTCCACCACAGCGTTGGCTTTGGAGTCCAAGAGGACTACGTGGGCCTTCTCTGGCGGCTGCGATGGCGGTGGTTTGCCCTTAAGACGCACCTTCAGAGGTGCCTCCGCTGTGCCTCCGGTGATTGGTGTCTTCCCCTGTAGTTTTGCCACAAGGGGAGCCGAAGTTTAGGGCAGCTTTTCCTTGAGGCGTATCTTCAAGAGAGCTTCAGGAGTAGCTGGTGCTTTCTCGGGTAGCTTGATGCTCATGGGAGGCAACTTCTGAGGCGGTTTGCCTTTGAGTCGGATCTTCAAAGGAGCATCGGGAGTGACCTCAGGCTCCATGTCCGGCTCTGTTGCCGTTTCTGCTTCATCGTCAGCATCATTGGCTTCCTCCCCGTCAAGTGATTTGTACGTCAGCATCGGTGAAGTAGGCTTCAATCCCTTTGAAAGGGTCGATGTCCGTGAACTCCGTACGGATGACGTTGTTGGTAGGCACGTACTTCATACATTGGTGGAGCGTGGACTGCACCACCATGTACTCGTGCAGCCATTGGCGACCCAACAGAATGTTGTAGTTGACTTCGGCGTCTATGACATAACAAGTGACCTCGATTCTGAGGTTACCGATGTGGCACTTTAGTCGTATTTTGCTCAGTGGTTCGCTTTTGCTGGCGTTGAAACCACTGATTGTTACGTTGGAGGGTGCCAGTCGGTACATTGGGATCCCCAGTGTTGAGAGCAGCGTCTTCGGGATGATGCTGAGGGAAGACCCTGGATCAATCTGAATTCGCTTCACCTTGACTGAACCGATGTACCCTGTATAATACAGTGGCCTGTTGTGTCGATTGTGCTTGAGCAGCATGTCTGTTGGGTGAAGGTTATATTGGGGATAACCTCCTCCGTACAGTGACAGTGCTTACACACAGTCGGGAGATCTTCAGGCTGCTTGACCTGACTGAGAAAGGATTTAGCATCCTTTAGAGCTTCACAGAGAGCTTCTCGGTAGTCTTTGGAAAGACGAAGGAGCTCGAACAGCGATAGACGGGCAGGTATACTGGCCAATTGCGCCAGTATGTCGAAGTTATAGGGCTTGGCTAGCCCCGAAGCATTCTCCTTTCGTAGAGGCCTGTCAAAGCGGGTCTCTATATGCTTCTGCTTATTGGCTGCTGGGGGCTTAGACGGGCCCTCGTCCTGGACAGCAGGGACGGTGCCCGGAGGCACCACCTCGACGGCAGCTTCGTCGGGTTGGGCATTCTGTTGTGAACGTGTCTGCATAGGAAGTGCCTCTTCCGCTGAAGTAGAGACCATGCGGCAAGACTTGATCTTCCTGTCTTTAGATTTGGAGGTAGGGCGTACCTCCGGTTGAGTCACCTCAGAGACGAGATCGGGGTAAACCCATAGGATCTCTTCCCGAGATGTGGTGAGTGGCATGAGTCCACTCACGTTGTCACGGGTAGGTGGTAGGTTAACCACCTCCATTGTCGTCTTAGGGATGGGGACGACGCCATCTTGTGTTGTAGTCGACGGCAGGGTGCCAAACTGGAGTGACACCACGTTGGCTGACACCGTCTTCTTTTCGTAGTCGACGGAGATTACATCCGTATTGATCATGTGCTGGATGTAATTCTTGAGGACATAGCAGTCCTTGGTTGGGTGTCCGACAAACCGATGGTAGTGACAGTACCTCGGGTTGTCCACTTTCCTAACCTCGTCGGGACGCTTCGGGTCCGGAAGCTTGATCTTGTCACCCTGCTTCAGTATCTCAAAGAGTTGCAGGGTGTCTTCGTCGTTGAACGAATAAACCTCCTTCGGCCTTGGTGCAGGTGGAGGCTTCTGGGTAGGTACTGACGTACCTTTTGAAGCATTGACAGTCAATGCCTGTTTCCCCTTTGTCTCTCGTCCGGGGTTGTTGGCTACAGGCCGCTTCCCCTTGTCTTCAAAGGTGGGGAAATTGACTCCCAAAAGACGAGCATTGGTCGCCTTCTTCTCTGCGGCTTCTGCTTCAATGATCAAGGAGCTCCAGTCGGGAGGAGGAGTAGAGTTGAGCCAGAGTTTGACTACAGGCAGCATGTTCATGCTGCAGGAGGAGAGAAGCGCATGTTCTGGCATGCCCGGGGGCAGTCTGAAGTAGGCCTGTCGGAAGCGTTCGATGAACCCTCGAACTGTTTCCTTCTCCTTCTGGCGTATCTCTATAAGGGACGCCATTGTCATGTCCTTCTCGCCGTCGTAGAAACGGTCGAGAAAGAGGTACGTCAGGTCGTCGAAGGAAGATATTGAATTATCGGGGAGGCTGCAGTACCAGTCGTACGCCACTCCTTTCAGTGCCCCAACAAATATGCTGGTAAGTAGTGCATCCTCCTTCGGGAGATGTCCCGTCTGAGACTGGAAATACGTCTGGTAACGACACGGAGAGTCCTTCCCGTCGTATGGCGTCAGTGTTTGTGGTTTATACTTTAGAGGATAAACCACCTTATTCCACTCGAGGGGATAAGGCTGGGGGATGCCCATTTTCTGGTGCTCCTCTTGTCTCGTCTTGGACTCAAAGCGCTCGCGCAGGTCCCTGATCATCTCGACCACGTCTTCCGTGGAGCTGGAAGTCGGGAAAGATGGTACCACCAGATGTTGAGCATTTGAGGGCTCCGACGTCCGAGGTGCTTCTCGGCGATCTGCGTCCGAGGATACCCGTTGAAGGGGTACACTCGACTCTCCATTGGCCCCTGGATCGGGACCGGTAGAAGGTATCTTCGCCAAAGCAGACCGTATCTCAAACACTGCTTGAGTCAGTGTTTGCATGGAGGCAGAGAGGGTTTTGAGTCCTCCCTCCAGAGTATCTATGCGCTGGAGGAGGTCCGTTGGCGGCGCATCAGACTCGATATCAGCCCCAGTCACGTTTACTGTCATGACGCGGTCGGGAGTGGATGGATGGGTTGAGGCTTCACTCTCGGCCTCACTTTCTTGTGGGGGAGTTGCCTCTCCTGGAGCTTCGTCTTGGCTACCCCCAGCTATGTTCGGGAGAACATTCATCATGGGCACATCTGCAAGGGCCTGATTAACCTCAGCTCCGTCTTGAAGGGCCTCTTCGTCTCCGAAACTCGGGTCCGCAGATGCTAGACTACCCCCGGCTATAGCCTCGTCTTCAGGGGCTTCTGGGAGGCTGACTTCGCCTCGAGGGTCTGCCCTAGGTGTGCTTTGGACACACTCGTCTTCGGAAGGAGGCTCGACAAGGGTTTGACTACCCCTAGCTTCCTCCAAGAACTTCTTCCTCGCTCGAGTGCCTTCGAACACTCCGGAGGACGAGACAGTTGTCTTGGTTTTCCTCGGCTGGCTTTTAGATAAGGAAGAGGAACTGCCAGTCGCCTTTCGGACTGACGAGGAGTTGGAGATCACGTTGCATAAAGCAACCATTGGTTCTTCTTCTGTTGACACCTTCTTCCCAAGGCGACGTCGGAGGGGTGTCGATGATTGCAGCCGCTGGAACACCGATTGCCTTGGTGGGACTGCCACTTTACAACAGCAGTTGATGGTGACCACAGCACAACTATGCCCCGTGAGAGGCGCATCATGCTTGTCAGTCGACTCTCCTGATCGGCGCTTGTGAGTGATCACGTTACGCAGATCATTGGAGGAGAGTGCCACCTTCACACCCCCTTCAGGTGCATGGCAAGGCCAAGCGCCGGGGTAGTCAAGTGAGTGCTGCGCCCCCTGATCTAATACCAAACAGGCATCCCGATCAGTAGTGGGGGAACCACAGAATTTGGAGTGACTTGAACGGACCTCAAACGCACAACCAGAGGAGGCGCGGGAGTTCAAGACCACTAGATTTGCCTTGCTCAACTTGGTTATGCACACAGTAGATGCACCCAAGTAAGACAAGAACTTTGAAGGTTGGCTCGTTATCGGCACCGCAGCACTCGAATCGACCTTGTACAACTTACCATCAGCAGCGCGCATGATTGTGAGCGCATGCTTCTGGTTTGTTGCTGGCATAGCACGTTTGGGGCGTATGACCCGTGCTGTCTTAGATTTTTTCGTACCAGACCGTCGGGGCGTGTAGTACTCAGAATCCAAATTCTTCTCGCCACTACAACGAGTGAGTCTGTCAAAGACAGAGACTTTCTGTGGCGCATCAGAGGTGATGCACGGGACATTGGCTGCGCCCCTGCTCCGTCGACGTATCTTCCTCGCCTGAGAGGGAGATGGCTGGGGAACGTGGTTAGCCGCACATTTTCCCGGGAGATGCGCTGCACCGGCGGGCGCATCTTGGTTTCTGAGGACGTCAGCAGGAAGGAAAGGCTGGATTGGCGCATCCCCTTCGGTGGTGGTGCCCGAGGCGTCGACCTTACGTACCCAGACTCGGCGGGTCTTCTTCGGCTTCGGCAGCCGCTTCGAAGGACTCGCACTGCCTTCAGAGATGAATACTTCATACGCCTGTTGATTGAGGCGTACGACCAACGTCTTATAGGAGGAGCCCACCTTCACGTCGTCGGATTGTGATACAGCTTTCTCGGTGGAGGAGAAAGAGGTCCCCAGTAGAGTCGCCAGCTTGTTTGCCATTAAAATTCTTTGATTGTAAATTTCAATACAAACAGAACAGTGTTACAATATAGGACTTAGACGTAGTCCTAGGAGTACACTTTTGTTTAATCTGGGTCCCTTGTGCCGATGGAGTGAGTGGTAATGCATTGACTCCGTTGACGATATGACGACGGTTATCGGTTCTCTGAAGGTCTGGATTGCTCTGGGTACAGGAGCTTGCTGAGAGGAGGAAGACGTTGAGTGTCTATATCTGCCTCTCTAGTGGTGCAAAGTCTCTGTCTGTTCGTTGTGGAGGTTGGTATGTGTGTGTGTGTGGAAGAAGGAAATGGTCCCTCTCTTTATATAGTCTGCAGGCTGGCTGCTCATGCGCGCATGTAGGATGCGCCTTTACGCGGGGACGCCACGTGTTGATTGCTGATAGAGACGCTTGGACGATGCGCCCTGATTGAGGGGTTGAATTCTTCATACTGCTGTTGTGAGCCGGCACGTAGCAGAGGAGAAGATCTTTCTGTTGCTGAGATTTCGGACGAGTCGAGTCAAAGGACACGTGTCATCGACCCATGGCTCGGAGATCACGGATTTGGTAGGGAATGATCTGGTAGGATGCGCCTAGGATTGGGCGCATGAGGAGACTTTGGCTCGTAACCTTTAGGAGTCACGAACCATTCTGAGCGCATGGCTTTTGAGGTGCATGCGAGGTTTCAATAGTGACTTTACTCCTGTCTTTCGGGATCAGGGAGAAGTCTGGGGTGCATGGCTTTTGAGGCACATGCAGAGTTTTAACAGTGACTTTCCTTCTGTCTTTAGGGATCAGTAAAAAGTCTGAGATGCACATCTTTTGAGGCGTATGCACATTTGGGCGCATGGTTGCGGAGGCGCATGCGAGATGGTTGGGTGGCCACGTGGCAGTAGCCGTCGGAGGGAAGTAATGATGATGCTGACGTTGGCGATGCTGACGTTGGCGATGCTTCGTCTTCTGAAAAAGCTGCCGACTGTTCAGACTTCGGAAGGCGTGCTGCCAACTCTGTCAGTTCAGCATTTAATGTTTGTGACATTCGATGGACAGCTGAGTGGGCGCGTCGGTTGGCGTTCTACTAGGCGTATGGGGGCGCATCCCCTGTGATGCGCTTGGTGCTAAAAGGTGCATCTGTGTGATGCGCTTGATGTTGAAGGGCGCATCTGTGTGATGCACGGTCTGACCGGCGCATCCGCTTCGTGACACATCTTTAATGGTGCGACTGTCACGTTCTTCGAGTGCTTTAAATAGCCATTTTGACTTAGCTGAATTCGAAGCGTCCGGTTCATCCATTTAATGCAAATTCATTATACGGAATTCGGAGAGCCATCCACTTGGCGCATGGGTTTGATTTGCCCGGCCTATAAATATTGGCATGGAGAGAGGGTTTGCTTCTCGTTCTCTCACGTTCTTCCAACATGAACTTATTTACCCGGATGCATTCTGTTGACGAGATGCTTCCGAGAGTGAAGATGCGACGCAGTGTCTTCGTTGATGCACTTGAAGGTGACTGTTACATCTAAAAGTCGGAGTCGAGGGCTTCCGAGGGAGGCGGAAGGTGCCTGTTGCATCCAAAGATAGGGATGCTCGAGCCTCGTCTTCGTTGTGCAGGAAGAGCCGTAGATCGGAATTGCGGTGTTGCGGCTTTGGTGGCTCTTTCTTCCTTCAAAATGGGTGTAGCCCATTCTGTGTTGAAAGCTGCTCCTTTGGCCGCGGTTTCGATCACGGTCTTCCTTGGTGTTTGGAGGCTCTTTCGAAGCCTTCCCTGGCCACAGGTTGGCTTGTGGTTCTTTTCCCTTCCTTGGCTATGGGGTTGATTGCCACCCTCGTTCTGCTCGATAAATGCTTCATTAGTCGAAGTATTTAGACGGCGGTGAGCCTGGCTGGAAGAACGGCACATAACTGGGCTGCTGAAGGGATGCACAGAACTGGGATGCACATAACTGAGCTGCTGAAAAGGATGCGCCTTGCTGAGGACGCATGGTGGGATGCGCATGGCTGAGGGCGCATGTTGATTGCTGTGCCTACTTGAGGGCGCATGTTGGCTGCTGGCTGTAGGCTTAGGATCTTTTCTTTGTAGAAATTCTCCTTTGTACAGTCTTTCTGAGACATGTAATAGACTTTTATTTGTTAAATAAAAAGTCCTCTTTCAATGTCTATATTTGTTGCTTTTTGCTGTGAAGTACTTTGTCCAAGCTCTGGCGCATGTAGTCTGGCGCATAGACTTTCTGGTTCTGAAGTTCCATGCTTCTACAGCTCGCGCAACCTGATGAAGTTGAGACAACTTACATTCTAAAGCAGGATGACGTGGCGCACATGCCACTAATCTCTCAAGACGTATCTACTATCCTGTACATGACCACGCGCATCTCAATCACATGATGCCACGTGTCTAAATACAGTTAGTACATGGCTTAACAACTGAATGAAAGTTGGCGCAATAGGAGGTTGGCGTAACCTAAAGTGGCACAATCCAGCCTCGCGCACATCAGAATAACTGCTAAAACAGTTATTTCTTGAACTCTATAAATAGAGTTTCCAATCATTGTGAAATCATCAGATACATACGCACAGAGATCAAGAACTCTTGCAAAATTGTTGCTGTATTCTCCAGAGGCTACAGTCTTCAAGTTCACATAGTCCAAGGGATAAAGTGATCGTCTTCTGATCAGATTCCTACAGTTGTACTTCCCCAGAATTCATTGTACTTTGTACTATTCTTTTTCAAGTTTGGAATAAAAACTTTTTGTTTTTGCAAACATTAATATGTCAATTAAACATCCAAAAATTCAGCTTAAAACAGAATCTAATTTCAGGAATCAATAGCCATGACAGTTTTTATAAAACAGTGCACACATCAACCCTTTTCGAAATCCTAAACAAGTCTCCACATGAAACCCCAATATCCCAATACATATTCAGCTATATAACATATGTAAAAACTTGTAAATTAATCATTGAAATTGGTTTTTAAAACATTCGAAAAATAGAAATGATTCAGTGAAGAAATCTCAGGAATTAATAGTAAGCAGTATCAGGTATTTAGGAAAATTAAGAATCGACCTATGAAAACTTGTTAATACAACAATTTATTGGTTGGTAATTAACTACACACACGTGCACGTGTCCAGCATGACGTCTCGTGTCCACCACAGCCAGATACGGCATGTCCACACTTCCACGAACACATCCCAGGCACGCGCAGACATGCTGCGCACAGGCTGTGTCGTGCACGCGTGCACATGTGTCCAGCTCACGACACAGGCCACGTAGAGACACGTAGCCATGCACACGTGTTCGCCTAGGCTAGGGGAACGTGTCCACGTTTCTGTCCCGTGTCCAGGTGAGGCGTGTCGTGCGTACGAGACGCGTATCAGGACACGTCTGTGCGCGTGTGTGCAAATCCAGTACGGGTGGGATTTCTTCCAATCCGCTCGACAAAATCCCTCCAAATTTTGTGTGAGTTATGTCAGTGAGTGCCCGCACGTCCCCACAAAATTTTGTGGTGTCTCGTGCCGTGTCGTGTCCTGTGTCGACCCTGAGCAGCAGGACAGTGCACGGTGTCCTCGTGCGTGCGTGTGTGTCTCATTTTGGACACAAAAAGTGTCCAAAAATGTGCTCAGTAAGATATGAATACAATATACATGTATAAAACAACATTCCCATTCAATCAATTTTCAAAATTATCAAAATAAATCCTATTGAGGTATTCTAACAAATACATACACTTACACATTGACACGTGCCCGATACGGACACCAAACGGACACGGTTTCCTACCAAACTTGAGAGACAGCTAGGTGACACCTAGATCTAGCCTAATATGCAAAGAAACCAGAATTAAATGCAATTTGAGGAGTTTTACCTATAGGTGCAAAGATCAAGAAAAAGTCCCAAATCGGTTGATTCCCGATACTAGCCAAATCCTCTAAATTGCTCTTAGACTGAAATTACTCCTCAAAATCAGTAAGTAGAGGTAGATTAGAATCATATGCAAAAGATTTGGGTCAAAAAGGATTAAAAATGAATTTACTAGGAATTTTGGAAGGTGGGAATTTACCTTTCTTTCTAAAACTTGGTTGAGCACAAAAGAGGCAAGAACAAGGAGAGGGGGCATTAAATAGGAGTGGAAATCTCTATATGGATGGTCACATAGGGTTTAGTTAGGGTTAGGGCTTCTAGTTATGGGCCAAGGGCTTAAGTCACAAGTCATTGAATTAAAATCATAAGTCATGAAATCAATGCACCTATTCTATTCCTCCTATTTGAAAACTAGATTCTAACGGCTAGAATGAGGTTAACTTAAGTTAGGCTAGGGTCACACCATTGTCTACCAAGTCACCATAACTAGGGTTAGATTCTAGGTTAGTCCCTTAAGTCACAACTAGTCAAAGTCAAAATAACAATCACCAATCCAATATTTAATCAAATAATTCTAATAAGTCAAAATGACCAAATTACCCCTAGGATAAAAATAATAATTAAATATTCCAATCATATGGTTAGGCTCTAGGTCAGACAGTCTCTCGGGTTTCACTAGCAGCACATCAAAATCACAAGTCATTGATTTTAAATAGTTTAAAAATGATTAAAATCACCAAAAATCATAATGTGATATAAATATCAATAAATAATAATTATAATTACAAAAGTTCAAAATTGTCCTCATTTGTAAAACTGGGTGTTACACCTCCATCGTTGTCCGAGGGACAGGTATGACCCCGTCTGGAGTGCTTGTCGGAGGGAAGTCGCCGAACTGAATATACATCATGTTTGCCGTCACGGTAACCTCTTCGAAGTCTATCGACAGAGCTTTTGAGTCGATAAGACTCTGGATGTACCGCTTTAATTGGAAGCAGTCATGAGTAGAATGATGGACGTAGCGATGGAAGTGACAGTATTTTGGATCCTCCATTTTTGCTGCTCGGGGCTCACGTCTTGGTGGAGGGAGCTGGATCCTACCCCCTTGTAGGAGCATGTCGAAGATAGGTTTGACATGACTATCTTCAAATGAGTAATTGACCTTGGGCCATGATCCTTTCGCCTGTTTTTGTTTGGGCTTTGAAGTCGCATCAGCGACCATGGCCTGCTTACCTTTGTTGTCCCGGTTATTGGTGGCGCCACTGTTGCTATTACTGGAGGTGGAACCAGGACGTCTGTCCTTATCTTCTCCATCTGGGATATGTAATCCCAACTGGCGAGCTTTCTTCAATTTTTCCTCTGCGTTGGTAGCACTTATGATAAAAGTTGTCTAATCTCTGAACTGATCGTCGCCCATCCAGAGGCTAATTGCAGGAAGCAGCTTTTTCTGGCAGATTTCAATCAATGAGCTCTTGGGATTGCCTTGGGGCAACCTTATTGCGGTTTGGCGGAACCGCTCGATATAGTTCCTTGTCAGCTTCCTCTCTCCTTTAACGACGTCCATAAGAGATGACATCGTTACATCATGTCCCACTTCGTAGAATCTTTCCAGGAACATGTGCTTAAAGCCGTCAAAAGAGTGAATGCAGTTGTCGGGAAGGTTGTGGTACCAGTCGAACGTGATCCCCTCCAATGCTCCGATGAATAGTCGCGTGAGGATGGCATCACTATGCGGCAAGTGGTCGGTCGTGACTTCAAAGTAAGTCATGTACCGACTAGCAGAGGTCTTTCCATCATAGGAATCGATATGGAATGGATTGTACCACGGTAGAAAAGGCACATCTCTCCATGCAACAGGATATGGCTACCGTATTCTGAGATCCCGAGAGGAGTCTAGGGCATTGAACATTGCCCGAAGCTCCTGGAGTTCCCTCCTTGCCTCCTTGGCTTCATCTGCAGCTGAAGGAACAGATGCTTCTAAGGGATCATTACCCAAAGGAGGGGCGGTCGTGTTGGAATCCGTGTTGACGGCGGGTTCCAAGCTTGTTTGTCTGGGTGTCCTCGCTGGTTGAGTTGGCAAGGCGGCTTTGATCTCGTCCACGGACTTGACCAAGGACAGGAGCATGGCTTCCAGCACTTCTAGCCGTTGTCGGTCAAAAGACACTTCATAATCATTGTCAGCCATAAAGACTGTCCTTACGTGGGTAGAAGTGGAAGGGATTGTGGCAGAGTTACTCTCGGTGCCGTACCCTTGTGTAGAGAAATTGTCAGGAAATGTCAGAATGTCATCTTCCTCTGACTCGGAAGGGGTGCTACCCCTGTGCAGGAAGTCGCATCGTCTTGATGAGGGTGATGGCCCTTAGGGAAATCTGGTACAGAGTTCTGGGGGATCTCTACCCCCTGTGTGTGCTCTTGGTACACCGGGTTGTCGCATACATTGAGGGGGTTGCTACCCCCCGCTTCATCTACTCTCAAAGAGGCCGAAGGTGCACCCCCGAGTGCCGAAAGCTTCTTCTTGGATCGAGTGCCTAAGTAGACACCCCCTGTGGTTGATGAGAACTCCCCAGATGAGGGTCTTCTTGCAATACTGGCCGAGATGGCCGGGCTGGAAGAGCCTATCTTCTTTTTCCCTTGCCAGGAGGAACTTTTAGAGTTAAATTACAGGAGGCAAAAGGAAACTCCTCGTCCCCTAGAATTTTCACCTATTTCTTGAGTTGTTGTCGGACAGGTGTTGGCTGCTGCAGTCGCTGGAAAACTGCTGTCGATCTTCAGGTGCTGCTAATTTGTTGCAACAACAGTTGATGATGACTTGTGTGCAACGACACCCCGGGAGGGACTCATTGCATGCTGACACTTCCGTCTTGCGTTTGTGAGTAATCACATCACGTAAGTCGGTAGGAAGCTGGTCTACCTTTGCACCAAACTTGTGAACTCGGGAATCCCGAGCGCACGGGTGCTTAGGCATCATGTTTGCTTCCTGATCCATGGCTAGTAAAAGTACTTGCTCTGGATCTTCAGAGGGAGACTTTAAAGACCCACCTTATCCATTAGCCCTGGGGGACTGGACGTGGGTGGTTCTGTACAACTTTTTGTCAGGAGCCCGTGTAACAGTCAACAGGGCCCACTGACAGTCAGCAACTTAGACAGTTGACTTGGCTGGTTGGGCCCGTACTGTCCTAGACTTTTTTGACTTGGCACCCAAAGGCGCGTAGTAAAAGGAGTCCAGATTGATACATCCCGCATCTTTAGTGAGCCGCAAAGTGCCGGGCCTGCATGAGAGGCGGTCGAACACAGAGCTTCTGACAGGGCCGCATGAGACATCCTGTTTGAGGCCAGGATTGGTTGTCGTATGGACCATCTTCTTGCGACTAGCGTTGGCTGCCGCATGGATCATTTTCCTGCGGCCAGAGTTGGCTGCCGCATGAGTCGTCTGCCTGCGGCCAGAGTTGGCTGCCGCATGGACAGACTGTCGATCTCCTCTATGCAGCTTCTTCTTTGTTCGCATAGAGTTCCCTTGTGCCCCTAAAAACTCAGAATCGTAGTGTTTTCCTCTGCTCTTTTTAGGGACAGTGGGGTCCTCTGCGGTTGGAAGCAAAGTCGCAGGAGAGCTTTGGTCACCGTCTTGGGCTGCAGAAGGAGCTTCTTCAAGAACTTGGTCGGGGGCGACAGTCTTGCGCACCGACACCTGGCGAGTCCGCTTTGGGTTAGCTCACTTCTGAGACGGGCTGGCACTCCCTTCAGAGAGCAATTCTTCGAAGGCTTGTTGGTCGAAGCAAACCACAAGCATTTGATACGAGAAGCCGAGCTTGGACGCATCAGATTACGTTACCAACTTTTCATCGGAAGAGAAGGAAGTCCCCAGCAGAGTCTCCATCGTGTTTGCCATAAAAATCAAAGACAGGTATTACAGAACGCTGAACTTGATTGCAAACTCGCTTGTACAAAGAAAAGCCTAGAAAGAAATCCTAGGAAACAATCTAAGTACAATTGTTTAGTTTTGATTCTGGGGGGTGACGGTGGAGGCTCAGGAAAGTGCTGTCAACTCTGCCTTACTCCGTGGACTATCTGATGCAGTCTCTAGCTCGCGAAGAAATTGCTTTTCTCTTGAAGGTTTCCAGCCTTTGCAGGGGTGTGGCACCCTGCTATTTATAATAGGATATATTTTGAGCCGCATAGACGGCTTGCGGCCACTTGGCTGATTAGCACGCGAAGACCCGCTCTTGGGCTGCCATTTATCAATTTGTTGGGATTTTGTTGCAGCAAATCTGGGTAGTTAAGGACTTGGTCAAATTGCCACGTGTCCTGTTGCTTATCGATCATGTGGGGTCGCATGAGACTCATGCGGCTTGGATCATAGTTGCTCTTGGCTGTATGAAGTTTGGATACTTTTGGGGCCGCATAAGTCTGAGCCGCATAAGGTTCATACTCTTAGATGACACTCTTCTGGCCGCATGGAGGCGTACGAACCCTGCTTTTGGACGACGTCTCACATCTTATCTTTCTTGTCGAAGTGTTAGAACTGTCATGTTTTGCCAAGACTTGTCATCTTTATCAGTCGAACTGTTCCTCTTGGCCGCATATCTTCCTTCCACAGCTGTTTGTCGACGGGCCGTATATGTCATGCGGCTTTCCTTCATGCGGACCTGTTTGGCCCCAAGTACCTATGCGGCAATTTATAATCCGCATGAACCCCATATTTTTTATGCTTCTACATCAGTTTCTTGTTTCTCTTCATTAGAAAAACTTTTACATAATGCACTTAATCCAAGTGCAAGCACATGTATTGTACACAAACATGTATCTAGAAGTGTAATTGTTGAAAATTTATTGAGACTTCACTCTTGATAGTTTATGATCAGATAATATAATGCAGTCTTGTGCTTGTGTATCTATTATACTGGAGCATTTTTTTTGGCGTTCAAAACTGCTTATTAATCCGAGATGATCATAATTCCATTTTGTTGCATTTGCTTTCATGATTTTTTTTGAAGACAAACAATTAATCTTATGATGATTCGTATATATCATATATGATTCAATGTTATTAAAGGGCATAGGCTGCATTTATGTAATATCATTGTCATTTTAAGCTCAAATGCAAATCCATGTCAGAAAATATTCTGAACATTTTGGTCGACATTTTAAACATTGTATAAGATAAGCTATTTATTTGCTTGAGTTTGTACCATACCCAAATTGGTGTGCATGATAGGTATTCACTGCATGTTTGGAAAAAATTTGTCACATGCGAACTAACTTTTATAGGTCGCAATGGGTTGTTAGCCCTCGAAAGGCCAAAAGTAAAAATTACCAATCTGGATGTTGGTATTTCAATAATATAGTTGCATATATTTTAAAGTTTCAAACTTCTTATAAATTATAAAAAAAATTAGATGTGTGTCATAAGTTTGTCCAATTCGTAGGGTGATTACGGATGTCTAGTTGTCCTATATAGACCCAAAGTTCTATAGACATATTTAATAGTTTACAATGCTGCTACACACATAATCCTTATCTATAGAATCTTTCTCCAACAAGAATATTAGATCGAATGTAGTATCCACGATAGCTTGTCTTGCTCACATTAATTAAAGGCTCCGACAAAGCATATTTTACCCAACATACATAATGTGTCGTACTCTCATAATTCCAGAAGAATTTTACTGAGTTTTAAGGATAAAAGAAAAATGGATAAACTTTGAGCAAGTGAAATAAGGAATAATTTTGTGTAACCACTCGTCTAAGAGAACCAAAAGTTCGTCTAAGAGAACCAAAAATTCGTCTAAGAGAACCAGAAGTTCATCTAGATAGATTCTCCAGCTATTCAGTAGAGATATACATCAGTCACATTTAGGATGTCAAGTCACATACTATTATGAGACAAGCTCAATCCTATAAGGATCTATTGTGAGCCAGAAGCCGAATGATCATCTAACTTTTAAATTGTGACATGATCAATAAGATACTCAAAACATAGATTACGAGAATTATCAATATTAATTTTGTGTGATAATCTATTACCAAATTGCAGCATATATCCTTGATCTCAAAGATAAGTTTGTTTCTAAACCATCAATCCTGAAGATTGTATCTGAATTACTAATAACACAGCTTTGAACTGCATTAGAATTATTTGAAACTGTAATATTGACACCTATGTTTATGATTTATAATTTCTATGTTTATCTCCTTAGATTATTATGTCTTCTAGACATAAGATTTTTTAATATGCCTCGTTAATAAGATAGAATTTTCGCCGTTAGAGGGAGATAGGAAGAAGATACATTATCGTTCTAGTAGAACGTCATGAATTATCGTTCTAGAAGAACATCGTAAAGCATCATTCTAGAAGAACGTCGTAAAATATCGTTCTAGAAAAACGTCTTGAATCATCGTTCTAGAAGAACGTTCTAAAGCATCATTCCAGAAGAACATATTATGACAATACCTCTACATTATCTAATCTTGACTAAACTAGGAAAAATTATTTCTTGTATTTTATTACAAAAAAATTATTAGATGATTACTCGATTATGCTGTATAAATAGTTATACCAACTATGAATTTATTCTCTAATAGAAGTACCAAAAGAATCAAATAATACTAAAGGTTCTAAAGATTCAACTCTCCAGAAGAAGAGGCCGAATAATATAACACACCTTAATGCTCTTGAAAAGCAGCTCCCGAAGAAGCATCTCCTGTAGGGAAAAAGTTCATGACGATCTGGAAGATGTCATGAACCAAAGATCAAATTTCTCAAAGTATATTGCTCCGATAGAGGATATACCTTAGATTTCAGAAGAGACTGAGAAAGAGGTACCGGTACCCAAAAAATCTATGATTCAAAAGAAATTTGAAATCGAGAAAATTTGTCATAGATGACATTATCGAATGAGAATAAAAAGGGTGATAAAAATTAAAGGATATCACTAAAACCACGAATAATGTAATGAAAAGATGCGATATCTCTCGTAAGACGTGGAGTGTTCGATCCTACAATACAAAATCCAAAAGGAATAAATCCGGTAGGTTTTGAATGGATGTTTGTAACAAATAGAGATCCAAATGTATAAGAGCAATGTTAGCTCAATGATTCACGAAATAATCATGAATAGAATATGAATAAATATATTCTCCGATCATAATAGCCTAGATGATAAGGTATATCCTCGAAGGTCATGGATTTATAATTTTCAGGTATATCCTTGAAGGATTTAATATTACCATGTTATCCCCGAAGGATCTACAAATGAGTTATATATTGGTTAAACCATCTAGAAGAATGTGGTAGGCTCATTGAGTTTATGGAGAAATCCCTGAACGGATTCATCAAAATGGTCACCTTCTGAAGAGAAGATCTCCTGAGGAGATTAAAGTACCACCTGAATAGAAAATTTCCTGAAGAGATAGAAAATCTAAATATTCCGAAAGAGATAAGGAATCTTCCGAAGAGATAAGGAATCTTCGAAAGAGATAAGAAATCTCCGGAAGAGATAAGGAATCTCTGAAAGAAAAATATACTAAAAAAAAAGTGGTCATTTATAGCGCACATTTTACGGCGTGCAATGGTTGCGCGTTGTAAATGACATATATTTACGGCGTGCAAATTTGTGAGCCATAAAAGATCTAATTTTTTACTTTTTTACAGTGTGTTTGTCATGTGAGCCGTGAATGAAAACTTACTTACGGTATGCATTTTTGCGCGTTGTGATTGAAGACTCATTTACGGTGTATATTTTTGTACGTTGTAATTAAAGACTCATTTACGACATGCTTTAGTGCACGTTGTGATTGAATACTCATTTACGACGTGCTC
Source organism: Iris pallida (assembly GCA_029216955.1). Taxonomy (NCBI): domain Eukaryota; kingdom Viridiplantae; phylum Streptophyta; class Magnoliopsida; order Asparagales; family Iridaceae; genus Iris; species Iris pallida. The sequence continues at coordinate 15,244,532 of JANAVB010017999.1, read as the reverse complement.
CAGCACGTTGTGAAAGATATATGTATATTTTTAGTTTCCTTATAAAATTCTCCAGTTCAATTTTTCATTTCCCCCTTATTTTTCCATTCCTTCAAGTTTTCATTTACGATTTTCTCTCTTATTTTCTTCTTCTCTCTCACACACACTCTCTCTCTCTCTCTCGGCTTCTCGGTTGTGCTCTCTCTCATTCTCCGATCTCTTTCTCTCTCTTACGTGTGATATTCTTCCCTGATGTACGGATTCTCAACCCCTTGATGTATTTCCTGAGGTATGGATTCTCAAACCCTTGATATATTTTTTGTGATTTTGTCCATTTTCTTGGTAAATTTGGTATTTTGATTGATTGTTAAATGTTATGCTTAGAATTTGAAAATAATTTTAGGGATTTTGTTATTCTAGGGATTTGATTTTTAGATTTTTTGGTAATTATTTTAGGGTTTCGAGAACGGACGAAGAAATTAGAAAAAAGGGTTTATGCCCGATACGAACTTTGCTGTGCTCATGCGAATTATTTTAGGGTTTACTTTGATTTCTCGAACCGATCGATTTCTTCTCCACAAATTCATTGTAATTTTTTTCTTCGATCCATCTTTAGATTCTTGTTCTTTATTTTGATCTATTTATTTTATATGTTCGATCAATTATATGTTCTTGATTCTGATTGTTGTCAAAATTGTGGATTTCAAAATTGGGGATTTCGTAGGATACACACACTTCTTGTACCATGAGAACACACTTGCAAATCTTTTTAGTCTTCTTTTCACCTGCGGAACTATATTTGTATGTTCATCCTGGAACAATGAATGACATCGTGTTTAGAATTTTAGGATGACATATTGTTCTTCCTGGAATAATGAATGATATATTTTCCATTTTTATGTGAATTTTGGGATAATATTATTTTGGTTACTTATTAGATTAGTTTGTGCCTAGAATGTGAAAATTAGGCATTTATCGACAAATCTTTTATCAAAAGAAAACATTATGCATATCACACTTTTTGTTATGTTGAGAATGTTGGAGCTTTCCACCTACTTGATCACATTCTTTCGAAGGAGATGGTAGTTGTCGAATAAGGTTTAATGAGATGAAGCTTTCAACTGCATGTCGAATTTCAGCCATTGATGACAAAATTATGACCAAAGTACATCTGTCTACTCTACAAAATTAGGTTTGTTAAGAGAACTAAAGTAAGTTTATATTTATATAACAAAATTTTATTCTTTTCATAATCTTTTTATTTAACGAATTGTTTGCAATTAGAAGGTCCAAAACCAAGTCAAGGAGCTTTCAAATGCACGTTATGTATTTTAGTATCAAGCTTCTTTTACAAGATGATAGTGACTGACAATGTTTTGTTCGTAATCAACATTTGTAGGTATTTATGGTGAAGTCATCTTTCTCAAAAGAATTGGGCAAGAAAATATAGTGTTCATATATTGGATTTCCTTCTTAATTATATGGACTTGCTTGTGGACCAGTTATTTTGGAAGAATTTCCCATCTTTTTTTCTTCTTGTAAGTAACTGCTAGAATGTTAATGGTAAGAGAGTTGTTAAGAAGTTAGAAATGCATTTTTTATCTACCATGCTTGTTGATATTCCTTTATTTGTTTATCAGAAGGATTGGAACATTGTTAAGAAGGATATTATGTGCTCGGAATATTTATCTGTAGTCTTATTGATAAATGTAGTTTTTCTATCATATGGTGCATCATATTGAAGAAGCAGTTTTTATATGCTGAGGTAACAGGTTGATCTTCTCAAAGGGTACAAGAGTGAGCCTCACTTATACATCTAGTCTTATAAACATGTCTTACAAAATAAACTTTATCACATATTATAATCCTTGACGTTGCAGTTTTCAGTTTTCTTGAAGAGAAAAAAATCCAACTGACTAGCTGTGATTGTTAGGTCATTTACAGAACACACACTACATAAACAACATTTCATTGTGCTGCAAAGTTTTTTTGTTTAAATGGGGCAAGTTGGTTGAGGAGTGGATGTGTGAAAAGACAACGACAACACAAGTTTTATATTATAAAGATGCATATGTTTTATTTTTTTTATAAAAAGTTTATGGTGTTTTGTGAATGCCTTATGATAAGCAGACTGAGGATGCCTTGTCCTAGGGGATGGAAGCTTTGCAGCAATCTTTAGCCGATACACTCGCTGCTGCTTCGCTTAGTCCATTTTACGGTTCTGACCAACTTGCTATTTACATGGGTCAGATGGCCATCACAACGGGAAAACTCAGCACAATTGAGAACTTCCTTCGACAGGTAGTCCATAACTTTCTATAGTGTCCATAACTTTCTATAGTCTTGTGTCCATGCTATGTGAGCCAAGGTTTACAATTATAGTAGGTAATTCTGTGTTTAAATATCTATTCCAAGCTTTGTCCAAGTTATGTAATGTCTGACACATACAAACACTCCAAAGTATACTGATACTCCAAAATATACTAACACTAGTATAAATTGGTGCCAAAGCAGTCCGTGTCCGAAAATTAATGTGTCCTATATGTGTCCGTTGCAATGCTTAACCTGAAGCTTATCTAGACCCTGGTGATTAGCAAAATCTATAGAATATTCTTGTAAAGTCGACAAAGTACACAATTATGATTCATGCCTCTGATAGATACCCTTGTCTTAAAATGCAATTATGATTCTTGCCTCTGATAGCAATGTTAAAAAATTCCAATAAATATTGGCTTTTGTCACCTATTTCTTTGAAAAAAATTCTTAGACACAAATTGACATTTTGAGGTACACTTTGCACTATGCACGTCGTATTAGACGCGAGATGACGCTTTTGTGTGTCATTTTGATTAACTTCATTGGTGGTTATGGCTACTAGGGGACTTGTTTCTCCTAATATATTCTCTCGGTTTTGCTTTGGCAAAGACACTTGAGAATATATGCCACATCCATGTAGTTCTATTTGAATGTCATTCAGTTTTTGAGGGTGATGAAGGAACTTTTCAGAAGTTTAACTCTTTAAATTTGTTAGTTGTTAGTTCCTTGGACCATATCGACAAAAAAGGTCGAATCTTGCTTGAGCAATGAGATCGTCATAGAAGAGTTTTATTTATCTGTTTCTATTTGTAGTATTTTTATCTTCAACTTGCATTCAATAACATCCAGAACGTTGTGAATGGCAGGCGAAACTCTTGCGATAGCATACTCTGTAGCAAATGCGTCCAATACTCATAACCCATCATGTCGCTCGTGCAATGCTTGCCATCAGTGATTACTTCTCGCGTCTGTATGCACTCAGCTCATTGTGGTTGGCTCGACCTAGGGGCTAGCTGATTTTTTTCATTGTATTCAGCTTATTGTGGTGGAATGGCTTAGAATGTTATATAAGTTGTACAAACTACATATTGTGGTAGAACATATATTTTGATGTACAAACTGTAACACCCAGTTTCTGAAATGAGGGTATTTTTGAAATTTTGTATTTATAATCATTATTTATTGCATTTAAATCATATTATGATTTTTGGTGATTTTAAAAATCAATTTAAAAACCATTTTGATCAATGACTTGTGATTTTGATGTTTACTAGTGTAACCCTAGAGACTGCATGACCTAGAGCCTAACCATGTCATTAGGGTAATTTATTTTTACTTTTGAGCATGAGAATATTTTGGTTATTTGGCCTCTTTGAATTATTTTATAATTTATTGCATTGGTGATTGTTAATTTGAATTTTTGCTAGCTGTGACTTAAGAGACTGTCCTAGACTTTGACCTTGACTTTGGTGACTTAGTTAACATGGTATGGAACCTAATCTAACTTAAGTTGGTCTTGGTTGACTTAAGTTGGCTAAGTTTCATGAAGAGAGTAGGAGGATTTTTGTATTGGACCAAAGGCTAAGGACTTGAGCTAGTTAGCTAGTGCAACTAGGCCCAAAGCCCACTAGACTAAACCCTAACCCTAATTCTTCCTTTATGACCAGCCACTAGGTCATTTCCCTTCCCTATAAATAATCTCCTAATTAGTTCTTGCCTCTTTTATATTGAAGGAGCACATAGAGAAAGAAAGGTTTGTCCATTCTTCTCCATTCTATAGATTCTCCATTTTAAATCCTTTTCCACTCTAGTTTCTTGCATTAGAGCCTAATACTCTCCTATTTTCTGATTGTGGAGTTTAATCCCAGCTTTGGGAAAATTTGGAGCATTGGGCTAGCAAGGAGGAACCCCCCATTTGGAGCTTTTTCTTGCTATTTGCACCTATAGGTAAAATACCTCTAATTGTTCTAATATTCTATTTTATTCGCATTTAGGGCTAGATCTAGGTGTCCCCTAGCTGTCCCTAAAGTTTGGGTTAATTTCGTGTCCGTTTGGTATTCGTATCGGACACGTGTCATAGTGTATGTGTAGGTGTTTGATTAAATGCCACTTAGGAATTTATTTTTGATTATTGTAAAACTAATTGCATGGTTTTGTAGATCTAAATATGTATATTAACTTTTGTGAAGACTGAGTTGGAGACTGTGTTATTTTCGTGTCGAAATTGGACACGCATCACGTGCACGAGGCACCGCACGGTGCCCGTGCAGTCCCCTGCTATTCGAGTGTCCCACAGGACACGATACGGCCTCTCGTGACACGAGTTTTGGTGGACATGAGGGGGAAATCTGTCACCATCCTCCCAAAATTTGGGGTAGGTTGGTAGAGTATTCGAGGAGTTATCCTCTTGCACTGACCCACACTGTCACTGCATACGCATGAAAACGTGTCCTGACACGCACGTTTAAATTTGACACGGCGACACTGGGACACGGTGCAGGGCCATAGATACGTAACCCTATATGGGGCGAACACGTGGACATGACCACGACATGTGTCGTGCAACGTGTCATGTCCTAGAGCGACACACACGCGTGCACGACGCTGTGTGCCTGTGCGTGTGTCTGTGTGTGTTCGAACGGGTTGGACACGCTGTGTCCTGTCGTGGGGACACCACGAGACTCGTGTGGCTCTATGACACCTACACGACACTTCCTCGACACGTTTCTATGGTTTATTGCGTGTATTTTGCTTTGAATTCGAATTTTCCCTAAGTTCTGATACTGTACAGTAATTTCCTATTTCTGGGTTTTTTTGAATGGTTTTAAATGCAGTTTAAATACCCATTTACATGGTTTTACATGTTGTTTATACTGGAGATTACATGTTGGATGATTAGGGTTTGCCATGTGGAAGTTTGGTTGGAAATTGTTTGTGTTCAATATGTATTTGACTCTCATAACTATTTCCTGAACAACCTATTAATATACATTGATTTCTGAACCTATATGTATCTGTCCATTAACTGGACCTTGCTACACTATTTCCTAGACACACTACACTAAGCTATGTTTGTAACCTACACACAATGTAAAACTGAACTTTACCTATTTTACCTATGACTGAACAGAACATTACACACCAGTTTACACATTACATTGTTTTCTCACAATGATTCATATGTTCACACTAATTTGAAACTGTTATGCTCACACACACATGTATCTGAGATTGACACGTTGAGTCACATGAGAACATATTGCTAACACACTCAATGGCACACTGTTAAATCTGGAAATGGGAACTGATGCACTGTTCTAAGAATGTTCACTCACATCTACCTAAAACTGTAACCTATCCACACCACACACTCACACATTCCTATCATATCCTGAGAACATAGGTGTATGAGCACTGATTCAGTCCTATAAACACACACATTAACTACATTACACTGGGAAACACAAGACTGAGTTTGACACACACTCTCTACACTATGTAAATCCTAAGCACTGTCACATGGACTGTTAGCTAACTGTCATTTTACTGAAACCCGAGAACACTACATTATGTTGCACACATGAGAACAATGTAGATGGACACTGTCATATACACATGACTCCTACAGATTTCTGTGTATCACACTGATCCCTCTAATTGATTTCATACTACAACACCCTAGTAGCTAACTGTCATGGCACTGTAAACTGAGAATCACATGGTGCACTCACACTCTAGTCTATTGTAAACACACACTGACACTACCTAAACTGAAGGCACATTGACATAATTATGTAGACACACACATTTCATATTATAACTGAGAGCACATATAGCCTATGCACACACACAAACCTATCTATCCTGTTAACCTAGGAATGATACATTGTTTTCCATGTATCAACACACACACACCTACAATGCCATGCTTTTTTGAGAACCACATTGGTTCATGTCCACACACATTTCATGATATATACACACATTATACAACACCCTATCTAAATTTCTGTCACATACCACATGACACACACACACATGCATGATTTCCCCTATCTATCTACATGTATATATATAATATATATAGCCTAATGTGATATATGTAATATAAATAGATATTGCTTATTGATATATATATATATAATGTGTATATAGATACATGGACAATAGATATATGTGTGTTGCCTAATAAGGGAATATAGCTCATGGCCTATGTAGTTAGCCTATGGTATCCTAATGAGAAAGTTTTGTGTATATGGAATATATCCACATGACTTTAGTGTATTATAGACTAGTGTGACTTGTGTATGGTGTGAGCTTGCTAGGATAGTTGGTTAGAGACCTAGATGGACTTGTTAAGCCTAGGTTAGACCAACCTAGACTAGTTTGACTGTTAGGGTTGACCAGAGTTGACCAAGAGTTGACTTTGACTTAGATTGACCTAGAATCATATAGATGCATTGTAAAATTCATTTACCTTTACATTAAATACATTATAACCTGTACTGCTCTATTTAGGACATTGTGACTCCGGTGCAGATATCCATTTTCATCAGTTGCACAGGGTATCAGGCGAGTATATTCTCTGATAGTTCTCTTATTTATTTGTCAATTACTGTACTTTAGTTCTAGTTAGTTGTATACGATTCTCTGTTACAACACATATGGATATTTCTGGATTCATGTATGCGACACACATACCATATTGTCTGGCCTCTATTATTGGAATCATTCTAGAATTATTGCTGGTATCATCATGTTTGGCTGGACTCATCTCGATTCTCGTGTCGTGTTCTGGATTCACTTGTACATGTTGGAAGGGGAAATACTAGAGTAAGACATGTAGACATACTCCAATTCTGGAATCACCCTCATGCTGGAATCAAACTGGAATGATAGCCATCTCACACCCGGCCAGGTGTGTGATGTGTCGGATTACCTATAGCCGTTTACATGTCGACCTCGGTATTTTAAAACATACTGTTAGAGTATAGGCTGGACTCACCCTGGAATTATTGATTACTATGACTGGAATCGTCTCGTACTGGATTCATCTTGTATTAGATTCGTCTTATACTGGACTTACATTGGAGTTACACTTGTCTACATTTACTGTCTGGACTTATACCATGTTACTCTAGTTCAGCTATATTCTATTTTACAGTCTTTATTGCCATGATTCTTCTCTTGTTTAGTTACTTTACTTTCCTTGTACCTTATCTGTCTCTCTATACCATCACCTGAATATAAACTGCCATGTTCATCAATACAACTGTCTATAACTGCTTTATAGTTCTCTGTCATTTACTTGGATTTTCTAGATGAGATTGTGCTCGCTCCTGTCCTGACTGGACCTGTTAAAAATATTATAGATACTTGCGCTGAGGATACATGCCCTATATATTATAGACCCGGAGATGGGATGGCTACCTTTGGCCCCGACACTCAGGAGTGATCGGGATTTAGTTTAGTATACTTGCATTTGTTTTTGATGTCGAACTTGTTGTATTGATTTGAGACTTGTGTTGTATTTGAGATTATTGAGATTTTGTTATTATTATAGTAGTTGTCTTCCTATTTCTTAGTTATTTCTTCTGTCTTATCTTATCGTGCTTAAACTGTGATTGAGTTACAATATCTTATACTTGTCCTCCGTTCGGAGTTGATCATGATGAGTACATTATATACTGCATGAGTTGATGGTTAGTTAGAGACTTAGAACATCGTTCTACCGCCGATTCTGCGGCATAGGCTGGGCGCTGTTACGTACTCGTACCCTCTCAGCGGATGCGGGTCGTGACACAAACTGCGTATTTGTGATCAGTATAAAGATTTTTTATATTATAGTTCTTTGATTGTTGTTACTATATTGTTCTCTCATCTTGTCTAATCTGTGCACGTACATCTGTTCTCCTAACCAATGCCTCGGCACTGCAGGCGTAGGTCACAAGCATATAATAAAAAAGATGGTCATTTACAACATGCAAAAGTACGTTATAAAAAGATAGAGATGGTCATTTACAGCTGTCACGACCCGCACCCTGAAGAGGGGCACGAGCACGTGGTTACGTCCAGCCTACGCCGCAGAATCGGCGGTAGAACGCTGTATATAGGGTCTGTAAATACTACAACTAAAACAGATAAAGGTACCTATACAGTATTATACTCCGAATGGAGGTGACATAGCAGTACAGTCTCAATCACAAAATAAAACTAAGGTAGATAGCATGGAAAGGAAATAAGATAGATGAAAGTAGGAAATAAGTTCAAGGTCCACACAAGTCCAGAGCTATACATTATATCACAGAGTCACAGAAAATATATATAAGATACTACAATCTGAAAAGTACTAGCTGGCTCGCAGGCTAGGCAAACCTAACTAAGCTACACTATTCAGGGTGAGCAAAGTCTAGTGGCTCTACTAACAAGCCACAGCCCAGGTCTACTCCATCAGACTCGACCCCAAAATAGGTCGGGCAATCTGTCTCAGAATCATCTGTAATATATCAACGGTATCTTGTCAAAAAAATGAGCAAGTACAAACACCAACAGCAGTTCCATGTGAATTGACAAATACTATAAGAGACAGTATAATAAAATACAAGACAAAGATATGTGAAAACTTCGGAGCCATTCGAAAGCCGACTTACAACCGTAAACCAAACAAGGACCGGAGTTGTAATCCTTCTTCCGAACAGAACCTAGTCTCCAATCACAGTATAGAATAAGAGCATGTAGAATATATAAAATACAGGAAAAAATCAGTAGGAAAATGTATAACAGATGTGAGTACTGAATAGGACGACAATATATAGGATGACTTAGGAACTATTCGGAAGTCGAGTTACAACCCTTAAACCAAACAAGGATCGGGGTTGTAATCCTTCTCCCGAACAGAACTTAGCCTCCCTTGATAAATAAATATAAAAATGTGACTTGAATTATTAGAGCGCTATGTGATCGGCTAGTGAATCATGGTTGGGTTATCCACTTGGCCCGACAATCTACGGTGATCTCATGAAAGTCTTGCCGGCCAACCTGGATAACAAGGATATGGAGGTATCTGCTACAACCTACGTGAGGTGAGAGTGGCGCAAGCAAAATAGTGACATGGGGCTTTGATCACATAACTCCTAATAATTCCTCCATCCCCGAATAGTATTACGGATCCGGACATGGCACGTCATGATACGGGATTCAAAAGCAGGGGGCCAGTCTACTCCCAAATCGATGTCTATATAAGTACATGAAACATGAAATATCATACACTAATATACCAAGGAAATTCGGGAATAACATCTCATGACAGGATCCGACGTATACTAGTCCGTGATCCATCGTGTCGGGAATCATGTAAGATACTACAACTGAATCGGATATAGTAGATATCAAGACAATAAAAACTATCAGTGAATGTACTCGCCTGTGGTCCTGAGCTGATAAGAAGAACATACGCTCAAAGTAATCACAGACCTAAAATAAGATACTATGAGTCAAACAGGGTTTTATAATGAAAAGGAAACTAATTTAAGTCATGATATGCAAGTCTAAGTCAAAACTAGGTCAAATTAAGTCACACCAAGCTAAACTAGGTCAACCAAGGTCACATAAGGTCACAGGAAGTCAATCCAAGTCAAACTAGGTCAATCTAGGTCAAGGGTTGACTTACAGTTGACTTTTGGTTAAAATGTCAACTCTGGTCAACTCTGGTCAACCCTGGGTCAACCCTAGGTCAAACTAGTCAAATATTGACCAACTGTTGACTCTCAGTCAACTGGTCAACTCTAGTTTGGTTTCGGTCAAATCTAGTCACCTATAGGCTAAGTTTGACTCTCGGTTGACTTTTGTTGACTTTTGGTCAAAATGGTCAACCGAAGTCAAAGCTAGTCTAGGAGCGCTATTTCTGACCATTACCAACCAAGGGAACCAAGTTCTAACCATAACTTAAACTCTAAACTCAAATACCTTAGTTTCTAGGTATTACCTACATTACCCTTACCAAGGTAATCTCGATTACCTTGCACAATACAAAGGAAACCCCGCCAATTCTCAAGATACTAGCCTAGGCTCCCTAGGGTAGTTAGATACTATCCTATCTAAGGGTTACCTACCAAGAAACATAGGTTTCCTAGATATCTATTCCATCTTAGATTATATGTTGGTTATCGAACCATTACCTTACCCTTACCCTTATACCATTCTCACATTTACCTAAACACTCACACACACAAACTCACTCACTCATACATGGTCACACATAGGCTCTTACCTATAGGTTCACATATAGGCTAACACCTATAGGCTACTAGCTATATATATATAGGCTCATACACACACACAATAGCTGAAATAGTGGACTGACTTGGTAGAGAAACACTACCAAAATACATGGATTTACCGACGGCCTTATCCGTCGGTATTCCGTCGCCAAAAATAAATACCGACGGATTACCGACGGATATTTTGGTAAAACAGCCGTTGGGAATAACCTCGTCGCTAAAACATATCCGTCGCTACTCCGTCGCTCAGCGACGACTTAGCGACGGAATACCGCCGGCTCATTTAAATATATATAGCGACGGATTACCGACTAGCTTTCGTCAAAACATGTATCAGGATATAGGTTTAGCGACGGAATACTCCGTCGCTAAAGAGTCGGCAAAACCGTATCAGTGATTTTCTGATACGCAATATCCGTCGCTAATCCGTCGTAGATTTGTCGGTAAAAGCGTATTAGCGACAAAACATCCGTCGCTAACAGCAAAATTTATGGACATCAAACAGAACTAGGTCGACGGACATTCCGTCGCTAAACCGTCGCTCAATGTAAAATCCTACAGATAGCGACGGATATTACGTCGCCAATCCGTCGCTTTATTGAAATGCTCCAGGTAGCGACGGTTTTTCCGTCGCCACTTCGTCGCTAAACTCAGTTTTTCCAGATAGCGACGGACTATCCGTCGCTCAGTAGTCGCCAGTCCGTCGCTAACTTCTAATTTTTGAAAAAAAAATACTGTAAACAGACTCTTTCCTGTTTGTACAACACATCCAACACAATATCAAACATGCAAAATATCCATATACAACACCATATATCCATATCCAACACGAATATCCAACGTATCCAATATCCAACACCATATATCCATATACAAAATATCCATATCCGACACCAATATCCAACGTATCCAATATCCAACAAAATATTACCAACACAATATATCCAATATCCAACATTAAATTATCCAAACATAAAAAAAAATATCCGAACATACAATGTATCCAAATGTCTACAAAAATTTCGGCAGCACCTCCTTTGTATATCAGATCATCGCTTATAACCCAGCGTAGGTATATATCCAAAAATCACATAGACGAAATATGCACATACGAATTTAATGCACACCAATTATCCAAGAAAAGACATCAATTATACTGAAGAGTAACCTAATATCCGTCGTTATACTGAAAATTTATCTTCAAGTGTAAGAACGGATGGCTCAGAATACACAACCCAAAATTTATTCTAGCATACATTAGTGTGAATCATCTATGTTCTGTATATATGGTGTAGTATATGATCTTATCGTATATAGTATTTGAAGAACGTAACAGAATCAAGATGAACTCACATAATGTAATACTAAGACATCATCTACTACTATATAAGATATAGTGATAGGTTGTCGTATCATCATTGCCGAGGGATGAGGGTCGGAGGACAGTCAACTTATCTACGGCTACATAGTTTCTGCCTCGCCAATCGAATGGCTGCAGGGACTATATATGTCCTGATCATCATGTCGTACCGTAGATTAATGCAAATGGAGCTGGAAACAAAATACAGAAACCAAAAAACAAAATACAGAATCCAATCCCTGGGTTCGCCGAAAATACAAAACACAGAATCCAATCCCTGTATTTTAAGTGTGAGAACGGATGGCTCAGAAGACAACCAAACCGGAGAGGATACTCCAAGAGATACATCTGAGTAGGACGTATACTCTGAGAGATCACCCTTACAGAAATGATATCAGTAGTGGTATCGAATGTTGGAGAAGATATTATCACAGTATACGTCCTCTCCTCCACGATGGCTCTAGACCCATCTGCTCGTCCCTGCTTCCATTCTTCTTGTTTGACTCTCTCAGCCACACATGATATCCAGCTCAAGTGTAGAGTAGGCGGAAAAGAAGGGGACAGGAATAGGAGGGGGAAGCAGCACACCGGCGGCATGACCCGGAGGAAGTACAGAGGTTTTCTTCAACATACGTAGGAGAACTATAAGGATATATGTAAACACAACATATCACCTTGTCAAAGACCCTAAATGTGACAACCATGTTACCGCGGTGTCGGAAGACTAACATGTCATAATTTTATAAGCCGTGTGTTTTGACATAATCCTCCCAACCGGATTTCAGTTCTATGTAATAATACGAGATTACGACACAGGAGGAAAGAGTTGGGATGATTATGTCAAAACACACGGCTTAGAAAATTATGACATGTTAGTCTTCCGACACCGCGGTAACATGGTTGTCACATTAAGGGTCTTTGACAAGATGACATATTATGAAAAGATATATCCTTATAGTTCTCCTACGTATGTTGAAGAAAACCTCTGTACTTCCCCCGAGTCATGCCGCCGGTGTGCTGCTTCCCCCTCCTATTCTTGTCCCCTTCTTTTCCGCCTACTCTACACTTGAGCTGGATATCATGTGTGGCTGAGAGAGTCAAATAAGAAGAATGGAAGCAGGGACGAGCAGATGGGTCTAGAGCCATCGTGGAGGAGAGGACGTATACTGTGATAATATCTTCTCCAACATTCGATACCACTACTGATATCATTTCTGTAAGGATGATCTCTCAGAGTATACGTCCTACCCAGATGGATCTCTCAGAGTATCCTCTCCGGTTGGTTGTCGTATCATCATTGCCGAGGGATGAGGGTCGGAGGACAGTCAACTTATCTACGGCTACATAGTTTCTGCCTCGCCAGTCGAATGGCTGCAGGGACTATATATGTCCTGATCACCATGTCGTACCGTAGATTAATGCAAATAGAGCTGGAAACAAAATACAGAAACCAAAAAACGAAATACAGAATCCAATCCCTGGGTTCGCCGAAAATACGAAATACAGAATCCAATCCCTGTATTTTAAGTGTGAGAACGGATGGCTCAGAAGACAACCCAACCGGAGAAAGTACAGAGGTTTTCTTCAACATACGTAGGAGAACTATAAGGACGTGCTGGATTAGTATAGACTATTTCGAATTAGTATCGTGGAAGGTTTAGTAACAATTGTACTTGAATTTCAATTTGGATGTGAAAATCTGTATCGTAAGCCAAACTAAACATAATCAGTTCTATTTCACATGCTTAATTGTCAAGTATGGGAACGAATAGCTCAGAACACAACCCAAAATTCATTCTACATGAACTCACATAATGTTTACAGTCTTGGTCTCAACTGTCTTCGATTCTATGATCCCATGTCTTAGGTTAAATAAATCACTAACCTCATCACGGTGGGTCTTGGTGTAGCACTCAAATGTGGGGCACCCGTAAATTCGCCGAGTTTTTAAATCATCGACATTGAGTTTTAAACCCTCACGTAGCCTTTCTGCTTCACTTCTAGGGTCGAGCAGCATCTTCTTGCAAGCTTCGGTCTCCAGATACTTAGTGTCAAGATTCTGGACGCTTTCGTAGAGCATGTCAACGCATCCTAGCGCCAATTTACTCGACAGGAAATTGACGCTAGGATACGTTGACATGCTCTACGAAAGCGTCCAGAATCTTGACACTAAGTATCTGGAGACCGAAGCTTGCAAGAAGATGCTGCTCGACCCTAGAAGTGAAGCAGAAAGGCTACGTGAGGGTTTAAAACTCAAAGTCGATGATTTAAAACCTCGACGAATTTACGGATGCCCCACATTTGAGTGCTACACCAAGGCTCACCGTCTGTATAGTTCGGTTATTGGCGCTCGATGTCCCTGTGGTAAGGCAATGGATGAGGATATTGCGTGGGAGGGGGTTGCAGATGGAGGCAACAAGGATGGCGTGTTTGTGAAAGGAGGGAAAGGATACATAATCACAGACGATTTGCATGTAAGGCCATTCTATTCCATGGAGTCTGCGTTGTCTATTTTTCGAAAGCATGGGATCATAGAATCGAAGACAGTTGAGACCAAGACTGTAAACATTGGCCGCGATGAGGTTAGTGATTTATGTAACCAAATATAGTAATCTTGTAATTTAAAGTTGGAAGAACATGCAAGTAGCCTTATATATAGTTGCTGCCTCCCCAGTCGAATGACTTAATTGCCAAGTATCGGAACGAATGGCTCAGAACACAACCAAAGATTCATTCTAGCATACATTAGTGAGTTCATCTTGATTCTGTTACGTCCTTCAGATACTATATACGATAAGAACATAGATGATTCACACTAATGTATGCTAGAATAAATCTTGGCTTGTGTTCTGAGCCATCCGTTCTGATCAAGCATCTTCCTTCTCCTCTCCTCCACCATGGCTCTGAACCAATCTGCTCCTCCCTACTTCCCTTCTTCTTATTTAACTCTCTCAGCCACATATGACATCCAGCTCAAGTGTAGAGTCGGGGGAGAAGAAGTGGGCAGGAAGATGAGGGGGAAGCAGCACAGCCGACGGCATGACCCGGAGGAAGTACATAGGTTTTCTTCAACAGCCGTAGGAGGACTATTTCTTCTACGGCTGTTGAAGAAAACCTCTGTACTTCCTTCGGGTCATGCTGCAGGCTGTGCTGCTTCCCCCTCATCTTCCTGCCCACTTCTTCTCCCCCGACTCTACACTTGAGCTGAATGTCATATGTGGCTGAGAGAGTCAAATAAGAAGAAGGGAAGTAGGAGGAGCAGATTGGTTCAGAGCCATGGTGGAGGAGAGGAGAAGGAAGATGCTTGATCAGAACGGATGGCTCAGAACACAAGTCAAGATTCATTCTAGCATACATTAGTGTGAATCATCTATGTTCTTATCGTATATAGTATCTGAAGGACGTAACAGAATCAAGATGAACTCACTAATGTAATACTAAGACATCATCTACTACTATATAAGATATAGTGATAGGTTGTCGTATCATCATTGCCGAGGGATGAGGGTCGGAGGACAGGCAACTTTATCTACGGCTACATAGTTTCTGCCTCGCCAGTCGAATGGCTGCAGGGACTAATGCAAATGGAGCTGAAAAAATATGCATAAACCAAACCAATATATAATGCGTGGCTGAGAGAGACAAATAAGAAGAATGGAAGCAGGGACGAGCAGATGGGTCTAGAGCCATCGTGGAGGAGAGGACGTATACTGTGATAATATCTTCTCCAACATTCGATCCCACTACTGATATCATTTCTGTAAGGGTGATCTCTCAGAGTATACGTCCTACCCAGATGGATCTCTCGGAGTATCCTCTCCGGTTGGTTGTCGTATCATCATTGCCGAGGGATGAGGGTCGGAGGACAGTCCACTTTATCTACGGATACATAGTTTCTGCCTCGCCAGTCGAATGGCTGCAGGAACTATGTTACCGCGGTATCGTAGTCCAATATAATCCAGAGATTGACACAGTTCTAATTCATATATGTAGTCCAATACAAATAGTCTAAAACAAAAACAACCCAATAAAAATAGTCCAATACAAATAAGTACTAATAGCTAATGCTTGCCACGCTGCTCACGCAAACGCTCAGTGATACTTTCACGCAACCACCTCCGAAAAGCGAGATTTTTGGTGCGAGGAGAGGCGTCGTCCCTTGCCAGGACTGCATCAAAAGCACTCTCGGCATTACTAGCTACCGGTGCTGGATGACTAGAACTCCCGGTCTCACTAGCAACCGGTGCCACTTCCTCCTCAACTGTAGGAGGAGCCACCTCAGCATTCACTGTTTTCTTCAAACGACGTGCTGCTCCTCGGGTCATGGGTGCCATCTGGTAAGTATATGTAACAGAATGTAAAAGAATGTAACAGCTCAAATTCAAAAACCAAAATCCCCATGCCAACATGAATCATAACATATAACTTAAACCCAGACATGACATAGGATTAAACCTAATGATTTAATCATCCTTAAATCAGTAAACACAAACAATGTACTAATTCTCAGTTTGTGTGTCCGTGTGTCTGTGTGTCCGTGTGTCCGTGTGTGTGTGTGTCTGTGTGTCCGTGTGTCCGTGTGTGTGTGTGTGTGTCCGTGTGTGTGTGTGTCCGTGTGTGTGTGTTTGTCCGTGTGTGTGTGTGTCTGTGGGAGAGGAGGAGGCAGCTGCCCGCCCCCTCCCACCGCCCCCTCCACACCCCCCGCCCCCTCCCACTGCCGCCCCTCCACACCCTCCGCCACCCGCGGCCAGCCCCCCTCCACACAAACCCTCCCCCCCCTCCGCACCCCGCGGCCAGCCCCCGCCCCCATCGTACCCCCCCCCAACGCTGCCCGCCCCCTCGATCCCACCGCCCCCTCCACACCCCCCGCCCCCCGCGCACGGCCAACCCCCCTCCGCAACCCCCCGCACCCCGCGGCCAGCCCCCGCGCGCCCCCATCCCTCCAACGCTTCCCGCCCCCTCCACACCCCCCGCCACCGCCGCTACCGCCGCCCCCCGCAGTCGACGCCGCCCCCGCAGCCCACGACGCCCCCGGCCCGCTGCACCCACGACCACCGTGCGCGCGCGCGAGAGAGAGAGAGCGAGAAAGAGAGAGAGAGAGAGAGAGAGAGAGAGAGAGAGAGGGAGAGGGAGAGGGGAATACCTTTGGGAGAGAGAGAGGAGAGGGGGTCGCCGATCACCGCCGCGGGAGAGAGAGGAGAGGGGGTCGCCGATCGATCACCGCGGGAGAGAGAGAGAGAGGAGAGAGAGTGAAATTTGGGGGGAATGAAAAAGTTCCCCCCGTCGTTTCAACTTAAGTCTGGAACATAAATTTAGCGACGGAGTAGCGACGGATTATTCCGTCGCTAATGCGTTAGTAAATCTCGCGCGAGTAGCGACGGATTATTCCGTCGCTAAGTCGTCAGTAAATCTCGCGCCAATATTTTAGGCTTTTGCCGCCAAAATGTCTGACGTTCTAGCGACGGATATAAAACCGTCGCTACATGGCCGACTACCTATCGACGGCATAGCGACGGATATGGACATAAAAAATAAAAAAAATTGTCCACTGCTTTCCATCGGTATTCCGTCACAAATCCGTCGGGGATCCGACGGTGATAGCGACGGAAAAAGTCCGTCGCTAAATGGCCGTCGCTAAAGTACTGTAATTTGGTAGTGAAAATGGGACTGATATGGACTGGAACAGGGGCTGTTTTGGGACTGAACAAAGGGCTGTTTTGGACAGCTACTAAGCTGAATTGGAGGGGGCTATAAGGACAGGTTTGAAGCTGTTTTGTGGACTAATTAAGGACTGTTATTAGGATCAATACCTGGGATAAACAAGGGCTGTGTTTGGGACTGCTAATAGGTGATACATGGGGCTAATCCCTCCCCCTCCATTCCTGCTAGAATGGCTTAAAATGACAGTCCCCTTTGGGGACTGTCCAGTACACAAATCAGTCCCCCCCCTTGTGGGGACTGATACCCCAATATACTGCTGATTTCAGCAGTACAAAAACCCCTCCCCCTTCACTCTCTAATCTCTCACACTCCTCTCAAACTCTCACACACTCTATACACAAACACACACATACAAAACCAACTACCATTCTAATTCCTTCTCTCCCTTGGCCGAAATCCTCCCACTCACATATAGAATATATATAACATAAATTATATCACATATATATATAAGCCACAAATATATATATACATATATAGAGAGAGAGAGAATAACATATATATAACCAAATATATATACAATATATAGGTAAATAAATATGATACAATATGATACTTTGAAAACACATATCTAAACTATTAGAAATCTGAGATTTAATCTCTAATAAATCATTCACACTATATACATAATAAATACAAGTGTCCAAATAGGTTTTTTCCACTAGGACACAAACCTACACATAGGACACACCTAAAAGTCTCCAAATGGACACGAAATGGACACAAATGGAGACACAACCATGGGAGTCATTCCTATGGGTCTAAAATCACCCTATATGTATGAGAAAATAAAAAGAAGAATAGATTTATACCTCCCGGTAGATCGAATCGAAGAAAAGCCTTCTCGATGCGACACCGACACGTAGGAATCCCGAATGGACACGAACGAGCTCTGAATCCTCCCAAACTTGGCTAGCTTCCTCCTTGGCTTGAGTAGAGAAGGAAAGAAGAAGATTGGGTGGAAGAATGAAGGGATTTGATGGAGAAATCAATGGAGGTTGCTCTCTAAAATTTTGGAGAAGAACAAGAGAGAGAAAATAGAAGGGATAATAATGAACACTTGAGCCTAATCCTATCCATAGGTGGTCGGCCCCTTTAGAGCTAGGTGTCCCCCTTCTAGAATGTCTAAAATGCCCTCCCTCTAATCTATTTGATAAATATTCAGAAGGGTTTAAGTCAGGGGCTAGTTTAGTCATTTCTAAAACACTAATCTAACTAAACCTACCGTGAAATAATTAGTCTAACCACTAACTAAGATAATTAACATGTGGGCCATGGCTAACTAGTGTGTGGGTCCCACTAGAGTCAATACTAGCTACCCCGGGTCCCCGATACAAGTCGGATTGAGCTGAAATTCGAACCCGACTCAAATAACCCCAAAATAATATTATAAATAAATAAATAATTTCAAAAATATTCTAAAATAAAAAATGACAAAAATACCCATGTTCCTGAAAACTAGAGGTGACAAATCTATCCACCTTAAAAAATTTTGTCCTCAAAATTAAAACCAAGCAATCACCAATGCAAATATCAAAATAAATCAAAGAGGTCCAATGACCAAAATACCCTTAGGCCAGGAATGATATTAAAATATCCTAATCACATGGTTAGGCTCTAGGTCAAACAGTCTCCAGGGTTTCACTAGTAAAACATCAAAATCATAAGTCATGGCTTAAAAATTTAAAATGATTAAAAATCTCCAAAATCAAAGCATGAATTAAATGACAATAATTAAATGACTAAAATGATAAAATTTAAAATTACTCTCAAATAGAAACTGGGTGCTATAAGTCTATCCACCTTAAAAATTTCATCCTCAAAATTTAAAACAAGGTAAACACAGAAAAATCATACAGTTTGATAATCGTATGCGTCTGTCCAACATCATGATACTCATAATCTCCGTCATGCCAGTGAGCAAGGCTACGATAATCACAGAGTCCTCGACTATGGTACATACCTCTGGAATCATGGTATTTAAAATTTTTGTATTGTCGCATACTTGGCAGCAAAAACCTTAAATTCCCACACCCGAGAAATACGACCATAATCTGACTATATGTCCTCACTATGCCTGCTAGCATGACCCTAGAGTATTCTAAAATCTCATAATCGAGGTGACCTAGCCCATACGACTTATCTCAAAAGAAAAATACATCACAAGAACAAATTTTCATCCAACGATCAAGGAACAAATAGAATCGAATTTTAAGACAGTTTATAAGAAGGCAAATGCGGAAAGGAGATCGAAATATTGGAACCTGCTATCTGCTCTGCTACTGCCTGAGTGGGCTCAACTGTCATGACGAAAGCTCGCCCCTGCTGGCCTCCTCTAGCCTCCTGTACTCCGTCCTGGCCTCTTCGGATTCTACTAGCGTGGCAATCCCTCAACTGGTGGTCGGGCGCCCCACAGTATAGGCATGCGCCCAACCTCTTCCTACAGGCATCTCGAGTGTGTCCCTGCTTCTCACAGAAAGTGCACTGAGTAGCCTGCCTCTGGCCCCGTCCCTGGTGCTGCTGGGCACACGCTGGTGCCTGCTGAAACTGCAACTGAGGCTGCTGCTGAAACTGCCTCTGCTGGAAATGAGGGCGCTTCGTCGGCCCCGCACTCGAGCTCGCTCCTAGAACCTCGCTGCCCCTCTTCGGCTTGAGGCCGAAGTCCTCCTCTGCAATTTATGCCTCCATCAGGATCTGCTCGAAGGTCGTATCACGTCGTCCAAAGGTACGAGTACGAACTGCATGTATAAGACCCCTCCGGAACTTTCGGGCCTTGCACCCCTCATCCTGAATCAGACTGGGTGCAAACCTACTCAGGCAGAAGAACTCTGCTGCATACTCGTCTACCGATGAGTTCCCCTGTACCAAACTGGCAAACTGTCCCTCCAAAGCTGTCAAGGCCACATCTGGGTAGAACTTCTCCTTAAAGAGCTTTCTGAAGTCCTTCCAAGACAAACCCGTCACCGGCGCATGAGGATCCATGCGAAACCAAGTCAGCGCTATATCGAAAAACTGGCTCACTGCAGACGTCACCCAAAGTCTTCTCGGGACCTCTGCCAACTCTAGACTCCGCTGGACATCCTCCAACCAGTCATCCGCGTACAGGATACCCTCGGTACCCTTGAACTCCCTTGGGTTCATCATCCTGAAGTCTAGGTGTGTGCCAGGCCTCCCCTGACCCTGCTGCTGAACTGGGGCTCCCTGAACTGGACCCGGTGTACCCCTCTCTACTGCTGCCATCGCCAGCTGATGGAAGTTCTCCATGCTCCGTCGTAACAACTCTGCTTGTGCGCTCTGGGTCTGCAACATCTGCTATAGAAGGGCCATCATCCCCTGAGTATCAGTCGGTAGCGGAGGCGACGGTGGAAGAATATCAGGAATGACTATGGACGGTCCCGCTGCTGGAGGTGGAAGACCTCCTGGAACCGTCGCTGCTACTCCCGCCTGAGGGGCAGGAACTGAGGTGGCAGCTCCCTCAACTGCAGCTCCCGCAGCCGGAGGTGAAAGACCTCCTGGATCGGACCTCTCTAGAACTGTACTAGGCCCTGCTGCCTGAGAACGAGTCACTGTCATCCTGAACACGAATTGAACCCAAGAGATCAATATGGCACAAGATAAGATATTATCAAAGGAGGACAATTGAATTCAAATGCAAGAAGAGTTGTCATGGTAATCAAAAGATCAGAATTTTTTCTAAAATGTGATTGAGTAACTCCTATCATACCCTTGATCCTACGTCCTAATCGCATGCCCGTAATTAGTACTCTAAGTCGAGCACCATTACGAGATCGCACTAATTATGACTCTGACCTGCATGGGCCACCACAAAAACGTGTCACTACCCGTACCCTGAAGAGGGGCACGAGCACGTGGTTACGTCCAGCCTACGCCACAGAATCGGTGGTAGAATGCTGTATATAGGGTCTGTAAATACTACAACTAAAACAGATAAAGGTACCTGTACAGTATATACACTCCGAATGGAGGTGACATAGCAATACAGTCTCAATCACAAAATAAAACTAAGGTAGATAGCATGAAAAGGAAATAAGATAGATGAAAGCAGGAAATAAGTTCAAGGTCCACACAAGTCCAGAGCTATACATAACATCACAGAGTCACAGAAAATATATATAAGATACTACAATCTGAAAAGTACTAGCTGGCTCGTAGGCCAGGCAAACCTAACTAAGCTACACTACTCAGGGTGAGGAAAGTCTAGTGGCTCTACTAACAAGCCACAGCCCAGGTCTACTCTATCAGACTCGACCCCATAATAGGTCGGGCAATCTGTCTCAGAATCATCTGTAATATATCAACGGTATCCTGTCAGGAAAATGAGCAAGTACAAACACCAACAGCAGTTCCATATGAATTGACAAATACTATAAGAGACAGTATAATGAAATATAAGACAAAGATATGTGAAAACTTCGGAGCCATTCGAAAGCCGACTTACAACCCGTAAACCAAACAAGGACCGGGATTGTAATCCTTCTCCCGAACAGAACCTAGTCTCCAATCACAGTATAGAATAAGAGCATGTAGAATATGTGAAATACAGGGTAAAATCAGCAGGAAAATGTATAACAGATGTGAGTACTGAATAGAACGACAATATATAGGATGACTTAGGAGCTATTCGGAAGCCGAGTTACAACCCTTAAACCAAACAAGGACCGGGGTTGTAACACTTCTCCCGAACAGAACTTAGCCTCCTATGATAAATAAATATAAAAATGTGACTTGAATTATTAGAGCGCTATGTGATCGGCTAGAAAATCATGGTAGGGTTATCCACTTGGCCCGACAATCTATGGTGATCTCATGAAAGTCCTGCCGGCCAACCTGGATAACAAGGACATGGAGGTATCTGCTACACCCTACGTGAGATGAGAGTGGCGCAAGCAAAATAGTGACATGGGACTTTGATCACATAACTCCTAATAATTCCCCCATCCCCGAATAGTATCACGGATCCGGACATGGCACGTCATGACACGGGATTCAAAAGCAGGGGGCCAGCTTACTCCCAAATCGATGTCTATATAAGTACATGAAACAGAAAATATCACACACTAATATACCAAGGAAATTCGGAAATAACATCTCATGACAGGATCCGACGTATACTAGTCCGTGATCCATCGTGTCGGGAATCATGTAAGACACTACAACTGAATCGGATATAGTAGATATCAAGACAATAAAAAATATCAGTGAATGTACTCGCCTGTGGTCCTGAGCTGATAAGGAGAACAGATGCTCAGAGTAATCGCAGACCTAAAATAAGATACTATGAGTCAAACAGGGTTTTATAATGAAAAGGAAACTAATTTAAGTCATGATATTCAAGTCTAAGTCAAAACTAGGTCAAACTAAGTCACACCAAGCTAAACTAGGTCAACCAAGGTCAAACAAGGTCACAGGAAGTCAATCCAAGTTAAACTAGGTCAATCTAGGTCAAGGGTTGACTTACAGTTAACTTTTGGTCAAAAAGTCAACTCTGGTCAACTCTAGTCAACACTGAGTCAACCCTGGGTCAACCCTAGGTCAAACTAGTCAAATGTTGACCAACTGTTGTCAACTGGTCAACTCTGGTTTGGTTTCGGTCAAATCAAGTCACTTATAGGCTAAGTTTGACTCTCGGTTGACTTTTGTTAACTTTTGGTCAAAATGGTCAACCGAAGTCAAAACTAGTCTAGGAGCGCTATTTCTGACCATTAATAACCAAGGGAACCAAGTTCTAACCATAACTTAAACTCTAAACTCAAATACCTTAGTTTTTAGGTATTACCTACATTACCCTTACCAAGGTAATCCCGATTACCTTGCACAATACAAAGGAAACCCCGCCAATTCTCAAGATACTAGCTTAGGCTCCCTAGGGTAGTTAGATGCTATCCTATCTAAGGGTTACCTACCAAGAAACATAGGTTTCCTAGATATCTAATCCATCTTAGATTACATGTTGGTCATCTAACCATTACCTTATCCTTACCCTTATACCATTCTCACATTTACCTAAACACTCACACACACAAACTCACTCACTCACTCACTCACACATGGTCACACATAGGCTCTTACCTATAGGTTCACATATAGGCTAACACCTATAGGCTACTAGCTATACATATATAGGCTCATACACACACACAATAGCTGAAATAGTGGACTGACTTGGTAGAGAAAATGGGACTGATATGGACTGGAACAGGGGATGTTTTGGGACTGAACAAAGGGCTGTTTTGGACAGCTACTAGCTGAATTGGAGGGGGCTATAAGGACGGGTTTGAAGCTGTTTTGTGGACTAATTAAGGATTGTTATTAGGACCAATACCTGGGCTAAACAAGGGCTGTGTTTGGGACTGCTAATAGGTGATACATGGGGCTAATCCCTCCCCCTCCATTCCTGCTGGAATGGCTGAAAATGACAGTCCCCTTTGGGGACTGTCCAGTACACAAATCATTCCCCCTTGTGGGGACTGATACCCCAATATACTGCTGATTTCAACAGTACAAAAACCCCTCCCCCTTCACTCTCTAATCTCTCACACTCCTCTCAAACTCTCACACACACATACAAAACCAACTACCATTCTAATTCCTTCTCTCCCTTGGCCGAAATCCTCCTACTCACATATAGAATATATATAACACAAATTATATCACATATATATACATATATATATAAGCCACAAATATATATATATATACATATATATAGAGAGAGAGAATAACATATATATAACCAAATATATATACAATATATAGGTAAATAAATATGATACAATATGATACTTTGAAAACACATCTCTAAACTATTAGAAGGGTTATTTTGTATAAGGGTACCAGGTTTATAATATAATTAGACTTTGGGTACTGGATTTGTCCGTTTTAGAGTTGGGTACTCGAAATTTTTTAGTAACACATTTTAGTGACAAAAGTGGACTTTCAGTGACAAAATAAGTCTTTTAATGACGAATGTTTGTCACTAAAATGTGTCACTAAAAAGTTACAGTACCCAAAGTCTAAAACAGACAAATTCAGTACCCAAAGTCTAATTATATCATAAACTTGGTACCCTTATACAAAATAACCCCTATTAGAAATCTGAGATTTAATCTCTAATAAATCATTCACACTATATACATAATAAATACAAGTGTCCAAATAGGTTTTTCCTACTAGGACACAAACCTACACATAGGACACACCTAAAAGTCTCCAAATGGACACAAATGGAGACACAACCATGGGGGTCATTCCTATGGGTCTAAAATTACCCTATATGCATGAGAAAATAAAAAGAAGAAGGAATTTATACCTCCCGGTAGATCGAATCGAAGAAAAGCCTTCTCGATGCGACACCGACACGTAGGAATCCCGAATGGACACGAACGAGCTTCGAATCCTCCCAAACTTGGCTAGCTTCCTCCTTGGCTTGAGTAGAGAAGGAAAGAAGAAGATTGGGTGGAAGAATGAAGGGATTTGGTGGAGAAATCAATGGAGGTTGCTCTCTAAAATTTTGGGGAAGAACAAGAGAGAGAAAATAGAAGGGATAATGATGAACACTTGAGCCTAATCCTATCCATAGGTGGCCGGCCCCTTTAGAGCTAGGTGTCCCCCCTTCTAGAATGTCTAAAATGCCCTCCCTCTAATCTATTTGATAAATATTAGGAAGGGTTTAAGTCGGGGGCTAGTTTAGTCATTTCTAAAACACTAATCTAACTAAACCTACCGTGAAATAATTAGTCTAACCACTAACTAAGGTAATTAACATGTGGGCCATGGCTAACTAGTGTGTGGGTCCCACTAGAGTCAACACTACCCCGGGTCCCCGATACAAGTCGGATTGAGCTGAAATTCGAACCCGACTCAAATAACCTCAAAATAATATTATAAATAAATAAATAATTTCAAAAATATTCTAAAATAAAAAATGACAAAAATACCCCTGTTCCTGAAAACTGGGGGTGACAACAACGTTCGAAAGCTTATTGTAAAAAGATAGAGAGGGTCATTTATAACGTTCAAAAGCATGTTGTAAAAAGATGGAGGGTCATTTACAGCGTTCAAATGCACGTTGTAAAAAGATGGAGAAGATCATTTACGGCGTTCAAATGCGCGTTGTAAAAAAGATGGAGATGATCATTTACAACGTTCGAATACGCGTTGTAAAAAAGAGGGTCATTTACGGCATGGCCTTTTACGGCACCAACATGTACGACGTAAAAGATCTTTTACGGCGTGTTTTGCACGCCGTAAATAATCATTTTTCTTGTAGTAGATAAAAATCTCCGGAAGAGATAAGAAATCTCTAAAAGAGATAAGAAATCTCCAGAAGAGATTGGAATCTCCCAGAGGGATCGAAAATCTCCCGAAGAGATCGAAAATCTACTGAAGAGATCGGAAATCTTCCGGAGAGAGAGAATCTCCATAAGAGATAAAGATAAATCTCCAAAAGATATCTCATGTAATCTCATGAAAAGAATGAATATCTAGAAGAGATCTACTATAATTCTCATGTAGAGATAATCTCCTATAGAGATAATTCTCCTGTAGAGATAAATCTCCTGTAGAGATACATATCTTGTAGAGATTTAATATGAATGATATACCTATAATTGTCAGGTCAATAGGATATTTTACAACCAAAAGAACATGTTCTAGGTCCTGAAATTCCATATTTAAAGAATATAACATTCTTTATTGTCATTCACGCAGTACAATATTTTATATGAATCTGCTGATATGCATCTACACACATATACTGGAATGAGATAAGGCACGTAAATTATTCTTGATGAATACTTTGATCTAATGAGATATGCAGGTGAATGATATTTATCTGATACTCATTAAAGGAATTCCACAAGCAAGGTATGTTTTATAAATAGTGTTACAAATATTTTATAGAGAATTAAATCAAATCACTACAACAAATTCATCAAAGCAAACGGAGAATGTGCATGGCTATGATTTCAACCGTTCAACAATCAGGAGGAGTTGCAAGATTCCAGAAATAACCAATAAGTCTACAAGTATTCATTAGGATATGAGAATAATGTATAAAAATGTATAGACAAAAGATTGGGGTGAGATGTAAAAATCAGATATATTGGGGGGTTGTTTTTCTTTCTTTATTGATGTAAGAACTATATGCAAATTTTATAATTTGAGGGGGAGCATCCTGAAGATGCATGCATCCCGAAGATGCTAATGGAGACATATTGAAGCATGTCTGTGCGCATTGTACTCTTTTCCTTCGTTGAGGGTTTTTTCACTGGATTTTTCCTTCGAAAGGTTTTTAACGAAGCAGTGTAAGTCGCACCTACTTGAATTCCTGAAAAATCATATTCCCGAAGAATCATATTCCTGAAGATTGTACTCTTTTCTTTTCTATTGGTTTTTTCCCCCAAAAGATGAGTTTTTCCTTAGAAATTTTTTTAATGAGGTAATAATTAAAGTGGACATCCAAAGGAGAGTGTTGTGATTTGGATGGACCCAAATATGGATGACCTTTATCCATACCCACAACAAACTCTATCACATTCTCTCTTTATATCTTATCAATGAAAAAAGCTACGTGCATATTTCATGGCTACCAATTTCTTCTCTTTCTCTCTCATTTTTACAACAACTTTAATAATTTAACA
The DNA here is from genome assembly GCA_029216955.1 of Iris pallida. NCBI lineage: Eukaryota > Viridiplantae > Streptophyta > Magnoliopsida > Asparagales > Iridaceae > Iris > Iris pallida. The sequence goes on along the minus strand of JANAVB010017999.1, from coordinate 15,217,215 downwards.
TTTTGTTTTTATCACGCTTTGTCTAATAATCATCTCCTCCTCTCATGAAGAATAACAATGACACAATTTGTTTTTTCCCCAAAGTTCATTTCTCTATTCAAGAAAATCGAGAGAGTTTACTTTCAGTTTAGCATCTTTCTTTTTTGTTTCATTTCTTTGTTTCTTTCCCAAACAAATAAGCATGTCTTGTTGTGCAAATTCAATCCTCAACTCTATATCGCTGTTTGGATTCACAATTCAACTTTAGGCACACGTTTGTTCCTATATTGGTCACTGTCACAGCCACTAATATTTATTATTAAACTCGTGAGCCTATTTTTATTTACGAAAATGCTACGTTGTCCGCAGGTTTAGACCGCAGTCCTGGTCCGCAGGTCACGTGTCACCACCTGATTGGTCTCCCCCCTGCTAACTTCCGGGCCCACCAGCCCCCTGGCCAATTAGGAGGCGACATGTGGCATGCGGGCCAGGACTGCAGTCCAAGCCTGCGGGTAACGTAGCACTTCCGTTTTATTTAACCCACCAAAACTAGTAGGAATGTTCACACTTTCACTCAAAGATTATTACGTTTGGTTCAAAACTACTAGAACATTTATCAAACCACTACCAAAGTGGTTTTAGATTTGGTAAAATCTACACGCGACAATCTTTGAATGGAATGATGAACATCTCCACTAATTTTGATGGGTCCACCAGCACCGCAAGGCTCTCAAGGGCTGCTCGGTACGTTTAGATATTCAGTTTTATTTGGTTCCCAATATAGTAGCTTTTCAACAAGGGTGAGCATTATTCGATTTTGGTCTAACAACCGAACCAAATCAATAATAGATTCGGTTCGGTTCAAAGTATTTCTATTCGATTCCGGTTTTGAAAATACTAAAAAAAATCATTCAATTTCGACTTTTGGGTTTCGATTCGATCCAATCAAAATCGAACATAATAACTCTCCCAATTATTTAAATAACCTCAATTTTATAATTAAAAATTGTTTTATTTTTTTGTGTGTATATTTTGACAACAACAATTGTATGTATGTGTTTTTAAAGTCTAACTTTAATAATTTAACAAATAATCAAGACTTTGGTCTAACTTTGAAATACAACAATTATATATGTAAAAATTATTATTTTTAATATAACTTAACAATAATTTTAACTTTTGATCAGCCAATTAAAAGATACAAATAGTCTAACCGAACGAATTGGATCGATTATCGGTTCGATTACGGTTTCAGTTACATCTAACTTTGGTTCGATTTCGGTGTTAGATTTTTAGAAATTCGATTTATTCGATTTTGACTATTTCTATTTAGTTGAAACCGAACTGAACAAGATTTGGGAATGTCGTGTAGATCAATAAATGCTAGATGCCGACGATTTGGAAACCTTGAATTATTGGCTGCATTGCAGCAAATAATTCAGTTTTTAGAAGTTATTTTGTATCTAAATATGCGTGACATAAATAAAAGGTAAATTTTATTTACTAGTTTATATATATGAAGTAAAAAATGGGTGCTGTTATTGACACTTCTAAAATGTCATCCATCACTCATTTTTAATTTTCTATCATTTTAATTCCAAATATACCCATACAATAAATATGACATTAATTTGTACATGCATGGAGGAAAGAGTGCATGATGACATTTTAGGAGTGACACTAGTGTTAATACAAGGACAATTTTGGAATTTGAATGTTAGAAAATTAAATATGAGTGCATGATGACATTTTAGGGCTGCCAATACCAGCATTCTAAAAATTACTTATTATTAATATTTTTAAAATTATGTTTCAAAATTTTTTTTTATTTTAAAGTAATTTAAAAACTTCTTCTCTATGAGATCTAGAAACTTTTGCAAAACAAAAATTTAATGTACTAGTTGCATAGTTATAATAATTTTGAGTATCACATGTGAAAGGTTATTTTTCACAAATAATATATTTTATTAAATTAGTTTTGTTAAGAGCATATCACCGGATAAATAAATGTTAAATCCTAATAAAGTAGTAGAAGGATTTGTTCTTAATTCTGTTTTTCTCGCATTAATGTGTCATTCTCATAACATTTCTCATAATATCTTTTTAAAAGTCCAGTGTATTCATTTTTATTTTTTATTTATTTAAAGAAATTTATATTATTATATTGTACAACTTTATGTATTGGCTTTTGTGTGACGAGATGGAAGACTTCTATCCTTTGTCATTTGTAACAAACATTTAGTAAAATACCTCCAATTAATAATTTTTGTTCTCGTTTGAGCAGAACTACTAATATTCAGGCTTTCAAGAGGGAACATTTGTGACCATAGTTGTTCGTTTACTATAGGAGGAACGTAATAATTATTAGAAAAATTATTACAAACATCGCAGCACTCATTGAAAGACCAGTATAATATTGGTTAGAAATAGTAATATACATATTACATATCATGTGTAGACTTATTGCAGCTTGGTGGTGGCCTTCAATCAAGTTGAAACATTCAAATTCTGATTTTGTGAACTCAAGATTGATTAAAAATATTAGAAAAAAAAAATTTGTTGTGGTCAACTTGAATGAACACCAAATAACCACAAATACTCTTGTAATATGACAGTTACAGAAATATTTTTGATCATTTTTTAAAAATTATCAAAATGTCTTTGAATAATGTTCATAAACGGCTAAAATATATGAGATTTTGGTAAAAGAAAAAAATACTCCACAAAAGGCCATAATATTATCCATATAGTAGAGTTGTTGGGAGAAAGTTTTATCAAATCTCAGTTTTATCAAATCTCTCCTAAGAGCATCTCCAACCCTATTGTCTTGTTAAGTGTTGTGAGTCTTAGGTGGCTCCTATGTGGCATGAGCCACAAGACAATGTCTGGTTTATGTGGCAAAATTATATCTCAAAAGACAATGAGATAGAAAAACTCTCTCCAATGCAAAAGTATTGAGAAGACAATAAAAAGTATTTTTTCTCCAACTTCCAAGGCAATTTTTAAGACAACTACTCATTTTTTTTTTTCTAATATTTTTTATTCATAATTGATGACATGGAAGAGAAGACATTGTCAAGTGCATTGTCTAGAACAAGACAATCAACTTCACAATGTCTTCTTTAATTTTTGTCACATAAGCTTCACAATTGACTTGACAATTGCATTGGAGAAGAACTTTTGAATAAAATTTTGTCATTCCTATGTGGCATTAACCTTTTTTCAAAGTCACAATAAGGTTGGAGATGCTCTAAGCGTTCAATAAGGAGCATTGAGGGGGGGGGGGGGGGGGGGGGGGGGGGGGGGGGGGGGAGGTTGGGAAAATACCACACATAGTCATTCAAGTGTGGGTTGGAACCGTGTCTGGAATCGAGTTTGAGAATAGATATTGGCCCGACCCGGCTTGGAAATCACTACAGGTGGCTAGTTGGACAACAAATTATTATAAAAATTGTTGTAATATGACTGAAGCTGTCAAGTAGGCCGGGCCGGCCCGGCCCGGCACGGCACGAAATTGAGTGGGCCGGACAGGGCTCGGGTAGGGCCTCTTGGGCCCATGAAATTTAGCAGGCCGGACTATAGATGGAAAATCTAAGCCCAGTCCGACACATGACCCACAACACGGTGGGCTTTGGGTCGGACCGTGTCGGGCCGTGCCGGGTCGGACTTGGGCTGGTAGGAAAAATCTAAGCTGATGTATGGATGCATGCATGTATGTTGTTGTTGAATTAACTTGCAACTAATATATATTGAAATGAATTGAATTGAATTTCATTTCAGACATTCATTTCATTCAATTCAATTTACTATTACACTCAATATAATCATAATAATAACAGAGGCCACACTTGCATTTGTTGCTATCGGGCATTGGCTGTGTCCTATCTTGGCCAGCAAAGTACAAGACATTTGTTTGGAGGGTAGAATGTTATGTACATGTTTTTCTTTTCTTTTCCTTGTGAAAGTGACAACACAGCTGTTAGCTGGTAGAATTTACAAATCAAAGAGATTGTGCAGGCATGTTGCAACCGGTTCAAGATTCGGGCCGGGCCGGGCCGGGCCGGACTTGGACTTCGGGCCGGGCCGGGCTTGGACTTCGGGCCGGACCGGGCCGGGCCTATATTACGAGCCGATATACGTGGCCCGGCACGACCCTATATACGGGGCCGGGCCGGGCCGGACCCGCGATTAAACGGGCCGGGCCAGCACATGGGCCAATTTTTCGGACCGGACTCGTGCTGGGCTGGGCCGGCCCGGCTCAATTGACAGGTCTAAATATGACTCGTGTTCAAATAAAAAAATACACATTTTGGTCCAATTTTGGATAGATTTTCAACGGCTAGAATTTGTTTCAATATTTAGTAATATTAGCGTAGCTTCACTGAGTATGAGGTATTAAAGGTTTAAGGATGCTTCGCTTGTGAGTGTACTATGAACTCCTAAGAGAATGAGAAAAGAAGGAAGATAGCTCGTTGTATATATCTCGTAGTTAAAGAAGAGTTTGTGCGATATAATATTATTGTGACAACTCTTTTAAAGTTTTCCCTTGAGCCAACGAGGTCGATAAATGCTCGGCTGAACTATGTTACTCTTTTATTCTTGTGTTTCTTATTAGTTTCAACTATTCATATTTTATTTATGGGACCGGCTATATACACCCCATATTTGCTAAGGACATCCTATTTCAAAAAAAAAAAAAAAAAAAATTTCTATTCTACCCTTGCTGCTGAGCACACCCCACCCCTCCCCTCCCCTTCCCTTCCCCCCTCCGCCGACCCTCCTCCTCCCCCGACCCGCCGCCTCCTCCGACCCGCCGCCGCCGACCGCCCCCCCCCCCCCCCCCCCCCCCCCCCCCCCCCCGCGTCTCCTCCTCCTCCTCCCGCTTTCCGATCCCCCCTCCGCCGACCATAAGTTGTTGTTAAAAAAAAAAAAAAAAATTTGGGTGTATTCACGGGTAGGTTCAACCTGGTTTGTCGAACTCATAGAGCAATGTTCGACCCACGACAGTCGAACTATAGTGTTTACGTTCGACCATAATATGTCGAACAGAATATAACATGTTCGATTAGAACATGTTCGACCAGTGTTTGTCGAACACAAGAAGACACGTTCGATCAGTGTTTGTCGAACAGAATAAGACATGTTCGACCAATACTTGTCGAACAGACCATTGTCCGTTCGACAAGTATTTGTCGTGCTTATCGCAGAATTTTTTTTTTTTTTTTTTGTGGGGTGTTCTTAGAAAGTCTTGGGGGTATATTGGTCTTTTAACATGACATTTAAGTTATGTGGGATGTCTTTAGCAAGTCATGAGGTGTGTATAGCCGGCCCCTTTATTTATTAGTTGTCAGAAAGGTGCATTCTGCGTCGTCAAGCTGGTCTACCTGTGTTTCTCTAAAAATATAATCAGCTAACGGTTGAGCCTTTGTTGTGGCGCATTGGTATTCTTTTTTGGCAGTATCATAGTTCAGTTTAGTTTCTGGACAAGTTGCAAGGGCCCTTTGCAGGATGCAATTATGTATTATGGTCATTTTCGTTTGTTTGTTATATATGCTATATTGTATATGTCTTTTAAGTATATTATTTTCAATTTATATACTATTACTAAATAGAAAGAATAATATATTTCTGTGGCTTGATCTACTGATATTTTACCATCCAGTCAGAATTTTATACCTCTTTTTGGTACAAAAGTCACACGAGTTGAATATGTCATTTTCGTATGTTAAAACTCCTTCAATCACGCAGGGGGAGACTTTTTTCTGTTGATGCTCTAAAAACAAAGTAAATTGTTGACTCTGGTTGTAGGAAAGCAGTTCATGACATGCCCTTGAAAACAACTTTATATTTGTATTCTTTCCCCTTCAAGTTCATGTAGTGGTTCAGACAGGCGCTGCTCCACCGAGTTGGATTGTCCTATTTCGAACTATTTTTAGCTGCCTCTTGAGTCTTATTGTAGACCGATTCTGGATGTTCACCCGTGACTCCGACCTCTTATGGAGTCTATACTGAGCCTGAGAGTTGCTCTAAAAAGAGAAAGGTTGTCCAAGTCCGAAGTTTTGTTTGACTTACTTCTAGGCCGGCGCCCTGGTTAAGAATGCAGTCCTATAAATCCTTGTCAAACTTAGAGCAAAGGAGAAATTTATAGAACTGGACCGAGTGGAAGGAACTAGAGACGAACCAATGGCGACTGCGGTGAGCACTGTCAAGGAGTATCTGGCCTTCTTCTTCCTCCTCCTCCTCCTCCTCCATGTCTCTCTCTTGTTCGGAGCTCGAGGAGCCGCAGGAATAGTACATCCCGGCGGACAGTGCTGTGCGGTGGGCGTCGCCTCATGCTGCCCCCATGCATCGAGTAGTGCCCCCAAGTTGACATGGGGTCTTTCCTTTCTCTCCTCTCCTTTCTGCAACAACTACTACTGCTCCTCTCCGGAAGCAGCATGCCGGCAATGGCGTCTGAGTCCTATATGCGCTCTTAAAGCTTTCACAAGTGTCACAGGAAATTAATGGCTACTATATGTTCTCTTTAAGCTTTTTCCAATACGGCCACAGGAGACGACTGCCTCGTATTATGTTTCTACAAAGTGATTGTATTAAGCATGTCAATACAATCTTTATTTCTTTACTGGTCTACATTTACGTGCTTGTACCTATTTAATTAAAATATCACAAGGTCAGCTATCGTCTTTCTGTCTCTTCCATATAACTTCATGTGTATGTACTTTCTTTTTACAATGTCAAAATTCGAAGACGAATTTTATTCTTTTTTTTATTTTCTAAATAATAACCTTTGAAAAATGGTAACAACCGAAAAATTTATTAACATTGAAACATGAAGAGTTGCATAAAAATGAAAATTCATATCATACAAACATTATTGCTTTGACTCTTAAATGTAATGGCATGCAAGTTGACATAATAACATCATGTTTATAAAAAATACTCAAGAGTATTTAGGAATTTAAAAGTTTCACCATCAAGCAGGGGCGGCCCTGGACCAGGACAGGACGGACGACGGCCCAGGACCCCCTGACGAAAGGGGGCACCAACATGAAATTATCTACAATAGAACTAGTATTATCATGTGCCTTTTTTTAACAAAATATTGTTGGTAGTAATTATACTAGACTTATACTTAGGAGGTCCTTGGTTCAAATCTTAACTAAAACAAAATTTTGTTTTATTTATACTTTTTTATTATGTATGGAGGCCAATTTTAGAAGTTTCGCCTCGGGCCCCCATTAGTTTAGGGCCGGCCCTGCCATCAAGTTTTTCGATTATAGTAGAATGATATACTATATTACGTTGTACGTATTTATACTACATAAAATTACCTGCATGTAAGACTACTTAGGAAGATCAAAAGACAATCGTAATTTATATTTTTTATTAAGACTATTTAGGAAAAGTAAAAGACAACCACCTTAATTATTCTAAACTTTTTCTTTTTTCTTTTTCTTTTTTTTTTTTTTTTTTTTTTTTTTTTGAAATCACACGCACACACACAATTGGGATGCTCGAACCTTGCCGGCCCCTCCGGATGTCCGCTCTAATATCACTAGGCTAGAGAGCTCGGACATTATTCTAAACTTATTATTTATATTATATATGTTATTTTATACATATATGTAAGACTATTTAGGAAGATAAAAGACAGCTGCAGTCTATGTTAATTTAATAATAATTTAATTAGTAAACATATATACAATGATATTTAAAAAAAAAAAGTTATACAATAAAATTGGATCTCTTTTATTATATAGTACTATAGATTATTATGGATTCTATACAAAGATCTATTTGTTAGTTTGGTTGAACCTATCAAAACTCAAGTCAAGATAATTTTATTTAAACATATTGTTGCTTTCAAAAAGCAACGATTGTAGAAGCAACTTTTCAGAGTAATTTTTTAATTTTATTCTCACAAGTCATTCCAAATCTGAATTTGTTTTTCTAACTTACTTAATAAGTTATTGTTAACAAGCAATTTCTGAGACTACGCAAAATGAGAGATGGTAGGGGTGAGCATTATTCGGTTTTAGACCAAAAATTGAACCTAACCGAATCGAATAAGAGATTCAATTCGGTTTGAAAAAAATTTCGATTCGGTTCGGTTTTGAAAATACTTAAATTTCTATTCGGTTTTGATTCCGGTTTTGGATTTCGATTTCGATCCAAACCCGAAAACCGAATAAGACTTATTACTATGTGAATATTCTCAATTTCTGATTAAAAATTTGTATATTTTGAAAACGATAATTCTATGTAGTTTTTGATGCCCAACTTTGATAATTTAACAATAATCCAACTTTGGGCACAACTTTAAAATATAACAATGTGTATAAAATAATAATTTCTAATATAATTTAACCACGATTCCAACTTTGGGTCCCATTAAACAATAGAAATATTCAACCGACAAACAGAAAATCAAATAGACCGAATGATAATTTATTTCGGTTCGGTTTTGATTTTGGCTAATTTCGATTTGATTTGGTTTTGGATTTTTAGAATTTTAATTTATTCGGTTTGAGTATTTCGGTTCGATTGAAATCGAATAAAACCGAACGCTCACCCCAAGAGAGATGGAGGGGGAGAGTAAGTGATATGGTAATGTAGAGAAAAGTCGTGGCAACCTGTGAGCCCTTGACCGCCAAACCCCATTTTTTATGTGATTATTATCTGCATATTTATTAATTAATGCATAGATATACTTAAGTAATCACATGTATATATGTAATATCTATATATTAAGGCTTAGTAAATAAAGAGGGAAGCAAGAAAGGGTTTTTTTTTGCAAACATCTGATTTATAGGTGGCCGATTTTGTAAAACCCCATGTTTTAAACCATAGCTTTAAACGGTCGACCCCCCCAGATTCAAATCCCAAGGGGATAGCATCATCAGTTCAAAACAAAACAAATCCTTATCCAAGCCTAGTTCCCAATCGATTCAAATTCGATTTGAATGATACAATCCTATCTAAAGCTAAAGTATATATATAGCGAGAGTAGCAGCCGACCAAAGCCCCTACAAAACGCTAATATCCTCATCTCCTTTCCACCACAGAAGCAGTCGAGCAAGGAACATGAGGAGTGGTCGAGTTCTGTCACGACGCGCACCCGCGCTTTTCGGACGCGAGCTCGTGAGCAGCCAGCTACGCATCAAGCGGACTCCAGCCCGACTCGAATACGTAAACGCTGTCACGGCTATGGTAAACTGCCACATGGCAATGCAATCTATATCTCAATCCACAATAAGATTATAAGCATGAATGAACTATGGATCGTGGTCTGCAGTCACTCATAATGTCCGATAAGACTCCAAGGAATATACAAGAGTCTACAAACTGAATCAATAAATAGGATATATCATGATAATGAAAGAAAGCACGAGCTGGATGAACTGGATATAAAAGGTATCAATACCTGAATTTGCAAGCAATATCGTAATCATCTGAAGCCTACAAGTGCCATAATCATCCACCATCCAGAATTGCTAAATAACTTCTTGCAATCGCTAAACCTGAAGAGATCATCAGGTCCTCAGGGGACATAGCAAGAACATAAAAAATGTCTATCTAGCAGTTTTATCATGCATGATAAAAAGCATGATATAACAAGGAACGACACTTAACATGGCAAGAGACTACGATCATACTGCTAACAAGTGACTAACGACACTGGGCTACCGACAGGTGACTATGAACTGGAATACAAGAACAACTACACGTAACTGAACTGCTGGATGAACAAGTGAACACGAGATCAATGGCAATACCAACCCGCCCCGAGTGGACTCGGAGGTTTTGAACTAATCACTCCCTCGTCCGAGTGTGAACTCTCTGGTTAGTTCTAATCAAACCTCGTCCCGAGTGTGGACTCTCGGTTAGTTACGGTAAGGCACCCTCGTCCCAAGTGTGGACTCTCTGGTGCAAGTACAAGTCAACATCCTCGTCCGAGTGTGGACTCACGGATGTAAACAGATCAAGACAAACACCCTCTCGCGAGTGGACTCTCTGGTGCCAAGAAAACAAACACC